>NW_020872664.1:150000-160000 GCF_003789085.1 Penaeus vannamei
TGTATAAGTTCTTTCTAAGTTGTTGCGTTGTTACACTTATTACACTTATATTACTTATATGACGTGTGGGAGTGATGTCGAAAATAATGATGAGCGTAAATAAAAGGCAAGATAGCTTTTACTCTTATCGTCACTATTAATATTGTTGTTATTACTAGTTCCTTCATTAACACCGTTTTTCCATCTTTATTGTTATATCTATCGTTATCAACATCAATATTATCATCTAAATGATTTTTTTCATTAACATCGATGGAAAGGCGATCATCAACACAAGCGCAAATAAAATCCAACGATTCATATACAAAACAATGATGGAAAAAAGAACTTGTACAGGTAGAATATAAACTGTTCATCAGCGTCGAATGTTTTCCTCGTTAGCCTTGACAAGAAGTCGATAACTTTCCGTTAATAGGTGTTGTCGTGTCGAAGGGGTCACATAATAGGGTAAATCTTAAGTGTTGGTGTTCGATATCATCGCTGTTGTTTCATCGTTACCGTGTTTATTTCTAATTATTACAACTCTACTGATATACAGAATGATAATCACTGTTACTCTTACTGTTGTTACTTCTATCACCACCATTACCATATTTATCGTTATCATCATCATCATGATTATAGTGATTATCATTATCATCATTATCATTATTATCACCGTCATCACCATTTACTCAAACTAATACCTTCAGTCCTACCAATACGCACACACTATAATGTTATGTTACTGTGGGCCTATAAATTTATTGTGTCAATTGTTATGTGTCACCTGATTTGTGTTGTATACGCTATATACGTTGTATTTGTGTGTCATGCATGTATGAACATGTTGAGGGCGTCGGGCAACTGCCGGTGAGAGTCGGTCGTCTGGTCGCCGTCGCGCTCTGCAAACGTTCTTCGCAGTGTTGTCTTCTAAACCTTTTTTTTCCTTCTCATTTAAGAAGGAACCTGACAGAAGCGTTTATTTACACCACACACACACACACATATATATACATATAATGTGTACAGTGTGAAAAGAGCAGATAAGAAAACAGTGTTAAGTCTTTTCATTTTTGGAGACATTTTGGTTGTTCTTTTTCTCTAAGATTTTTACGAGCACGTTAAGTGATCAGGAACTTTATTTATCTTTTTTTTTCTTCTTTTTTTTACTAATATCGTATGCGTGTTAACTGATTAAGCACTCACAATATTGGTAAACGAGTTAAGGTGCTCTCCGTTTAGTGTTGAACTTTACTAAGCTTGTTAAACAAGGTGCATGTGACTACGTAAAAAAACGTGTTTACAACCGTTTCGACATCTGCAGTAACTATGGGGCAATAAATCCACAAAATAATACAACAGCTAGAATATTCAGTTTATTGAATACTGTACAGTTATGGGTCAAGACTACACAACTGAAACCTATACTGACGAATAGCACTTTTTAGTATTAGTGTTACTTGGATCTGAAGGTAATGGGTCTATTTTACTCATTTTCTGTGAATATGTCTACTTGGATTATTTCTCTAACCATCTATTTTACGTGGTCTACAACCAATTGGATTTATCACAACCATTCTTTTCCTCCCACAATCTTTCTCATTTCTCCAGAAACCTAGTTTGTTTCTTCCACAGACTTTTTCATTTCCTCAACAACCTATTTTACGTTTCCCACAACATTCTTCTTTTCTCCCACATCAATATATATGTATACACACATACATACATACATACATAGATACATACATACATACATACATACATTTATATATGTGCATATATACATGTATATATCCATCTTGGTCAAACTTTGTGCTCCTTTGATTAAATGTTAGCGAGCGCGGAGTTGCTCAGCGGGATCAGGGTTAAGTCCAGCTAACGCCACGGTAAGCAAAGAGAAAAATCAGGTGAATAAATAAGACCGCGAAGAAAAGAAGAATAAACAACAACAGAAATATCCACGACCAGAGAATCAGCATCAAGAAAACGAAGAAAATGGAATGTGAAAGATGAAAAAAGGCAGAGAGAAACCTATTGAGAAATCATCACATTTTACTCCATCTACTTTACAACTACAGTAAAGATGAGTTGAGTCCAAAGGGTGCGCTTGACGAGAAATAGATCCACGAAAAATAATAAAAAAGGGAGAAGCAGAATGAGAAAGAAGCACGACGGCATCACAGGCGGTGTCAGGGTACCGTAGGGCGGCCAGACGTTGTGTTGGGATCCACAGCTTCCGTGGGCGGGCAGTGGCGGCGCATTTAGCCACGGTACCACTGGTGGCGGTACAGAGACGACGAAATCTGGTTCTGAAAAGGAAGTCGGGAGGAGTTAGTGCTCCCGGAGGACGGAGGAGAGACTGGACGTGATTGGCCGAGGGCAGACCTAGGTTGCTGTGATATTTTTAGTGAATCTGTATTTGATGTTCATGTTTCTGCATTTTTCTTTTTGTGATGTTGATAAATGTTTGGATAAAGATGCAGACACACTCGTATATGCATTTACAGTCCAGCTACGCCTCTGTGTAAGAGTGTGTGTGTACACACACACACATATAAATTATACATACATAGATACATATGCATATATATATATATATATATATATATATATATATATATATATATATATATATATGTATATATATATATATATGTATATATATGTATATATATATAAATATATATATGAATATATATATATGAAATATATATATATACACACACACACACACACACACACACACACACACACACACACACACACACACACACACACACACACACACATATATATATAAGTGCGCAAATATGAATGAATTTTCCCAATTTCTTTTTGTAATAATCAGCACTATGACACTTCAATGCTTCTCTAGACTTGTCTGCATTTTCTTTTATTAACGTCATTATATATTAAATATTATTCCAAAATACATTCACAACACCATAAGATTCTTTAAAACGTATTCTACAGGCAAGAGCTTCATTCAGCACTATCATTCTCAAGAAAGTAGAAGTAGTTCTCGGTACTCTTCTGCATGCTATTCTCGTCTTTCAGTGAAAAAAAAAATAAATTGAAGGGATAAAACTCCTTAACTGAATATAATACGTAGTGGAAAATTAAAATTAAATAGTCATGGTATACAAGCGGGTAATGTGGAGGGAAGGATAACATTGGACACAATTTGTACAACACAGTTTAATGCTGTTCCATTCATGACTCTTAACATGCATATACATCCCATTGAGGAGAATGCTCGAGAAGAATGAAGATAAAAGGTGATAGTAATGATAAGAAGGAAGAAGAAGATGAGGAGAAGAAGGAGGAGAGAGGGGGAAGAAAAGGAGAAAAAGAAGGAAAATGAGAACAAGAAGAAGAAGGAGGTGAAGAAGACAAAGAAAAAAAAGTGGAAAACAGAAAAAACAGTAGTAACATGAAGAAGATAAGGAAGAAGAAGGAGGAGAGAGAGGGGAGAAGAAGGAGAAAAAGACGGAATGAAAAGAAGGAGGCGAAGAAGAAAAAAAAAAAAAAAAAAACAGTAGAAGCAGCAGAAAAACAGTAGTAACAGGAGAAGTTGAAGAGGAAGACCCCTTTTCTACACACTAAGAACTACAACCACACATGCACACTTTTCACCGACGATCGTATCAACATATAAACCCGACGGAGAAAAAACAAAAACAAAAACAGAAAACAAAAGACGATCACCGTTGCCGTTACCTCGCACACCGCTAAACAAAACAAGGGAGTGTGTCACAGTTGGGTGTGAGTGTGTGTTTAGGGTGGGTGTTGTAGATCACAAGTCCTCACACACGGAGTTCCGCAGACACAGCCTCACCAGGAACTGTTCGAGGTTGGAGATGAGTTCCTTGCGCGAGTAGCCTTCGTTCATGAGGTTGAGGAAGAAGAGGCGGTGGCGGTAGAGGAAGTCCTCGTATTCGGAGGAGGCCCGGATGATGCGTCTCGGCTGTGGGTAAGGGGGGTGAGCATTAGAGGAACGGGTTGAGAATTAGACGCGGGTGGGAATTAGATAAGGAGGCGTGTGAGAATTAGAGGAAGGCTGAGCATCAGAGGGGTGAGAATTGCAGGAGGCGGGTGAGCATTAGGAGGGTCAAGAATTAGATGAGAGGTTAAAAATTAGTAGATTGAGAATTAGAGAAGAGGGGTGAGAATTAGAGGAAGAGGGGTGAGCATTAGAGGAGGGGGTTGGAATTAGATGAGGGGGTGAGAATTAGAGGAGGGGGGATGATAAATTAGAGGTGTGAGAATTGGAGGAGTGAGCATTAGAGGAGGGGATGAGATTTAAAGGAGAGTGAGCATAGGGGAGGGATGAGCATTAGAGGAATTAGAGGATGAGGTGAGAATTAAAGCAGATGGGTTAGTAAAATATATAATAAGTGGTAAGTTAGATTAAATTACGATACAAAAATGCTATACTGTGAATGGAACAGATGAAAAAGATGTACTAATTAAAGTGAAATGTAGGTCTATTTGATATATCTCAGATGAATGGAGGAAAGTTTACAGGCATGGCCTTATTTTAGGAGGGAAAATCGTTACTAAAATGAATTTATTGACAATACACTACATGTAAACTGGTTGATTTAAAGCAGGTGTATAGTTTTTCGCAAGAAACTTTTGATTGTCATAAATTAATCAAATTTATGACCAACAATGGAAGTGTAGTAAGCTAAGTTAGTGTTTTAAATTATGTACGTAAATAAAAACAAAACAAAACATTACCAATATCAATAAAAAAATGACCACAAAGCAAATGTCCATAAAGGAAATCCGTCAACTACATGGCCCACACGAGTCCCCTTCCTCACAACCAATGAACCGGACACCAAATAAGCCAAGTTTTCTTTCATAATTTCCTCCTTCTCGTTTCGCGTCTCCTGTTCCGAGCTGGTTTCGAAGCGTTTTCTGTGATTCGACCGCGCTTTCTATGACTTAGTTTCGCTTTGTTGTTATTTATCTTTGTGATTTGTAGGGCTTCCGTCGTTTCCAGAATCAGGGTCAGATAATTCACGTGGCTTATTTAGGTACATATTATTTAGGTACATATTTACGTATCAGATCGAAACTAAATGCAAACTTTGTCTTAGATGAGCTGGTGCTATTTTAACCGATCTTGTATGAAAGAATGGTGGGATAACAACTATACATACAATAAGTAACGTGGCTTAAGTGAATACAGTAATATGTTGGGCCAGTTGAGACGCTTTGCTGCTTATTAGGTAAATAAATTAAGTTTTCAGGGAGAATGCCAACTCCTTGACTCATTCAGGAGAAACGGCAAACTTACGGCCTTGAATCAGTGACACGTATCAACTGAATCAAGGCTAAAATTTGGAAATCCAAATTGAATGGGCAAGGATAAGCTTGAAATATTTTCTTTATTAGACGGTAGACGGCGATCAATAAAAATTGTGTTTGGATCGTTTCTTTGTTCAACAATGATGAGCAATCAATCAAATAAAAACTGAACTGTCTCTTTAGTTAAACTAAATATATCAATATAACCGTAACTGTATTAGTTCCTATTTATACAACAGATAGCCAGGGAAGACTATTAACATCCCACATGATGGATATAATTAGATAAATCTATTATTTTCTTCCTGCATATCCTTAAATGCTATTTTAACTGTGATAATGATTCTGAAATTCTCGTGTGTCTAGTTCTGTTTACATGTTATGTGATTGGCCGAAGGAACCTAAAAGAGTATGTATAGCGCTCGCTGATTGGTGGAACTACTTTCCGAGATCCCTCTGTTGACTACCACTAAAAGGAGTCGATTTACGATTTGAACTCAGTCGATGCCAATTCCCTGTTCTTAAAAGCCCATTCGGTGATTCAGAGATATAAAAAGATGTCATTTTCCTTTAAATGTCGTTAATATGAGTTGCGTTCTAAAACAAGATAATGAATTGCGAGAAAAAGAAAGAAAGACAATAAAAAATAGGCGGATGATTTCCATGTAAAACAATCTACAGGTGAACACAATAATATATATATATATATATATATATATATATATATATATATATATATATATATATATATATATATATTTATATTTATATATATATATATTTTTTTTTTTCGTGAGTAGCCACGGAATACATATATGTATGATAAAGTACACTAAAATGCAGCCAAAAGAACTGAATAAATCAATGAAAAGAAGAGATGAAATTAGAATAACGGCAGTGATAAAGATTAAAAGAATTGAACAAACGGAGAGAATGCTTTGTGTTAGTGCAATGGCCGGGTGATTCATCTCGGAGGAGGGAGGGAGGGGGAGAGGGAAAGAGAGAGGGGAAGAGGAGGAGGGGGAGGGAGGAAGGAGAGGGAGAGGGGAAGAGGAGGAGGGAGGGAGGAAGGAGGGAGAGGGGAAGAGGAGGAGGGAGGGAGGAAGGAGAGGGAGAGGGGAAGAGGAGGAGGGAAGGAGGGGGAGAGGAGAGGGAAAAGGAGGAGGGAGGGGGAAGGAGAGGGAGAGGGGAGAGGAAGGGAGGGGGGGAGAGGGGGGAGGAAGGAGAGAGGGAGAGGGGAAGAGGAGGAGGGAGGGGAGGGAGAGGGGAAGAGAGGGAGGGAGAGGAAGAGGGAGGAGGGAGGGAGGGGGAAGAAAGAGAGGAGAAGAGGAGGAAGGACGAAGGGGGAGAGGGGAAGAGGAGGATGGAGGGAGGAAAGAGAGGGAGAGGGGAAGAGGAGGGAGGGAGAGGAAGATGAGGAGGAGAGGGGGGGAGAGGGGGAAGATGAGGGAGGGAGAGGGGGGAGAGGCGAAGAGGAGGGGAGAGGGGGTTGGGGGAGAGGGGGGAGAGGAGAGAGGGAGAGGAAGGGAGGGGAGAGGGGAGAAGGGGAAGAGGAATAGAAAGGGAGGGGAGAGGGAGCGTGGAAGAGGAGGAGAAAGGGAGGGGGAGAAGGAGAGGGCAAAAGGAGAAGAAAGGGAGGGGAAGTGGGAGAGGTGGAGGGAAGGAGGGATGGGGAGGGGAAAGGGAAGAGGGGAAGATGAGGAAGGCGATTTAGAGAATAACTACAAGAATCCTCCCTCAACCAAAATAAACAAAGAACCATTAAAAAAAAACCGACCCCCTAAATAAACATAAACAATACCAACAAAAACAAAAAACAAACAGAGCAGCGTCAAGGGGTTCGGCGAAGCAATAACAACACCCATCAAGACAAAGCCATTGGATGGTGGATGAGCAAAGCGCGCCCATGCTAATTGTCCAAACGGTCGGGATGGCGTGCGTGGGAGGAGGGGAGGAAGGGAGGGAGGGAAAGGGGATGAAGGAGGGAAGGAGGGGAAGGTGATGACGGTGGAATTGGAGGAGGGAGGGAAAAGGGATAAAGGTGGGAAGGAGGGAAGGGGATATGATGGTGGAATTGGAGGAGGGAGGTGGAAAGAAGGGGAAGGTGATGATGGTGGAAATGAAGGAGGGAGGGAGGGAAAAGGGATGAAGGTGGGAAGGAGGGGAAGGTGATGATGGTGGAAATTGGGAGAGGGAGGAGGGAAAAGGGATGAAGGAGGGAAAGGAGGGGAAGGTGATGATGGTGGAAATGGAGGAGGGAGGAAGGGGATGAAGGAGGGAAGGGGGAAGGGTGATGAGGTGGAATTGAGGAGGAGGCAAAGGGATAAGGTGGAAGGAAGGGAAGGTGATGATGGTGGGAATTGGAGGGAGGGAAAGGTTGAAGAAGGGGAAGGGGATGATGGTGGAAATGGAGGAGGGAGGGAGGGAAAAGGGATAAAGGGTGGAAAGAGGGGAAGGTGATGATGGTGGAATGGAGGAAGGGAGGGCGGAAAGGGATGAAGGTGGAAAGAGGGGATGTTGATGGGGAATTGGAGGAGGGAGGGATAGGGGATGAAGGAGGGAAGGAGGGGAAGGTGATGACGGTGGAATTGGAGGAAGGAGGGAGAATGAGTGGAATGAACGAGGTGACAGAGATAGAAATAATCATAGTAACATTTAAAATAATGATAATAAAGATGATAATCATGATGATAGTATTAATGATTAATGATGATAATGATGATGATAGTAATAATAATGATGATGATAATAATAATGATAAAAAAAAATAATGATAATTATAGTAATAATGATAAAAGATAATGATGGTATCCATAACAATACTATAATAACAAATATAATAGTGATAGTGGTAATGATGACAATGATAGTGGTAATGATAATAATAGTAATAACAATAATAGTAAGAATGTTAATGATAACAGTAATGATAATAATGATAGCAAAATAATGATGATAATAGAAATAACAAAAACAATGAAAATTGTAACATCAATAATGATAATGATAGCAATGATACTAATATTGATAATGATAACTGTAATAGTAATAACAATGAAACGAAATGATAACAAAAAATGAAATGATAACAATGATAACGATAATGATGATAGTAAAGATGACAATAATAAAAATGATGATTATAATAATGACAATAATAATAATAATGATGGTGATGAAGATAATGATAATGATAATAATAATAGTAATAATAATAATGGTAGTGATAATAATAATGATAAGAATGGTAACAATGGTAATAGTGATAATAAAAGCAGGTTTCGAACATTTCACCACAAACCATTTTTTCTCTTTCTTTGCAAGGAATTTGGTATTGCATGTTTCTGCTCCTCCCTAATGTCAACCTCGAGGTAATAACATGCTATATTAAACGCGTTTTATGTCCATGCTTCTTCTGCTCTTCTTTTCTTTTGATTTTCTTTCTCCTTCCATTCGCTCAGGACAAAATTCCAGTCAGATATCTCCTATAGTACATTATTATTACTTGAGAGTTGAAAATAAAAGATAATGCAACATGCTTGTCTATGAGAGTGTGTATGAATGTTTGTATGTGTGCGTGTGTGTGTGTGTATTTGTGTATTTGTGCAAATATGTTTTCTACGTATGGGTATAAGCTCACTCGTGGGTATGTACTTTCATATGTTTATAGCGGCGTGTGTATAACTGCAGTAAGAGAGAAGAGAGAAGAGAGATGAGAGAGAGAGAGAGAGAGAGAGAGAGAGAGAGAGAGAGAGAGAGAGAGAGAGAGAGAGAGAGAGAGAGAGAGAGAGAGAGAGAGAGAGAGAGAGAGAGAGAGAGAGAGAGAGAGAGAGAGAGAGAAAGGAGAGAGTAGAGAGAGAGAGAGAGAGAGAGAGAGAGAGAGAGAGAGAGAGAGAGAGAGAGAGAGAGAGGAGAGGAGAGAGAGGAGAGAGCAAAAGAGCGAGAGAGAGAGAGAAGAGAGAGAGAGAGGAGAGAGAGAGAGAGAGAGAGAGAGAGAGAGAGAGAGAGAGAGAGAGAGAGAGAGAGAGAGAGAAGAGATAAGAGGAGAGAGAGAGCGGAGCGAGAGAGAGAGAGAGAGAAGAGACGGAGCAAGAGAGAGCGGAGGAGGCGCGAGCGAGCGAGAGACAGAGAGAGAGCGAGAGAGAAGCGAAGGGCGAGAGGAGAGAGAGAGAGAGAGAGAGAGAGAGAGAGAGAGAGAGAGAGAGAGGAGAGAGAGAGAGAGAGAAGAGAGAGAGAGAGAGAGAGTGGAACAAGGAGGAGAGAGAGAGAGAGAGAGAGCGAGAGAAGATAGAGAGAGGAGAGGAGACGAGAGAGACGAGTAAGAGAGAGAGAGAGAGAGAGAGAGAAGAGGAGAGGCGAAAGAGAGAGAGAGGACAACGAGAGACGAGAGCAAAAGAAGCGAGAGAGAGAGAGGAGCGATGAGAGAGAGGATTAGATAGAGATAGGGAAGGAAGAAAAAAAAACCCCCCAATAAAAAAAAAATATAAAAAGAAACAAAAACCGCGCTTACAGCGAAAACACGCCTACAACAGCTCCTGATGAACCCAATATCAGCTGGTTTGTACTGCTTTTTCCTCAGCACTTGCCTACCCTTAGTCACTGTACAGATGAATGTACGGGGTCTGAAAACACAACAGCCAGGTGGTAATCAACCACGGTGCAGTAAGAGAGAAGGAGGAGAGAAGAGAGAGAAAGAGAG
>NW_020872664.1:165000-167500 GCF_003789085.1 Penaeus vannamei
TTCGTTGTTTCTTTCATAAGCCATTTCTTTCTCTTATTTACATTTATACTTATCACGGGGGATCCAAGATTTTTGGAAAAGGGGGGGGGGGCGCACATATTGAGGTCTAAGCCCACAAGTTCATTGCAGGAAGTTTTGAGGCTATAAACAGGGAATTCTGAAAATGGAAAATCCTTAGATGTGCGCAATGGCATAGCTGTTTCGTTCAAAAGCTTCGGTTAAAAAAAATTGCCTCCAAAATCTTTGGCTTCGCATTCATTACCTTTCCTACTTTCGTCCCTAGTTTCTGCTGTGTATATACATTTTTCCTCATTTTGTTTCACAGCTTTTTCCTTTTATTCCCTCTCTATGTATCTAAGTATCCAGATCCTCATAGTGAACATTTTTACATTACAATGGCAATGAACTTTGCACTTCTCCCCCTCTCCGTTCACCTTTCAGCGCCTGTTTCGACTCCTGGATTCGAGTCACATGTCCCTCTTGACTCGCCCAGGCATTTGTTTCGAACACAAAAAGTCGAAACAGTTCGCTTCGCACATCGAGGAATGCTGAACGGTGCGCTTAGAAGTGGGTGTGAAATAAAAAACATTGTCCCCTTTTCTCTTATAAATGTTTTAACTCAAGAATTTTCTCTTTCTAGCGTAAGAAAAGGCGGTCTTTTTGCTCTCTCTTTTTTTTTTTTTTTTTCTTTTTTTACTGTAGACGAGTTTCTCCCTTGTAAAAAAAAATTTACAAGAATTGCAGAGAAGCGATTGTACATTTTCTTCTCCCTTCGTTTTACTTACATATATATTATATATATATATATATATATATATATATATATATATATTATATAGAGAGGAGAGAGAGAGAGAGAGAGAGAGAGAGAGAGAGAGAGAGAGAGAGAGAGGCTAGTAAGTGTAACAGTGATGATGATGACGAGAAAAAAATATGAAAACAAGCATTACTGATGTAATGATAAGGTTATTACTAATATTCACACCATCGTTTTGAAAGAGTCAAAATTAAATCAAAGTAAAAAAAGGAAAAAAAAAAGCCATTGATATTCCCAACGACGCGAGGTTGCGGTTTCGAGACCGACACATAAGACCCTTTCGCGACCCTTCACGCACACTCTAATAATCAACTAGGAAATCAAACTTAGAATCTAAGCTTCAGATCCTGACACGGAGATAAGATCGCTATCACATTACAATATCGCATCAAAATCATTAGAGGACCGAAGCCAACACTTTTTTTAGACGATTTAAACACATGGGCAGTCGATCTCGAGACGCGCCGGCACCCGCAGCACTAGCACTTTCAGCCTATGTATCTGAGTGTTCATTTATTATTGTAATTTGTAACATTCCTCGTGTTGGGTTTATTATTGCTATTAACTTGTATCTCTGTGAGAAGTAAGGGAAATATTATATATGCTAAAGAATTTCTTTTATTGTCTTTGTTATTATCACTCTTATTTTGAGTATTGTAGTTGTCATGAATATTATTTTTGTCATTATCACAAATGTTTTCATTACTATTATTCTATTAGTATCATTATTCCTGTTAGAAATATTTATAAAAAATATCCGTATTTTGCTGTTTTTAGTAATGGTATTGTTCTTGATACCACACACACACACACACCACACACACACACACACACACACACATACACACACACACACACACACACACATACATATTATATAATATATATATATATATATATATAATATATAATATAATATATTATATATATATATATATATATCATAATATTATATATATATATATATATTATACTATATATATATATATATATTTATATATATTAATATATATATATAATATATAATAATATATATATATATATATATATATATATATATATATATATATATATATATAGTATGTATATATAATATATAATATATAATATATATATATATATATATGTATAATATATATATTAATAATATATATATATAATAAATATAGTATATATACTATATAATATATATATTATATATATATATATATATATATATATATATATATGTATATATATATATATGTATTGTGTGTGTGTGTGTGTGCGTGTGTGCGTGTGTATGTTGTGTGTGTGTGTGTGTGTGTGTGTGTGTGTGTGTGTGTGTGTGTGTGTGTGTGTGTGTGTGTGTGTGTGTGTGTGTGTGTGTGTGTGTGTTCTCTATCTCTATCATATATATATCTATATCTATATATTATATATATTATATACTATATAATATATATATATATATATATATATAATATATATATATATATATGTATATGTATATATATATATATATATATATAATATATATTAATATATATGTATGTATATATATATATATATATATATATATTATATATATATATATAATATATAATATATATAATATAATATGTTATGTATATAAACACAAACACACTTTCATAGATGCAAATATACGCAGATCCACTGATAACCAGTCGAAAAAGGAATATA
>NW_020872664.1:172500-173537 GCF_003789085.1 Penaeus vannamei
GTGTGTGTGTGTGTGTGTGTGTGTGTTTGTGTGGTGTGTGTTGTGTTTATGTATATATATACATATGTGTGTGTGTGAATATAGTAAAATTGAGTGTTTTGCGGTTTAGAGCGATAAATTGTTAATATCATGTTTTTTGTAATGATTTCTGGATGGAATAAACTTGTGATATACTGAGGTAGTTAGCGTTTGAGAATGACAATCTACAACCCTGTCTCTGTCTCGTGGGTAATGCCGTTTTTGCTCAGAGTAGCGTGGTCTTTCCTTGATGACAGGCGGGTGGAGCATAGACGAGCATTTGCTGGCCGAATATTTTCTGGAAATGAAATAGTTAGGCCGGGTGTAAATATCAGATGAAGTAGGAGAATTCCCCATAGGTTGTTGTAAAGTTACTCAGAGCAGCAGTTGCCGTCATTGGAGACCCAAAAGGTTGTGATCCAAAAAAGGAGGGGAGTGAGGCCAGCCATTATGACCATCCCAGAACCGAGAACCTTGAAGACTGAAGTGCATGGAAGTTGGGGGGTTGTCGCAGGTAACAACCATGTATGGCTAAGTGAGAATTTTAAAGGTATTCATATTCATTAAATTGTTAATAAAGATTAAATGTAGTCAGGATTTTTTTTAGCAGACCATCTTTGTTTAACATCTAATTAAGGAGTCCATAAGTCAGAGGGAAGGAGACATATTATATTATATATATATATATAAAATATATATATATATATATAATATATGTTCGTTGTGGTGCTGTGTCTGTGTTGTGTTGTGTGCCTGTCGTGTTCGCTGTGTGCTGTGTGGCGTGTCAGTTGTGGTGATGTGTGGGCAGTGTTGTGCGATGTGTGTGT
This sequence comes from Penaeus vannamei, assembly GCF_003789085.1. Classification (NCBI taxonomy): domain Eukaryota; kingdom Metazoa; phylum Arthropoda; class Malacostraca; order Decapoda; family Penaeidae; genus Penaeus; species Penaeus vannamei. Next base: position 173,346 of record NW_020872664.1, read on the forward strand.
GTGTGTGTAATAATATATATACCTATACTTATATAGCGTAGGCGTATACCTATAGTTCTGACTATTACAGCGTTATGAGACGCGGGTAGAGCTAATCTACTAGTATAATTATATATATGATAGCGTTAATTACAGTGGAGTATAAGTGAATAATGAATAACAGGTGAGTAAATAGAGTGAAAAAAGGTAAAA
>NW_020872665.1:0-2500 GCF_003789085.1 Penaeus vannamei
AAAAAAATTCAAAATTCAGGTTTTTTAATAATTTCAAAAGAAATACGGGTTGGTTTGGTTTGGGGGTAAAAATGGTGGGTATGGTGGTGAGAGAGAGGAGATAATTACTTAATATATATATATATTATATATATATAATATATATATTAAATTATATAAATATAATATGTAATATAATATAGTATATATATATATATATAAATATATATAATATATATATATAATGTAATATATTATATATATATAACTATATATATATATATATATATATATAAATTTATATATATATATGGGGGGGGGGATATATATATATATATATATATATATAATATACATATATAATATATATATATAGTATATATATATATATTATTAATATATATATATATATTATATATTATATATGTATAGTCAAAGCTTCATTACCATGTTGTTATCATGAAAAGTAAGTGTAAGGATCATTAGCATAAAGACACACACCAGCACACACACAACACACAGACAATAAACCAACAAGCAAACAAACACACAAGCACAGTGATTGATTTTCTCAAGCCAGCTTTATATTTACTTGTTCTATTATTCTTATTACTGCCAGTGTCAAATAAGTTATTTTCTCAAGTTTTATTAATTTTTGTTTGTTTGGTATTGTTTGTCATTATCACAATAATCATTATGATTATTACTATTTTATTATCATTATAGTAATAATGATAATATATGAGATGATGTGATAGTATTATCGTTATTATATATCATTATTATTGTTATCATTATTATTATCATTGTTATTATTATCGTTGTTATTAATGACATTATGATATTTGCTATTGTTCTTATTATTTCTATTGTTACTACTTAGGATCCTTATTATTATTATCATATTATTATATTATTATTATTATATTATTATTATTATAGTAGTAATAGTAGTAAGTAGTATAATAGTAGTAGTAGTAGTAGTAGCATTATTATCATCATTATAATTTCTATCATTATCACTATTATCATTACTAATACTATCATTATAATTATTGTGTTTTTTATCCTCTCTTTTATCAATTTACTTATCTATGATTCGATTATTTGTTTTATTATTATTCCTATTTCATCTCATTCACTTATGTGTTGACATTATCATCAAAATGAATTGATGCACTATTTTCATTTCTTTTTTTTTAATTGATGTGAATTGCTATTAGCATATATGTATCTTATATATCAATATATCTTCAGTAATGTGTGTTACATATATTTTTTTTTTCAAAATTGTCATTTATCATTTTAATCTATCATTTTGTACTATAATATCTATGAAATTTTAATCATTATATATATCCATTTTCCAATTAATATTTAAAGAATAAGAAAAAGAAACAGCCATAGGCGAAGGTGAAGTTAATAATCATAATTAATCATTTAGGTTAAAAGTCGTTATCACGAAAAAGTTTTATTATTAGTTTTATTAAGTACCAATAGTAAATGGAAATTGTTAAGATGCATATTTCATGTGATAACTTAGGTCTTAGAAATTTCACTAGACAACAAAATATAGAAAATATGAAAAAGATAATAGAAAATCTGAAATAAAAAAATAGAGATAATAAAGGTAAATAGTAAAAAGAATCGTTAAATAAACAAAGAAAAGATAAACATAAAGAAAGGAAAAGTCGTAAAATGGAGAAATAGCGGAAACAGATAAAGAAGGGAGGAGGAAGGAAGGTGTCTATCAATTATTTTCTGTCTTTCCTTTTGCCTTTTTATCTATCTATCTATCTATCCACCTTCCTACTGCCTATCTATCAGTCTATCTACCTATCCATCCATCTACCTATCTCCCTATCTACCTATCACCATACAACCATATCGAAGCTGTCTACACACATATGCAAATGTATATTTATATTCAAATGATAAACAGCAACATTAAATCAATTCGCATCAACACTGGAACATGCAATCCTGAACCAGCACATGCGAACACATAAAGAACAGAAAAGCACGATTATAATTTCTCTTTTACGCAGATTGGACAAGAAAATAAGTAAAATGAACAGAAGATATTATTTTCGCATTACTAGAGACAAGAAAGAAAACGATACGGAGAAAATTCTCGTTTTTTTTTTGTTTTTTTGTTTTTTTGTCGTCAGCTGCCTCGTAACATCGCTAAATCCGTTCGTGTAAGCATTTGTGACGTCACGCGAGGTGGAGTCGACGCGCGCTTTTCGCAAAGAACAACAACCGCGTTCCTGTAGCAGGCATGCGGAGGAATCCAGTTGAGTCAACGGAGATTCGATTTCTCCCCTTTTCCTTCCTTCATTCCTCCTTTCCTTTCTTTCCTTCCCCTCTCCTTCCTCCTTCTTCTTCCCTCTCCTTCCCCTCCTTCCTCCTTCTCCTCCTTCCTTCTCCTTCTTCCTTTCCCTCTCCTTCCTTCGCCGTTCCCCCCTTTCTCCCTCTCCTCCCCGCCGTTAATAACAGCGTAGATTTCTTCCTTGAATTA
>NW_020872665.1:10000-15000 GCF_003789085.1 Penaeus vannamei
CCTCCCTTCTACCTCTCACTTATTATACACCCCGCTACCCTTCGCTAACTCCATTCTCGCATTGTGTTCCTCCGGACGAAGCCCACACTCTATCCGCTGAAATTACACATACGTACGTCAATTACCTGCACTTACGAGTCCCTTTCATTTACGCTAGCTATCCCAGTCTTCATTTTCTCTTTTTCTTGTTTCCTGGTCTCTTTTCATTCTTCCTTTTCTGCTGTTCCTCTCTCTCCGCGCCAGCACTTATTCTTTGTATTGTCGCCTTCTCGCAAAAGGAGACTTGTCTCCTGTTACTACACAGTAACCCTCCCCTGACCTCTTCCTCACTTCCACCCTACCGATATAATGCGATGAAATGTTATAAGAAGGGTTGGGGCTGCCGGAGCGGACCTACTTGACTGGCAGCTAATAAGGAATTAGCCCACTCTTCCTCTAAACGTGACTGGTGTGTTTGGCCCAACATCTGAGGTCTTCCATTTCCTCTTCTTCGTCTTTGTTGGTGCAAGGTGGGGTTGTTTGTGCTTGTTTGTTTGTTTGTGGGGGTTCTGTGGGGTTGTTTGTGCTTGTTTGCTTGCGTGGGGTTGTTTGTTGGTTTTGTGGGGTTTGTGTTTATTTGTCTGTTGGTGTGTGTGTTTGTTTGTGCTTGTTTGCTTGTTTAGGGGTTCTGTGGGGTTGTTTGTGCTTATATTTTTGTGTAGGGGTTCTGTGGGGTTGTTTGTGTTTGTGCGTGTGTGTTTGTTTGCGCTTGTTTGTGTGTGGGGGGAGATTATGGGGTGGTTTGTATTTTGTATGCATATCTGCTTGTGTGTATATTTGTTTGTGTATATTTTTGTTTTTTTATATATTTGTTTGTGTGTGCCTTTCTTTGTGTGCATTGTGTGTATTGTGTGTATAACTGTGTTTGTTTATCTTTGCGTGTGGGTCTGCGATTGTTTGCGTGTTTGACTGTTTGTTCGTTTGTTTCCTCTTGTGTCTGTTTCTTTAATTGTCTGTGTATGTTTGTTTAGTGTTTGTGTATTTCTGTATGTGCGCCTGTGTTCGCACGTGGTAGCCATTATATTTGTCCGTATTTGCAGATCTGTGCGAATTAGTGAATGGGTGTGTTTGTTTGTCCTAATATACATTATCATCATCGTTATTCCACAATGGTCTAATGGGGCTGGCGGTTGGTGCAATGGGTTAATGGGGGGTAATGGGATAAGGGGGGGGGTTATGGTGTAAGGGAAAATGGGGGGGAGCGAGGAGGAGGAGGAGGAGGAGGGAGGTAGTTTATTGTCGGTTGGGATTTGATAATGGCTGTTGTTAATGCCTTGTTAGATGAGATGGGGAGGGGCGAGGGGGAGGGTGGGGTGGGGTGGGGGAATGTGGTTAGTGTTTCTGGGGGTAGTTAAGTTTTTATTTTTTATTTTTATTTATTTACTTATCTATTATTATTATTATTATTATTATTATTTATTTTATTATTATTTGTCTTTTGTCTTATTACCGAGTGAGGAATGTTGGTTATGGAATTGCAATATTTGTTTATATAATGATTATTTTTTTTTTTCGATCGTGCGTATGAATTGTGAGTAAACTGTCTGAATTTGATTGGTAAACGAATTATTCACTACTTTTGTTCTCTAAAGATTCTTTTTATTACTCAAATTGCAATACCTACCAACACACGCCGCGCCACAGGGACACACACACACACACACACACACACACACACACACACACACACACACACACACGCACACACACACACACACACAACACACACAAAACACACACACGCACACAACACACACACACACACACCACACACACACACACCACACACACACACACACACACACACACACCAACCACACACACACACACACACACACGCACACACCTCGTTTCGGGTAGAGGGACGTTCTGCCCCAGTCTGGCACCCAACGAGAAAGATCCTTGTTCTGGCCCATTCTGCCCCAGACAGGGATCCTATTATTTGCTGAGAAACCCAATTTGGTGAGGCTTTGTACCTCAGCCGAAAGAGGGACGAGAGGCCGGAAGGAGGGGGGAAGGGGAGGAGGGGGGAGGAGGAGAGGAGAAGGAGAGGAGGTGGAGGAGGTTGGTGGTGAGGGGAAGGGAGGGAGGAGGAGGAGGGAGGAGGAGGTGGTGGAGGAGGTGGTAAGTGGTGGTGGTGGTGATGGAGGTGGAGGTGGTGGAGGTGGTGGTGGTGGAGATGGAGGAGTAGGAGGAGAAATGGTAGTGGTGGAGAGAGGGGAAGGGAGGGAGGAGGAGGAGAGGAGAGGAGGAGGGAGGAGGAGGAGGAGGTGTAGTGGTGTGGTGGTGTGGTGGAGGTGTGGTGTGGTGGAGGAGAAGGAAGAAGGTGGGGGAGGAGGAGAAGGTGGACAGTAGTTGGTGGTGGAGGTGATGGAGGTGGAGTGGTGGGAGGTGTGGTAGTTAGTGGTGTGGTGGTGTGGTGGTGGAAGTGGAGGTGGAGGTGGTGGAGGAGGTGGGGGTGGTGTAGGAAGTGGTGGTAATGGTGGAGAGGAAGGAAGGTGGAAGGAAGGGAGGAGGAGGGGAAGGAAGGGAGGAGGAGGGGAAGGAAGGAGGGAGGAGGAGGAGGAAAGCAGAAGGCGGAAGAAGGAGGTGGTAGGTGGAGGAGGAGGAGGTGGTAATGGGTGGAGGAGGAGGTGATGTGAGGTGGTGGTGGTGGAGGTGGAGTGGTGGAGTGGTAATGGGGAGAGAGGAGGGGAAGGAAGGGGGAGGAGGAAGGAAGGGGGAGGAGGGGGAGGAGGAGGAGGAGGAGGAGGAGGTGGTGTGGAGGAGGACTGTGGTGATGGAGATGGAGGTGGGTGTGGTGGTGGTGGAGAGAAGGAGAGGAGTGGAGGTGGAGGAGGAGGAGGAGGTGGTGTGGAGGTGGAGGTGGAGGTGGAGGTGGAGGTGGGTGGAGGTGGAGGTGGAGGTGGAGGTGGAGGTGGAGGTGGAGGTGGAGGTGAGGTGGAGGTGGAGGTGGAGGTGAGGTGGTGGAGGAGGAGGAGGTGGAAGGTGAGGAGAGGAGAGAGGAGCGAAAGGATGGTAGTGAGCAAGACAGAGAGAAGGAGGAGGAGGAAGAGGAGGTAAATGGATAAGTAAAAAGGTGGTGGATGAGGAATGGGATGACGAGGAGGAAGAGGGAAAGAGAAGAACAAGAGCATGAATGATGATGATGAGGAGGAAGAAGAAATGAGAAGAAGAAAGGAGGAAAGGGAAAAAGGATAAAAGAGAAACTGGACGAGGAAGCGGAAGCGAAGGAGGAGCAGGAAGAGGGAGGAGGAGGGAGAAAGGGAAAACAGAGTAAGCAGATAGGAGAAAGGGAGAGAAATAAAAAATGAAGAAGAAAAATAAGAGGAGATGAGAGGAAAAGAACAAAAAATATGAACAAGAAAAAGAAAAAAAGAAAGAAAAACAAACCAAAAACAAAAGAAAAAAAAAATTATCACGAACTCCAACAACAAAGAAAAAAAAAAAAAAAAAAAAAAAAACTACACACCGATTTAGCTCTCGCGAGAAGGCTCTCTCTCTTCGCTTTTAATTGCTTGAGCGAGAGGTTAAGGGATGCTTGGACAGGGTCTCAAGAATGTCAGTGCCGGCGAGTGAAGGGTGCCAGACGGTGCCAACGCAGCTGTGCTTTGACTTTTGTGGATTACGTGGCTGTAATTATGACGTCGGTGTTGCCATAGGGTGCGCGCACATATATGGGCTTTGTGGTGGGGCGATGTGGATTTTTGTTTTCTCTTCTCTCGTTTCTTTGTTGTTGTTGTTTTTGTTTTTTCTTTGTTTCTGTGTGTGTGTGTTTGTTTGTTTGTTTGTAGGGTGTGTGTGTATGTTTTCTATTTTTTCTCTATCTGTCTGTCTGCCTGTCTGGGTGTCTGTCTGTCTGTCTGTCTGTCTCTCTCTTCTCTCTCTCTCTCTCTCTCTCTCTTCTCTCTCTCTCTCTCTCTCCCTCTCTCTCTCTCTCTCTCTCTCTCTCTCTCTCTCTCTCTCTCTCTCTCTCTCTCTCTTCTCTCTCTCTCCTCTCCTCTCTCTCTCTCCCCCTCTTTCTCCTCTCTCTCTCTCCTCCCCCCTCCACCCTCTCTCTCTCTCCCATTTAATTTTTTTATTCATCAGTCAATATTCTCCATCTTAACCTTCAACCTTTATAAGGACACGGGAGGGAAGCATGTCCTTAAAAGGGCATATCATTAATTATATCTGAACATCAAGATACCAGGAGGGTTAAGAGAGAGAGAGAGAGAGAGAGAGAGAGAGAGAGAACAGAGGAGAGAGAGAGAGAGAGAGGAGAGATGAGAGAGAGAGAGAAAGAAGAGAGAGAGAGAGAGAGAGAGATGAGAGAAGAGAGAGAGAGAGAGAGAGAGACGGAGAAGAGAAGAGAGAGAGAGAGAGAGAGAGAGTGTGTGAGAAGAGAGAGAGAGATCGAGGAGTGATTGAGTGAGATAAGGAGTGAAGAGAAACCGAAAGAAAGAGAGAAAAGAAATTTTAAAGAATTAAGAAAACCAAACAAAATTACGAATCAATCGCTATAATAAACAAGCATTAATTTGATACATTTTTAAAAATCTTTTTTCTTATTCCTCTTCCTCCTTTTTTGAAGGAGAGGGGGATAGAAGATGAGATAGAAGGAAGGAAGGAGGAAAGGGAAGAAGGAAGACCCACTCTACACTCGAATCAGACATACTAGATTTAGTGTGATAGATAAAAGATTCGTCATAAAAAAATAGATAAATGATAAATAAAATAATGATAGATAAATTACTCGTCATAACTCGCTATAAAACGGAACATGGTCTTTTTTTTTTTAAATGCATAATTTCGATCGCGAGATTGGGAAACCGTAATCTCATTTGCTTGTTTATCGGCAAAATGTATTGTCTTCGGCGGGAATTCTAATCGGGAAATGGGCCTTTAAATAAGGCGTTTGGGCCCGTCTGCTGCGTCGTTCTTGTTCCACTGAGAAACGATAGACGAGTGAAAGGGGTGGG
>NW_020872665.1:25000-50000 GCF_003789085.1 Penaeus vannamei
GAAAGAGAGACATTTTTAGACGGAGATAGAGAGAAAGAGTGAGAACAAAATATATTCTTTCTGTTGAATTACCACCGAAATTATTTCCACCTTTATCAAGATCTTTCATATTCTTAAATCATGTATATAGAAGCGCTTAGGCAAGAACATGCGAAACCAACCCACTCACAAATACGTAAGGTCGATCTTCCCCATCAAAATCCGTTATAACATAGACCTTACACTAGTATATTTGGAAGGCTCTTAGGCTTTATTCTATATTATCTTATTTCGTTTTATTTATTGTTTTCTTTTTTTCGTTTATTGCTGTTTGTTTCTCACTTATTTCGTTCTTTATGTCAGTCGGTTTCTATTTCACTTTCTCTCTCTTCTCGGCCTTTTGGCTAATATCAAAGTGTAGTATCTGTTCTTATCAGCTTAATATCTGATGCGATCCCCATGTGGGATCTATGACACAATTTCTTCATAGTGACTCTGTAAATAACTTGAATATATTAATAAGAAACACTCAACATACCCTTACACAAGCAAAATTATATTTTGACACTAATGGCCTTAAACTAAATCCACATAAAACTCAATGTATATTCATTGGTAGCCGAAAGAATGTAGCTAAAATTCCCAATGACACGACCATAGAATTTGAAGGCTGCTCTATCAAGCCGAACACTTCAGTGAATAATCTGGGAGTACACTTAGACAGATTCATGACATTTGAACAACACGTTGACAAGATACACAGGAAAGTAGTAGGCACCCTAGTATATCTTAATCACATAAAAAATCAAATCACTACTGAAACTCTAGTTCTAAGCATTATTAACTATTGCTCAAATATTTGGGGTTCGACTAACAAAACCTAAATGCAAAAAGTACAAAAATTTAAAAACTTTGCTGCAAGAGTTGTATTAGGTAATATCAGTAAACTTGATCACATCAGCCCGCATATCCAAAAATTAAATGGTTAAAAGTCCAACCTAAATACAGTTATGACACATGTGTATTCATCTACAAGCTCATTCATGGGAGTTATCCGCAATGGTTAATGCCCTTGCAAATTGTAGGGACCACATCAGGTGTCGTGACACGCCAAGTAAATTCTCTTTATGTTAAGAGATCGAGGACTGATACAGGGGCACGACAAATGGAAATGCGTGGACCCAAGCTATGGAACATGTTACCAGATAATATAAGAGTCATTAATAGCTTTTGTAATTTCAAGACGAAATTAAAAGAACACCTATTAAATTATCAATTGTAAATATGAATGTATTTATGTAAAGAATAAACATTGTAATTAATGGAATAAAGTGTTTTGACTTTGACTTTGACTCTCTCTCTCTCTCTCTCTCTCTCCCTCTCTCCCTCCCTCCCGCCCTCCCCCTCCCTCTCTCTCTCTCTCTCTCTCTCTCTCTCTCTCTCTCTCTCTCTCTCTCTCTCTCTCTCTCTCTCTCTCTCTCTCTCTCTCCTCTCTCTTCTCTCTCTCTCTCTCTCTCTCCTCTCTTCTCTCTCTCTCTCTTTTTCCTCCCTCCCTCCCTCATCTCCCCCACTCTCTCTCTCTCTCTCTCTCTCTCTTCTCTCTCTCTCTCTCTCTCTCTCTCTCTCTCTCTCTCTCTCTCCCTCTCTCTCTCTCTCTCTCTCTCTCTTTCTCCCTCCCTCCCTCCTTCCCCCCCCCCTCTCTCTCTCTCGCTTTCCCTCCCTCCCTCTCCCCCCCCTCTCTTTCTCTCTCTCTCTCCCTCCCTCCCCACTCTCTCCCCTCCCTCCCATCCCTCCTCTCCCCTCCTCCCCTCCTCTCTCTCCCCTTCCCCTCCCATCCCTCCTCCCCTCCCTCTCCCCCTCCTCCTCCCCTCTCTCCCCCTCCCTCCTCCCCTCTCTCCCCTCCCTCTCTCGCTTTCCAATTAGTGTGTAGCGGAACCGCGTCTTTTGCTCCGATTTGGGACTTAGTATGCCATCTTGTCATTAAGTTAATTGCAAATCTTGAATCACTTACCATGCCGATTGCACCTGAGAACCGCTCGGCTGGAGGAAGAGGAGAGAGAGAGAGAGAGAAGAGGGGGAGTAAGAGAGATAAGAGGGAGAGATTAGAGAGATAAGAAACGCGTAACAACGGAAGTGTAATGAGTTATAATAAGGTCTTGTGGATGTGGAAAGGAGGACACAGGGAAGGTGAGATTGGAAGGGTATTTAAAAAGTTCTTGAGGAGGTGATGCACGTAGATAGGAGTATCCGGTTTGGTCTTACGCGAACGGGGCAAGGGTTGGGGAAGGGGTGGGGAAGGGGTTGGGGGTGTGAGGGGGGGCAAGGTGTTGGTGGGTGTGAGGGGGCAAGGGTATTGGGGGTTAGGCAAGGGGTTGTGTGAGAAGGGGGGGCAAGGGGGTTGGTGGTGTGAGGGGGCCAAGGGTTTTGGGGTGAGGGGCAAGGGTTGGGGGTGTGAGGGGGGCAAGGGGTTGGATGTGAGGAGGGGGGCAAGGGTGGGGCGGTGGGGGCAGGGGTTTGGGTGGTTGAGGGGGAGGCAAGGGGTTGGGTGAGGGGGGGGCAAGGGGTTGGGGGTGTGAGGGGAAGGGTTCGGGGTGGAAAGGGGTGGCAAGGGGTATTTGGGTGGTGTGAGGGGGGGCAAGGGGTGGGGGTATGGGGGGAAAGGGGTTGGGGTACACTAAAACTGTGTGGGCAAGGGGTTCGGGGGTATTGAGTGGAGGGCAAGGGTTGGGGGGGTTGTGAGGGTGGGGGGCAAGGTGGTTGGGGTTTATGGGGGGCAAGGGGTTGCTGGTTTATGGGAGCGGGGGCCAGGGGTTGGGGTCGTGAGGGGGGGCAAGATGGGTTGTGACGCCGAGAAAGATACTTAAGGGCGTCGTGCGTGCGGATTCATCATTGTTTTTAACATATTGAGACCACTGCTGTTAGAATCGCCGTTTTGTTATCAATGATCCTCCAATTTTTAGTTCTGGAGCACTTTGGCGGTGGCAATGGGTGGGGAGTTGTGAGGGAGGGAAGGATGATTTGGGGGTTTTGTGAGGGGCAGGGGTGGCGGGTGTTGAGGGGGCCAAGGGTGGGGGTGTGAGGGGCCAAGGGCGTTGAGGGGTTGGGGGCAGGGGTTTGGGGTTTGTGAGGGGGGCAAGGGTTTGGGGGCTGTAATGAACCGTGAAGGGGACAAGGGGGGCTTGGGGGTATTGAGGGGCAAGGGGTGGGATGTGAGGGGGGGCAAGGTGGTTGAGGTGGTTAGTCGGTAGTGTGAGGGCGCTAAGTTGTCTGGGTGGGGGGAGGTCAGGGGGATTGGAGGTGTGGGGGCAAGGCCGGTTTTGGGTGTGAGGGGGGGCAAGGGGTTGGGGTGTGAAGGGTGGGAAAGGAGGTTGGGGTGTGTGAGGGGGGGCAAGGGTTGGGGGTGTGAGGGGGCAAGGGTTGGGTGTGAGAGGGGGAGGCAAGGGGTTGGGGAGGTACTGTGAAGGGGGGCAAGGGGTTGGGGTTGTTCGTAGAGGGGGGCAAGAGAGTTGGGGGTCTGTTGAGGGGGGCCAAGGGTTGGGCGTGTGAGGGGGGGCAAGGGGTTGGGCGGGCAGGGTTGGGGTGTTTGTGTAAGGACGGGCAAGGGGTGGGGGTTGTTGTGTAAGGGGCAAGGCGGTTGGTGGTGTGTGAGCAAGGGGGGGCAGGGGTTGGGGGTGTGAGGGGGCCAAGGGTTTTGGGGGTATGTTGTGAGCGGTTGGGCAAGGGGTTGCGGGGGTGTGAGGGGGCCGAAAGGTTGGGGCAGTGTGTGGGGGCAAAGGGGTTGGGATGTGGAGGGGGCTTAGGGTTGGGGGTGTGTGGGCAATGGGGTTTGGGGGAGGTGTCTGGTGAGGGCAAGGGTTTTGGGGGTTGTGAGGGGGGGCAAGTGGGTGGGATGGAGGAGGGGCAAGGGCGTTGGGGTTGTATGAGGGGGCCAAGGGTGTTTGGGTGTGTAGAGGAGGAGGCCAAAGGGTTTGGAGGTGTGAGGGGGGTAACAGCAATCTGGGTCTTATCAAGGTGATGGTCTACATATGAGACTACTTAGGTCGAAAGCTGTGAGGAGAGTAGGCGGGCAAGGGGTTGGGGATGTACGAGAGGGGCCAATGGGGCTTGGCGGGGTAGTGAGGGGATGGCAAGGGCCGTTGGGGATGTGAGATGGGGCAATTGGGGTTGGGAGTTGAGGGGGCAAGGGGTTGGGGTGTTGAGAGGGGCAAGGGGTGTTGGGGCGTCTGTTGAGGGTAAGCGGCAAGGAGGTTGGGGATGTGAGGTCCAGGTGCACAGGGTTGGGGATGTCGAGGAGGGGGCAAGGGTTGGGCATGGTGTTGGAGGGGTGCCAAGGGGGTTGGGGGTGTGAGGGGCTGGGCCAACGTGAGGTTGCTGTTGTGGTTTGTGAGGCGGGAGGGCAAGGCGGTGGGAGGCTGGTGTGAGGGGGCAAGGGGTTGGGGAGTGTGGAGGAGCGGGCCAAGCGGGTTGGGTGTGAGGGGACTATAGGCGTCATAGGGTGGGAGATAGTGAGGAGGGGCAAAGGGGGTTGGGGGTTTCGTGTGAGGCTGTACTGGAAGGGGGTAATTCATTGAACAATTGGGGGATGTGAGAGGGGCAGGGGTTGGGGCGGCGTGTGAGGGGAAGGGGTTGGGGATGGTGAGGAGGGGCAAGGGGGTGGGGAGGTGTGGGGGACGCCGGAAGTGTGGCAAGGGGTTGGGGATGTGAGGAGGGGCAAGGGTTTGGGTGAGGAAGGCGTTGGGGGTTGTGAGGGGGCAAGGGGTTGGGTGTTGTGTGAGGGCAAGGGGTTGGGATTGAGGAGGGGCAAGGGGGGTGGGGGTGTGAGGGGGGCAAGGGTTGGGGATGTTGAGGGGGGCAAGGGGTTGGGGGTGATGTGAGGGGGGCAAGGCGTTGGGGTGAGGAGGGCAAGGGGTGGGGGTGAGGGGGGTCAAGGGTTGGGGGTGTGAGGGGGGCAAGGGGTTGGGTGTGAGGGGGGGCAAGGGGTTGTGAAGGGGTGTTGGGGGGCGTTGAGGGGTGGGCAAGGGGTTGGGGGTGTGAGGGGGGGCAAGGTGTGGGGTGGGGGTGTGGGGGGAGAGTTCGTTGATGGCTTCGTCGTTTAGGTTTGATATCCGTGGATCTTATACGAACGCGGGGAAAATACGCGGGCTGGGAGGGGAGGGGGGTAGGGTAAGGGGGGCTTGTACGTGTTATTATTATCATTTTTTTCTGTGTTTTCGTTTTTATTAATTATGTTTAGATTTATTTTTATTGGAGATTTCGATTCTATAGATGATTTCCAGGTACCAAATATCGCAGAAACGAATAATAAGATGATAAAACAAATATTCTTCGTACACAGAGACAATTCCTAGGAGTTTTGTCAAAAAAAAAAAAAAAAAAAAAAAAAAATCGTCATATTTAAGACATCATACCTTCTCTCTCTCTCTCTCTCTTCCCCACATCTCTTTTCTCTCTCTCCTTTTTTTGTCTCTCTTCACTCTTCTTATCACCAACAAATGGAAAAGACATTCCTAAGAGTGACGCGGCATTTGGAGTAGCGGAAGCACGCCCGCGATGCACGCCCACGACACAGCTCTGATCATGGGATATGTTCTTACAAGAATACACGGTCTGTTCTTGACTTTAATGAACTGGTGGACGGGCGGAGGGAAGGGAGGGAGGGAAGGAGGAGTTAGGGAGGGAGGGACGAAGGGAAGGAGGGGAGGACGAGGAAATATGGACGAACGGAGGGAGGGAGGGAAGGAGGTAAGGAGGGAGGGAAGGAGGGAGGGACGGACAGAAGGAAGGTGGAAGGGAGGGAAGGAGGGACGGAGGGACGGAAGGAAGGAAGGGAGGGAGAGAAGGAGGCAGGGAGGGTGGGAGGGAAGGGGGGAAGGAGGAAGGGTGTGTGGGAGGGAGGAAGGAGGGCGGAGGGAAGGAGGAAGGAGGGAGGGAAAGGGAGGACGAAGAGAAAGAGGGCCGGACGAAGGGAGGGAAGGAGGAAAAGCTTTTATCTTTGAGTTTGAGGGTTTCAATTTTTTGAGTGGGGTTGGAGGGGGAGGGGGGAACGGGGAGGGTAATGGAGCCCTGGTGATGGCAATGTATATCTATCTAATATTGTACATCTATTGTTGTTCTTCTTATCATTCTGGATATCATCGCTATCAGCAAGATCATCATATTCCTTCTCCTCCTCATCATCATTATCTTTCACTTCTCCTTCGTCATCATCCTTCTACTCCTCTTCCGTTTCCTCCTCCTCAGCGTCATCGTCAGTCTCTTCTTCCTCATAATCATCTTCACTGTAACCACTTTTTTCTATCATAAAACACACATACACACACACACACACACGCACGCACACGCACATCCGCACACACACACACACACACATACACACACGCATACACACACACACGCACACACACACACACCACAAACACACACACACACACGCCCCCCTCCCACACACACACACACACACACACACACACACACACACACACACACACACACACACACACATATATATATATATATATATAATATATATATATATATATATATATATATATATATATATATATATATATATATATATATTATATATATATATATATATATATATATATATCTTTTTTTTTTTTTTTTACCAACCAGTTTATCTGCCCCACTTTTGCTAACACTATGACCTCTTAGAATAATCACGAATAAAGCCAAAATTTTCAACTGAACGCCCCCTACGTATTAAAAAAAATGGAAAAGGGAATTAAAAAAAAAAGAAAAGAAAATGCAAGCCGCGTATGGAACTTCTAGATTAGTTGAACAGCATGAGCGAAAGTTAAAGGGAGCGCCGTCGTGTTGCAAAGTCCAGTTGCAAATGAGAGCGAAATTGCATCCATCATCAAACAACATTCGTAGGAAAAATAATAGGAGAAGAAATATAATAGATAAAAAAAAAGAATAGATACACCGTAAGAGCGAACACAAAAACACATCCGTTTTGAACAGTTCTCACCTGTTCACATTTCCAAAAAAAAAAAAAAAAAAAAAAAAAATCCCTCATTGATGGCAGACTCGAACAGAATGGATATCTCAGGGTCTTTTAAGGTCGAAATTGCCCGCGTTTCGAATGGGATGTTGATGCTAAATGGCACCCCGCGCTCGGACTTTGCAAACTGCAGTCGCTGAAAATTAACCTCGGGAATGTAGTCGCCTTCAAATGAGACGAAGGCCGAAAAAAGGGGATTAATTTGATGAATGGGGAGCGAGGGAGACCGGCGAGGACCGAAAGCGGCCGCCCGGAGTCGTGGACTGGCTGGGCGGTTCGGGTCTGCGGGAGGACGTGGCGGCGGGGCTGCCTTTGCGACGGCGGTGGGCGCTGGCGTCCCTGCGCGCACGTCTGTATATACATATATATATACACACATATATATGTATATATATATGCATATATGTATTACATATATATATATATATATATGCATACAGTTATATATATATATATATATATATATATATATATATATATATATAATATATATATATATATATATATATATATATTTATATATACATAATATATATATACATATATATATATATATATATATATATATATAATATATATATATTATATATATATATATATATATATATATATATATATATATATATATATATATATATATATATATATATATATATATATATATATACATATATATATATATATATATATATATATATATAATATATATAATATTTATATGTATGTATGTATATATGTATATACACACACAATGCATATGCGTAATGAAATAGGAAGGGGGAAAGATATTCGGAAGTGCGTGTGAGTGCAAAGGGGTGGGAGGAGAGGGAGAAAGAAGGGAGGGGGAGGATGAGGGTTTAGGGAGAATGGGGAAAGGAGAGGAGGAGGAGGGGAAGGAGGAGGAGGAGGAGGAGGAGGTTGAGGAAGGAGGGGGTGGTCTTTTCTCCCACCCCCCCCCCAACACTCAGGGCTTAAGCCGGGAGAACTCTTAGCGTTGCTCTAAGTAACGGTACCACGGCCGCTTGTCCCCCACCCCTCCCTTCCCCCCGTCTTCCCCCCCCTCCCCCTCCCCTCCTCCGTCTAGGGAAGCTCCCCTTGCTCTTGCTTCGAAGGAATGGCATCGCGGGTCTTCCGAGATGTGGGGGGGGAGAAAGGAAGAAGGGGGAGTGGGAAGGAGGAAGGAGGAAAGGGAATGGGGAAGGAAGGAAGGGGGAGGGGGAGCGAGGAAGGAAATGGGAAGCTAGGATGTGGAAGGGGGAGGGGGAGGAAGTAGGTAGGGGAAGGGAAGGGAAAAGGGGGAGAGGGAGCGAGGGAAGGGAAATGGGGAACTATGAATGTGGAAGGGGGAAGGGTGGGAGGAAGGGAAGGGGGGGAAGGAGAACGATGGGGAAATGGGGGAAGGGAGGGGAAGGGAAGAGGGAGGAGGAAAGGAAAGGGGGAACGATGAGGAAAGGGAAAGGATGGAAGGGGGAGACGGAGGAAGGAAAGGGGAACGAGTGAAGGAAAAGGAAGAAGGGAAAGGGACAGGAGAGGGGAGAGGAAAAAAGGGGATGGATAGAGAGGGGGAAAAGATAGTGATGGATGGGATGTGGGGGGGGTGAGTGTGGGAAAGTTGGGAGTTGGAGAAGGGAAAGAGAAAGGAAGGGGAAGGTATGAGGGATGGGGAGGATGGAGAAGAGAAAGGAGTAAGGGTAACAAAGGGTAAATTGAAGGAAAGGGAAGAGCTAATGAAGGGATGGAAAGTGGGGAAAAGGGGGAGGAGAAAAAGGGATGATGATGGAGGGGAGGGGCAGAGGAGGGGAGGATGGGGGAAGGGAAGGGAGTGGGGGGAAAGGATGAAAGTGGGGAAGAGGGGAATAAATAAGGAAAAGTGGGGAAAGTGGAAGAGCAAATCAAGGAAAAAACATGGATTCTTCTCCTCCTACACCTCCTCTCCCCCCCTCCCACACCACTCCCAAACCTAACACCCACCCTCCCACCATGATCTCGCCCCCACTTCCCCAAACCTCCCAACCCCCTCCCTCCCTCCCCCAACTTCTCCTTCTCCCTCCCTCCCCAACCCTCTCCTTCTCCCTCTCCCTAAACCTTCCCCAACCCTCTCCCTTCTCCCTCCCTCTCCTTCCCCAACCTCTCCCTCCTCCTCTCCTAAACCTTCCCAACCTCTCCCTTCCCTCCCTCTCCTAAACCTTCCCCAACCCTCTCCCTTCTCCACCCTCAAAACCTTCCCCAACCCTCTCCTTCTCCCTCCTCCCTCCTTCCCCAACAACCTTCTCCCTTCTCCTCCCTCCCCTAACCCTCAACCCTCTCCCTTCCCCAACTCACCCATTAACCCTTTCCTCTCCCCTCCCCCTTCCTTCTCTCCTCTCCTTAGCGCAGGACCTCCGAGAAGGGGATTCCCCGGGATTCCTACCTCCTTGGGCCTCCAATCCCCTTACAGCGACGCCTCCAAGACAGGCGCACCAGCCCTTGGGGACTCCGAATCAAGAAGGCATTTGGAGTCCTTCCCCCTCCCTCCCCTCCGTCCTCCCCCTCCTCCTTCCGCTCTTCCCCTCCTCCCCTCTCCGTCCTTCCGCCCTCCCCTCTCCCCTCTCCCTTCCTTCCCCCCCCTCCTTCTCCTCTCTCCTTCCGTCTTCCCCTCCCCCTTCCCCCCTCCCTTTCCGTCTTTCCGTCCTTCCCCCCTGGCCCTCCTCTCTTTCCGTCCATCCCCCTGGACCCCCTCCCCCGTCCTTCCTCTCTCCCCCTCTTCCCTCTCCCTCCCCCTAATTTTTTTTTTGGTAAAAGCTTGGCCTTAGCTCGATCCCAAGGCGCGGGACCCTCAATTTGCATATGCATTTATATAATCACCTTTGGTAGAAGTCCTCGAGAGACGTTCACAGGGAGGGGGGGGGTACAAGGGGGTGAGGTGGGGAAGGGGTGCTGTGGAAGTTCACAGGGGGGGGGTAGAAGGGGGTGAGGTGGGGAGGGGGTTGTGGAAGGGGGTTAAGAAGGAGGTGGGTGTGTGGAAGAGGGGGAGAGGGGAAAGGGGATGAGGAGGAAGAGGCGGAGAGAGAAGAGGAAGGGCGAAAGGTGGAAAGGTATTATCATCATGACTATTAATGTTGATACTATTGTCAATATCAGATGTTGTTAATTCCGTTGTTGTCTTCATCTTCTTTTGCTTCAATGATCATTATCCTCTTTGTCATCATCATTCCTATTATCATTATCATTATCCTATTATCGCTATTATCATTATTATCATTATCACTATTGCTATTATCGCTATCATAATTCCTATTATCATTATTATCATTATCACTATTGCTATTATCGCTATTGTCATTATTATCATTATCAGTATTGCTATTATCGCTATCATCATTCCTATTATCACTGTTTTTTCTCGTTGACCTCGCTTATTCCTATCATCATTAACATCATCACTACATTGCAATACCAATGATAACCTCCAGCAATGCTATAAACTCGATGCCAAATTTCGCAGTGCATTTTCTTCTGTTATCCTCTCATCCCCTTATCCTATTATCATTTTATCCTCTTAGCATATACCTTGTGGATTCGCGATGAAGCTCTCCTGTTATGCTTGACATTTGCGTTGCAATTTGTCGCTGGGAACTTTGCAGGTGATTGGTTGGCCGTGCGCTTGCCTGCTTGGGCTTGGGGGGGGGGGGGGGGGAGTATCGATACTTGTGTGCAGAGTGTGTTTATATGATGCACAAATATGTGTTTTATATATATATATATATATATATATATATTATATATATTATATATACATATATATATGTATATTTTCATGCTTACATGCATATATATATGCATATGTATGTATATATATATATATATATATATATATATATATATATATATATATATATATATATATATATATATATATATATATATATATATATATATATATATATATATATATATATATATATATATATATATATATATATATATATATATATATATATATATATATATATACATATATATATGTGTGTGTGTGTGTGTGTGTGTGTGTGTGTGTGTGTGTGTGTGTGTGTAGAATTAAGCACACACACACAAACCCTTCCTCCCTTCCTCTCTCTCCCCTTCCCTCCTCCCTCTCCCCTTCCCTTCCTCCCTCTCCCCCTTCCCTCCGTCCTCCCTCACCCTCCATTCCCTCCCTTCCTCCTCTCCCCCTTCCCTCCTCTCTCTCCCCTTCCCTCCTCCCTCTCTCCCCTCCGTCCTCCCTCTCCCCCCTTCCCTCCCTTCCTCCTCCTCCCCCTTCCCTTCCTTACTCCCTCTCTTTCCCCCTCCTCCTTCCTCCCTCTCCCTCCCTCTGTCCCTCCCCCCTCCCTCTCCCCCTTCCCTCCTTCCTCCCTCTCCCTCCCTCCCCCCTTTCCTCTCCCCCCTTCATTCCCTCCCTTTCCTCCCTTCCCTCCTCCCTCCTCCTCTCCCCCTTCCCTTCCTCCCTTTCCACCCTTTCCCCCTTCCCTCCCTTTCCCCCTCCCTTCCCCCTCCCTCCACCCCTTCCTCCCTCACTCTTCTCCCTTCCCTCCCTTCCTCCCTCTTCCCCCTCCCTCCCCTCCACCCCCACAGTCACACGGGCGTAACGGCTAATCACGGCACAGCAATTAGCCAGCCTCGCAAATGCCTGTCTTTCCCCTTGAAGTTTAGATTGCATTTGCTTTGAGTTTTGTCGCTCCGTGAGAAGGACCTGCGGCTTCGCGGAGCTTTCATAATTTCCAATCGCGGACTGATGTTGCAAGCAGCCGTTGTAAGGATTGCCGTTGCAACCTCGCGGACGGCGGTCGAGGTTATCGGGGGTCGGAACGGTCGGCGGGACGGATGGGAATGGTTGGGGTTAGGAACGTCTTGGTCGGGTCTTGGGGAAGGGAAGGGGTTGGGGCGAAGGCGTGAGCGATCTGTCTGGTGGTTTTCGTTCGTTTGTATTTGTCTTTTGGGGGGGTTATGAAGTTTATGTATGGATTGTATCGATAAGAATGATTATTTTGTATCTATCATCGGGTCTATAACTATAGATTTTAGTCATATTTGAGCATATGTACTGTACATTTAGAGTTATACATATAGACGGACATAAACACACACACACACACACACACACACACACACACACACACACACACACACGAGACACAGCACACTGGCTAATACGTACAACAGGTCGGCCTATAAAGCTTCCAAGGATACAGGGATTCTAAAAAAAAAAAAAAAAAAAAAAAAAAAAAAAAAAAAAAAAAAAAGTAAAGAGAATCCAATCCTATAAGTGGCCGGATAAACAACCTATAGAAAGACAGAATGCGCTTGAGCGGATATAAGGAAAGGTTTACGAGCGAAGGTTTAGGAATCTATTCTTGAGAAGGGGCAGACGGGAGAATAAGAGGAAGAAGAGGAATTAGATAATTATGGGATTACGAATTTACGTTTTTATTTCTTTCTTTTTTTAATGAAAACGAGGATGTGGGAAAATAATGAAGAGAATTGAAAACATAAATATATTATCATCATTGTTGTTACCATTATTATGATTATTCTTATTCTGATTATTTTCTTTATCAATATCTGATACTATCATCATTATTATCATTATTAGTTTTATTATCATATCCATTACCATTATAACTAGTATCATTATTGTCATTATGATAATAGTAATGATAATCATAATAATGATAATGAAGAGGATAATTATTGTTATTAGCATTATCAACATGTCATCATTATTATATTTTGTTACCATCATTACTATTATTATCATTATCATTATTATCATCATTGTTAGTATTATCTTTACCATCATTAATAGTATTCTTTATCATCTTTTTATCATTGCTATTATCATTATTGTTATCATCATTATTAATACCATTGTTATTATCATTGTTGTTGTTATTATCATTATTACCATTATTATTACTATATCACTAATATCATTATTGTTATTATCGTCATTACTATCATTATTATTATCTTTATCGTCATTATCATAATCATTATCATTATTATTACTATCATCATTATTATCATTATTGTTAATATTTTTCATCATTATTCTTTGTATTATCAGTATTTTCATTATCATCATTATAACTATCATCATTTTCATCATGGTTACTTTTGCTGTTACCATTATCATTATCACTCTCATTATCATTCTCATCAGTAAAGATTATGATATTCATGACAATAGTTTACTTTAATTCGTTGCTGCGTCTGTTTATCTTCTTTCTCAACTACCCCCCCCCCCCGTGTGCAAGGAATGGCCAGGGTTACCATTCACTACTGGGGTTGGATCTGATGATCACGGGTCTGCAAGTTGCTAGACGGATGCTACCGTTGCAGGAGCAGTACAGTAGCAGTAGTAGTAGTAGTAGTAGTAGTAGTAGTAGTAGTAGTAGTAGTAGTAGTAGTAGTAGTAGTAGTAGTAGTAGTAGTAGTAGTCGTAATAGTAGTATCATTATCGTTATTATTGTTGTTATTACTATTTTTATTGTTATTGTTATTATCATTATTATGATTATTATTGTTGTTGTTTTTATTGTTATTATCATTATATCATTATCAATATTATTATTATTATTATTATCATTATTATTTATTGTTATTATATCATTATTTATATCATTTATTACCATTATCTTCATCATCATTTCTATTACTACAATTATAATTTTTACCATGATGTTATTGTTTCTTTATCACCATTATCATTGTTTTTTATTGTTGTTGTTGTTTTGTGTTATTATTATTATTTATTATTATTATTATTATTATTATATTATTATTATTATTATTATTATTATTATTATTATTATTATTATTATTATTATTATCATTTTCATTTTCATTACAGTAATTACCATTGCCATCTTTAATGATAATAAAATTAATGATGATTAAAGTGATAACGATCATTATTGTTATCATTATCATCATCATTATTATCAAATGTTTATTATTATTATTATTATTTATCATCATTATCATTAGTATCGTTATCATTACTATCATTATCATTACAGTAATTACCATTGTTATCTTTATGACAATAAAATAATGATGATTATAATGATAACGATAATGACAATTATGATAACAATAATAGTGATAATGATAATAAAAAAAAATCATCCTTATCATTATATGATCACGATAATAACAATAATAATGATAATTGTATCATTATTATCATCAATGTATCATTATCAATGTTATCTTATATTGTTATTATCATATTATATCATAATTATTGCAATAATTATATCTTATATTAGTAATTAGTAGTATTGTTACTATGTCATTGTTTTTTTATATTATTATATTATCATCATCATCCTTATCATTAATAATCATATTTCTATCATCACTGTTATTGTCATTTTCATTATCATTATTAATATAATTATTATAACTATCATTAGTATTATCATTATCACATTTATCATCATGATCATCATCATTATTATTATTCTTTTACTATCATCATTATTATCATTATTATTAGGATGATCATCATTATCACTTTTATCATAATAATTATTATCCCTATTACTATCCATTCATTATTATACATCTTTATCAATATTATCGTTATCATTATTATCAGTATCATGATTTTTAATTTTTATTATTGTGAACATTATCATTATTATCATTGATACTGTAAATTTTTTTATCAGTAACTATTTTAACCTTAATAACATTTTTTATCATTTTTATTATCTGTCTCCAACCAATACGGAAATAGATATATTTTAGTATAATAAATATTAATGATTTTTATAATGTTGCACATCAAGTTTAATGACATAATAATATTCATTTAGATAATTTCATAATGCGATTTCTAATTAATATTATTGAACTTCAGACACAAACAAAAACACTATGAATGGAAAATTAAGAGGCACATAAAAACAAACATGAATTAGTAAATGGCTTTTTTTTATACAATTATCTGCCATTTAACATCACGCCATGCACAAGCTGTGAAGCATGGCGGTGTGCGAATAAGACGGCTAGTGAATTTGACATTGTGCGAATTAGACGTTAAGAAAATTGGGTGTTGTGCGAATTAGACGTTCAACGAATTGGCTGATGTTCGAAATATTTATTGAATGAATCAGCTGTTGTGCGAATTAGAGGCTGGGCGAATATGACGTTATGTGAATTAGAGGTTGTGCGAATTAAACAATAAGCGAACTAGAATTGTTCGAAATCATATATAACAATACAAGCTGCAGTAATTCAACTATGTTCAGCAAATAGCGCTGATTTTATTACGATTAAGATCCCTGAAGTTCAGCGTGTCAATATTTTTCGAAGGAAAGAAAGAAGCCATAACAGAAAAAAAACAAGCAAAAAAAAAAAAAAAAAAAAAAAAAGAAAAGAAAAAAAGAAAGAAAGAAAAAAGGGATAACAGATTTTGGGAAGGGGGAAGGCTAGATCAGTAGCAACTCGAGGAGGTGTCATGGCGTCTGATTCTATTTTTGGAAAAAACACGTGGGGTTTATTTTGATGACGTTGCAAAAGTTACGGATGCTTTGGGAATGTGGTCGATCATTTCGGTCTCTTCAATTTAAAAAAAAGATGAAAAATAATGATTTTAATGGTTATATTTTCATTGAACAATCATAAAACAGAGCGCCATGACACCTCATCGAGTTTTGCTACTGATCTAGCCTTCCCCGAGATTCGAAGCTGAAGGACAAACTTTTCACGAACGGACCTTATTCGGAACTTTTCACGAACGGACCTTATTCGGAACATGATTCGAATTCTTAATCTGATTTATTTCTTGATATCCAGTAACTTGGTGCACTTAATAAGGACTTAAACCTTGCATTGTTTCACGTTGCGGAGATTGAATGTGATATTAATAATAGGTATGATAAGGATGATAGCAGAGAATATTCTACTCTGATCTGTTGCGTATCCTGGTTTGAGCTTTTTTGCAGTTTTTCAATTGCTTTCATTATGTTTAGAGTAAAATCAACATCTGATTTAAGCTCCTTTTGGCACTTTCTACAATAATTTTAAGCCCACCTGACATTTTTTTACACCCTGTATAAAAATATGAGTGTTTTCTTGATGTCTTTTGTACATTTGCGTCTTGTTGATGTTTTCTTGTCGATTTTGCAGCCTTTTCACGATTTAACATTCTGTCATTTCCATTCAACTTGACCCTCCTGGTAGACCTATCACTTCATGAAACACCTTCGCTGCCGGGCCGGGGGGTTTTTAAGCCTGTCGGCAAGCCCCCTCGCCGCCTTTCTTACGGGGCCCCCATTTTCAAGGTCCCAAGCCCGACGTGCCCCCGCTTCACTGCTGACCTCGTTTTGACTCCTCTGCTATCGCCCGTTACCCAATCCTTGTAGGTAAGCCTAGGAAATATCTCTCTTTTTTTCATATTAACTCTCTCATCTCTCTCCCTTTTCTTCCCCTCTACTTCCCTCTCCCTCTATCCTTTGCCTTTCCCCTCTGCCCTCTTGCCTTTCCCTCTCCCCTTACTCCCTCTCTGCCTTCTCCCTCCTCCACTCTTCCCCTCTCCCCTCTACCTCCTCCTCTCCCTCTACTCCCCCACTCTCTCTCTTCCTCTTTCCCTCTACTCTCTCCACCTTTTCACCCCTCTCCCGTCCTCTCACCCGTCTCTCCCTCCTCTACACTCTCCCCTCCCCCTCTCCCCTTTCTTCCCTCTTCTCCTCCTTTCCCCTAAACCCTCTCCCCTTTCCCTCTTACCCTCTACTCCTCCTCCTTTCCCTCTAGCTATCTAACACCTCCTCTCCCTCTCCCCCTTAAACAAGTATTTCATGCCCACTCGACCTCCTCCATCCTTCGCGTTTTGAAGGGAAACTCAAACATCTTTTTCTCGGTTTCCCCTTTTGTCGGCGTCGGTGCTTAATACCCAACGACTAAAACTTTTCTCTCAATCGACGTGCTATCAATTATAACTTCGCCGGGCGGTGCACAATGCATCACCCACTTCTTCTCCCCCCCTCTCACCTCATTCCCACCCTCTCCTTCCTCCTGTCCCTTCCTTCCTTCCCTCCCCCCCTCACTCCTTCCCTTTCCCTCCCTCCCCTCCTCCCCCTTCTCCCACCCTCCCTCCTTCCTTCCCCCCCCTCCCCCTTCTTCCCCCCTTCCTCCCCACCCCCTGCCCCTTCCTTCTCCCCCTTCCCCTTCCTCCCATCCCCCCCTCTTTCTCCTCCCCCCCTTCCTCCTTCTTTCCTTCCTCCTCACCCCCTTCTTCTTCCTCTCCCCTCCCCACCCCTCTCCTTTCCCCTTCCTCCCACCCCTCCTTCTTCCCCCTCCCTCACCTCCCTCCTTCGTCTTCCTTTGCCTTCGCTTACGTTTCGAGTCGCGAGGGATCCGGTTCGCGGAGTTCGAACGGCGCGCGACCCCGGTTTCGAATTCTTGAACACCTTTGTTCATTAGCCGGCAGGTGTTTGGCGAAGTGAGCGCTGCGCGGCGCTTGATCGGCTTAACTCAATTACGGAGTTTACAGATTGGAAAACATCATCATTTCCTCGGGCCATGATTGCTTTGGCGTTTGTTGATTAATTTTATAATTGATGCAGGGTTGGGGATCCCGGGAGGAGGGAGGGGGGGGGGTGGTGTTGAAAAGGAAAGAGAGAGAGAAGAGAGAGAGAGAGAGAGAGAGAGAGAGAGAGAGAGAGAGAGAGAGAGAGAGAGAGAGAGAGAGAGAGAGAGAGAGAGAAGAGAGAGAGAGAGAGAGAGAGAGAGAGAGAGAGAGAGAGAGAGAGAGAGAGAGAGAGAGAAAGAAAGAAAAATGGTGCCAGTGTATTTCGGAAACAAATTAGATGGGATTGCATGCCTACAACTCTTCGAAAAAAAAATAATGAGAATAAATGTGAACAGGAAACAAAAACAAAAACACAATAATGTAAGTAGATAATAAAATCCGAAAAAATTTCTCTCTCTCCTCATTAAAAAAAAAAAAAAAAAAAAAAAAACAGATTATGCTCCGTGTTCGCATGTATGTATTTATATCGACTACACAACACAAAACCTAAATTCCCATTTTGTTATTCACTGTACACACACACATGTACGTACCCATGTGTGCGTGTCTACAAAGGACGGAGACGAACCATTGAGCGCTTACACCCTTTTCCTTTCCCCATATGTACAAATTACAGTTCATCAGCTTAATTTTCATCACATGAAACGTACTGGATCTTTGTACAGCCGTAATAATGAGGAATAATCCCTGGGTGTTCGCTTTGTTTCAACAGTCGTGTTAATTAACGCCTCTAAGCCCTCTCCATTTACATAATTATGCCGGGTAATTAACCGGAACGCATATAATCCAATCCTTTCCACCACCGTTTTAAAATAACAATCGATCGTTATCTTGGTTTATGATTCCAATCACTGTAATTCATGCTATCAAAATCGCGTTCATTTACATAATCAGGCCACACAGATGGAAGAATATCATACGCCAGCACGCTTTTGTGATGCCCCCCCTTCCCCTCCCCTCTTCCTCTCCCCCCCCCACCCATTCCCTGGCCGATTGTATCTTCAGTCCCCCCCCCCCCACCTCCCTCTACCCCATTCCCCTCTCCCTGTTTCTCTTCTTCGTCTCGTTCTTCTGTTTCTTTACCCGGATCCCCCTCCTCCCTCCCTCCTTCTCTCTCTCTCCTCCTTCCCCTTCTTCCTCTCCCTATCCCCTAGAATCCTTCTGGTCTTCCCCCACCCACCTCCCTCTCCCCATCCCTTCCCACGTCTCCTCCTCCCTCTCCTTCATTTTCCCTCCTCCCTTACTTTCCCCTCTTCCCTCTCTCCCCTTCCTCCTTCACCCTCTCCCCTCCCTTCCTCCTTTCACCTCTCTCTCCTCCCCTTCCTCCTTCCTTTACCCTCTTCCCTCCCTCCCACCCTCCCTCCTTGCTCACCCTCTTCCCTCCCTCCCCTCCCTTCCTCCTTTCACCTCCCTCTCCTTCCCTTCCTCCTTCCTTTACCTCTTCCCTCCTTTCCTCCTTCCTTTACCCTCTTCCTCTCCCCGACCTCCCCTCCCACCCATCCTCCCTCCCCGTCCCCCTCTCTCCCCCCCCTCATCACCTCGTCGGCCTTTCCTTGTTCTCGGGTTTTCTAATATGATATTGACGGCGGGTGCGTTCCAAGGGTGCATTAACTAAATTGTTTATCCTAAGGTCGCGAGTCTGTTTCTCTGCCGGCGGAGATTAGTTCCTTTGGAGAGGGAGAGAGAGGGAGAGGGAGAGAGAGGGAGAGGGGTGAGGGGGAGGGGGAAAAAGGGGGAGGGGGAGAGGGGGGATAGGGAGGGAGAGGAAGAGAGGGAGAGAGGAAGAGGGAGAGGTGGGGGAGAGGGGGGGAGATGGAGGGGAGGGTGAGGGGGGAAGAGGAGAGGGAGAGAGAGAGAGAGAGAGAGAAGAGAGAGAGAGAGAGAGAGAGAGAGAGAGAGAGAGAGAGAGAGAGAGAGAGAGAGAGAGAGAATGAGGGTTATTGTGTTTCACTTCTCTTCAGTTATTCATCTTTCTCCTTCCTTCTTCTCTCTCGTTCTGAGCATTAGTTTCTGACTCTTTATCTAAAGCCTTTATCTCGCTCTCTTCCTATACTGTATTTTTATCCTTGATTTTTTTTTCCATGAGTTACACAGGGGAATGGTAGACATATCCACGTACACGGAACACCCATCCATTCACTAACAAAGACGCATGCACGCACACAAGCTCACACGCACACACAATTACTTACATCATAATATCACTAATGATAATAATAAGACCAGCAACAGCATTAAAAATATTACTGTTATTTATTAATTTCTTATTATTTTACAATAACAGTGTAATGGTCCCACTTTTGCTGCTGATGATGACAGTGAGGATGAAAGTGACATTAATGATGATGATGATGATGACAGTGCGCGATAGAATAACGGAATGATGATGGTAGTAATGATGAGAGTAATGAGAAGGATAAAATGATAGCGGCCATGGCAGTACTACTATTATGATGATTATATGACAATATAGCAATGAAATTCATGGTGATGATATTGATACAAATGAACAGTAATAACAGCGATAAGATCAATGCTGACATGATAATGTTGATAGTAAAAGTGGAAAGGATTATAATGGTAATAATTATAATCAAATAAGAGATTTTGGCTCAAAAAGACATCAGCGCCGCGTGATAGAAAACGGAGTAACCCTTATCGTATAGCATCATATTCCTCTTATTTTCCCTCTTCTGTGGTACATACTGTACATCTACCCCTGTCCGATCTTGCAACTGATGTATTAATAACTCTAGAAAAAGACTAGCGACTCACGTATTAAGACTAAACGCTGAAAAAATAAAATCTTCGTCCCTTTAAACGCAACCATCTTTTACCCACAATCCCCGTGTTTACATTCAGTTTCCGCGGTTTTTAGCTCGTGTTCAGTGTCACCCAAGAGTAATTCCTTTATTTTTTCATATTTACGGTGGTTTGGTTAATGTTTGTGTGATCATGTGTGTTGTCATGGTTCTTAGTGATATCGGCGATGTGTTGAAGTGTTGTTTTATCCGCTTGGACTTTCACGGGAACGGAAAAAGGCCGGTAAATAAGTGAATAAGGGAAAGTGTTTGCTAAAAGTCTTCGTTTATAGGAAAACAAAGATGTTTTCTAAATTTATGAATTTGACCGATACCAGGATACTTCAGGGAGGATATTTTCCCCATCTCAAACAGCTGTAAAAGACGATTAAAAGGTACACAACATGGGGCCTACGACAGGACAGAAGGAATACATAAGAAAAATGCTCAACTAAAGTGATGTGCAATGTCCAGTTACCTCTCAGGAATATCTAGAAGGATAAGAGAAAAATAAAAATAAATCTACCACATAGAAGAGGTGAAACATATCCACCACAGGAGAGTAATTAAATGAAATATCCAAGACAACTGTACCTAGAACAACCTGCCATTGTCGCCGATGATAAGGAGGTAGGCCTACAACGACGAGGTCCACTTGAGCAGATGTCAACAACTGAGTTTGGTGAGTGTGCAACTTGTTTTTTTTTTCCTTGTTTTTTGTTTAGGAGTTTAGTTTAGTGTGAGTTTCGTTACTTTTGTCGATGGGTATTAATTAACAATTCTTAGTCGTAAAATTAACATATTTGCTTTCACAGCAATATTATTAACATCTGCTTCATTGTTCTTGTCGTTGATTTTTTAAAATTATTATTATACTTATTCTTCTGTCGCATAACCTGATGTTATTGTTTGTGCGTGTGCAAGTGACCCAAATATGGTAAAAGATATACGTACATAAACATCATCAAATTCAAACAAACCACGCCATGATATCTTTATTTAGTTAGAAGTGACTACGAGTACGGCTGAAAAAAACCCGATTGGTGTTCTGCGCATGCGGGGTGAAGTAAACAAGATGATACCACTCTCAATTAGGATAGGTTGGGTTAGGTTAGATTCGTGTTTATTACCTGGAAGTGACGTTTATATGTGGATATTCACGTGTGCCGTACGCCTAACCGCGAGAAATCGGATACGGCTGCCGTACGCGTAACACCGGCCTTATTAGGTATGGAATAGCGACGTTCTAAATGCACTAATAAACTTGTAAAAACCCCGTGTCAATCGAAACATACATCCCATACATATTTTAATCATCTCTGCATTTGTCACATTCTTTGTATTGCACAAGCTTACTGATAAAAATACAAGTTTAATGGTTCATAATCCAATGATCACATTTCTAAGATATATATATATATATATATATATAATATATATATATATATATATATATAAAGTAATGGAATTGAATTTCGAACTTTCGAACTCAAAAAAAAAACAAACATAGAAGCCAATATGGTACTGATAATATAGTGGTATTGTTGATTGATGATAGTAATGGCAATATAAAGATAATAATGATAATGATAATGATAGTAAAGAGACTAATAGTAGTAATAAAATGGTGATATTGATGGTAATGATGGTAACGAAAGTGATGATAATGATAATAATATAGCATAAAAATGATAGTGATAATAATGATAGTAATAATAATGATATTGATAATGTTCAAGATGATAATGATGATGATAATGATAATTATGGTGTGATGATTATGATGATACAAAATAATGCTATATGATACCACTGATAATAGTATTAATGATTGTTTTGATTATAATGTTACTAATGATAATGATTATGATGATAAAGATGGTGATAATGATAATAGCAATGATAATTTTGATGAAAATGATAATAATAATGATGATAATGATAATAATGACGGTGACGATGATGATAATAACAATAATGATAATGGTGATAGTATGATGATAACAGTAATGATAGTAATGATAATTATGATAATAATAATAATCATGATAATGATAAAGATGATAATGATGATGATAATGATAAATATGGTGTGATGATTATGATGATGCCAATATTGATAATGCTATATTATACCACTAATATTACTACTAATGATAGTGATACTTATAATGATACTAATACTAATGATTATGATGATAAAAGTGGTAATAATGATAATAGCAATGAATACCATGGTAATAATGATAAGAGCAGTAACAATATGGTTGTTGCTGACACAGATAATGACGGTAGTAGATATGACAATGGAAATCAAAATGTAATAATAGTGATAATAATAATTGTTATGATGTTGATAGCAGTAATGATAATAATGATAATAATGGTGATGGTGATGATGATGATGATTATGATGATGATAATGATGACAACAATGACAGCAATAATGCTAGCAGTGATGATAATAATGATAATTACAATGGTAATGATAATGATAATAATAGCAATGGTAATGATAATTTTAATATACATATTTACGGCAAGGGTATTATCAGTGATATAACAAGTAATGGCAATAATTAAAACTTATTATTAATGATTATTAATTAGTTATAGTAATAATGAAGATGACAATGCTCAAAATAGATTTAATATAAGTAATGACGATGAAACTGTAATAATAAATCATTGATATGATGATAGCAGCAATAATGTGAATATAACTGAATAAGAGTTAACATGATCATAAAAATAGTGGTAATTTAGAAAAAAAAAAATATGAATAAAAATGAATATTTTCACAATTCAAGAGTTATGTTTAACCGGTTTCGAATCTATTTTCGTCAGAAGGGATATTCGAAACCGGTTAGATACATCTCTTGTATTGTGTAGATGATCATTCTCCTTCATACCATTTCTACATTTGTCAACATGAATACGATTCGATAGTGGTAATAATAATAATCGTTAAGATAATGCAACGCTAACATAAACAATAGTTCAACAATAAGCACAGTTACGGATGTGGTAACAATAAAAAAAAAAAATAGTGTTATATAGGAATTGAAGACCACTTTTTGTTTGATTTACTATGTGTAAAGTATTAATACCTCATGACCCCCCTTCCTCTGTGTCTGTAATGTCTTTGTTAAATACAGGATTTTCACTTCATATGGTAGACATTTGCTTTTATATGATTAAAAAAAATATTATTTGTCTCTCATCGTTATCATTGTGAATGATGATTATAATTTTATATTGGATTAATATTTTCTTCCATGTTCTTGATGAGAATCGCTGCTGGATCTGTGCGCTCTTGGTCGATGCGTAACAAAACATGTTGAATTATATATTCTTTTTCCTATTCATTCTGCCCTTTCATTTCCTTCTTTCTTATGCGCGTTGATAATGTATAAAACAGGAAAACAATAGAGGGTGCCTAGGCCTATTTGGAAGACCTGTCTCCCAGTCTCTTGTGTTCTATATTTCATTTCTTTCTCCCCCTCACCCTTCCTTTCTTTCCTCTCTCTTTGTCTTTCTCTTTCTCCCTTTCTCTCTCTATCTCTCTCTCTCTCTCCCCCTTTCCCTTTTCCCCTCCTCTCTCTCTTTCTCTCTTCCCCGCCCTCTCTCTTTCTCTCTCACTCCCCCCTCTCTCTCCTTCAGTTTCTTCCTCTACCCCTTCCTTCCTCACTCTACATCTCCCTGTCCTCTGCCTTCCATTACAGTATTATCGTTCCTCCATTTCTCTTTATTGTATTACACTAAGGCTTGGGAGAATGATTTCCTGTGGATGAGAAATTATAGTGGAAGTATTATTTTTCACTCTTGTGCAATGATATGTTATCAAGCTGCTGGCGGTAAGATATATAAAAGATGATGCATTGCGATTAAAACTGTAATAAAGATAAGCCACGTGGCAGAAAGGGTTGCGGTACAGTCTGGATAGAGTACAGTTACACTTTCCGCGATGTGAACAGGGGCTGTAAATATTATTTCATTCCTTAGTTGGCTAAACCGCTAGACAAAAGGCACACGCACACATATATGTATGTATTTATAGATAGATAGATAAAAATGAATGAATGAATAAATGAATAGATAAATTATATAACACACACAAACGTATATATATATATATATATATATATATATATATATATATATATTATATATATGTATATATATATGTAACTATTATCTATGTGTATATATGTTATATATATATATGTATATATATGTATATATAAGTATATATATGTATATATATGTATATATATTACTATATGTATGTATATGTACACACACACACACGCACGCGCCACACACAAAGACACAGCACAGACACAGACACACAGACACATACACACACAGACACATGTATATACACACACACACCTATGTATATAAGTGTGTACAAACGTAAATATGTATATACATATATAGATACATATATAGTATATTTATGTATATGTATATGTATATATATGTATAATGTGTATGTGTATGTGCATATATATATATATATATAATATATATATATATATATATATATATATATATATGCACATAAATATGCACATGTATTGGCTNTGATATGATAATCCTGACGGTGTACTTATTGTTGCCCGACTCTTG
>NW_020872665.1:65000-71104 GCF_003789085.1 Penaeus vannamei
TTATTTTCACTGTGGATTATATTATGTGTTATTCAACCCCGCATTTACCCTGGAACCTTACATGCCCTTCTCTGCTATCGGGGCCAAGTTTGTCGCTAACAAGGGGTTTCCACACAATAAAACCTACATATTTGCATTGTATAGAGTGAGAGGAATCCAACAATACCAAAATCGTCGATATCTGAGAGGCGGAGGTAATATAGAAAATTACCGATATGTGTATATATATAGATATATATGCATATATCTATATCTATATATCTATATCTATCTCTCTCTCTATATATATATATACAGATAGATATCATCATCATTGTGGAGCTAACGCCGACGGGGGTGCATAGCCGCGTCCACTCTTTGCTTGTACCTGCGAGGATCCCTCATGGCAAGTCGCCAGGCAGGGACATCTCAAGCTCCTCACGACAAACCATGACTTCCTAGGTCGACCCACAGGCCTCCTCCACCCAGGGTTGTCTCGAACAGAGACAACCTGGTGGGCGGGATCATCCTGAGGGAAACAAACCAGGTGGCTGTAAAGCCTGAGTTGGCGGTGACGGATTGTGCAGGTAATAGGTCCTGTGCCAGTCTCACGGTGTAGCAGTTGGTTGGACACATGGTCCCGCCAACAGTACCCCATGATCCGGCGCAAGGACCTATTACAAAAGGCATCAAGTCGAGACTCCAAGGCGCAGGATAGTGTCCAGGTTTCACTACTGTATAGCAAAACTGGCACTATCAGGGCCTTGAAGACACGAAGCTTGGTCCTTCTGCACAGGTACTGGCATCTCCAAATACTCTTATTGAGAGAGTTCATGACCCCTGCTGCCAGGCCAATCCGTCTGCTTACTTCATGGTCTGACAGCCCAGAGTTATGAACTACACTGCCAAGGTATGTTAAGCTTAGGTTCTCCTAATATGTCCCCAAAGTCCTGAATCTTGGTCTTGGTCCAGGAGACCTCTAGACCCAAGGGCTTCGCTTTATTACTAAATGCATCAAGAGCCACCACTAAGGATTCCAAAGACTCAGATAGAATGGCAAAATTATCAGTAAAGTCAAAGTCGGTAACCTTGATATTGCCCAGAGTTGCTCCACAATAACTTCGAACAGTAGCTCTGCCCAGTATCCAATCCATGCAAGTGTTGAAAAGCGTTGGTGCAAGGACAGAGCCTTGCCTCACTCCTGAACTAACAGGGAAGAAGCTTGACAGGCCCCCACCATACTTTACAGCAGTTTCAGTACCAGTATACAGACTTGCTACTAGTCCAATAATCCTTGTTGGAATTCCTCTCAGTCTCAAGATCTCCCAGAGTGATTCCCGATGCACCGTATCGAATGCCTTCTTGAGGTCGATGTAGGCTGCAAGCAGCCTACGCTCGAACTCACGACGACGCTCTATAATGACTCGAAGCGCTAGGATATGGTCTATTTTTGACTTACCAGGAGTGAATCCAGATTGCTCCAGTCTCTGATGCCTCAGTAGGTGATCTCCGATACGTCTCAGAAGGATGTGGGCAAGAACCTTGCCTGGTATACTGAGCAGTGTGATGCCTCGGTGGTTGCTGCAGTCCCATCGGTCCCCCTTCCCCTTCCAGAGAGGGATGACCACACCCCTCAACAGGTCAGGGGGAATGGTACCAGATCGCCAGATGGCAGCCAGGACATCATGCAACCCCTGAGCCATAGGTTCACCACCAGCCTTTAACAGTTCAGCTGGGATGCCGCATATACCAGCTTGGAGATCACCCTTAACTTCAGTTTGGGAGGGGGCATCCTCACTGATGGGTGGGTCCGGCAACGGAATCTCGGGACTACCCGCATCCAAGTTAACTGTTGGTGGGTCAACCTGGTACAACTGCTCTGAATACTCAGCCCAACGCTCCCGCACCGCAACAGGATCTGAGATGATCTGACCACTTACTGAGCGAACTGCTGTCACCTGTGAAGAGGGCTTGGAGTTCAGCTTTCTCAGGGCTTGGTATGCAGGACGAAGGTCATTTACTAAGAAATGGCCTACCTCCTCAGCAAGGTTCCTAATAAACTGTTCCTTGTCCCTTCTTAAGAAAGACCGAGTTCTGCGCACCTGGGAACGGTGCAAATCTCGATCCCCTGCTAGACGATATATACATATATATATATATATATATATATATATATATATATATATATATATATATATATATATATATATATATATATATATATATATATATATATATATATATATATATATAATATATTATATATATGTGTGTGTGTGTGTGTGTGTGTGTGTGTTTACACATGCATACATATATATATATAATATATATATATATATATATATATATATATATATAATATATGTATGTATGTATGTATGTATGCATGTATGTATACTTGTATGTGTGTTTGTGTGTGGGTACATGTATGTGTGAATGTATGTGCATGCACATGGGTATAGAATGGTTAGAAATAAAACTGAATTACGTCTCTGATGATGAATTTGATGAGCCACAATGACAAAGTGATATATTGCAGGAATGAAACGACTGATGAAATAAAAGATTTCGCCAGCGACTTATATTCAATCGGCCAGTCAGGCGGCGATGGGCCTCGTCTTTTCAGCACCTACAGTACAGCGATAAAGAAGGATATCGCCAGAAGACGATGCCATTGATCTGGGAAAAGATGCAGAGGTTGCAAAACTAGAACTGCTCTTTCTTATGAGTAGTATTATGTAACTACGTAATTCACAAAGTGGGAGGTATAAATGGATCCGAAAATAAAGAAACCTAAACTGTGGCGTCAGCTGTTTCCTGTGTTGCAGAGGATACTGTTCCCAAGACAGACTAGAAGTAAACAACGTGGCCAAGGACTGCGTTTGATGGCACAGTGCATTAGGAAATTCAGGGCCTGAGACTGGAGGTAGAGACCAAGAGACTGGAGGGACTGGGCAAAAGTGGGAGGGCTTGTCCTGTTGCGAAGTGCTACGGGCTCAGAATATTGCTTATATTCGTTTTTATCTCAGTGTATGCATGTGCTGTACGGCAGCAATTCTTTGTGTGTACAGTAAGACAAGATGTATATTTCATATATCCCTTGATATTACTCAAAGGATTATTTTTCTGTGTCAAGAGAGCGTTACCAGTTTCTGTGATAAGGCCAACACCAGTTTCCCGTCTCTTATACGAAAATCTGCAATCATGAAAATTCAGGCAGTTCATATAAAGATGATTTGTATCATCAAAACACGACGCCTTAAAGGTTTACGGAGTTTCTATGTCCAAAGACCTATTTAACAACAAAGTAATCTAAAGATTAATATAATTTTATTCAATTACGTCATGTATCTGCCTACACGTATACATAAGGATTATATTTATTTTATTGAAGCATAATACTTTCAGAATATGAAGTCGCCGTCTTCATTCCACACTCTGGAGTTGACTTCGTAAGCCTGGTCAGCGTCGTCGCATCGGACCAGATGCTGGTAGTCACAAGTCAACAGGCGTTGGTTGAAGGCAGTGCCGAACCCACACAGGAAGCTGAACATCCTCTCGTCGCCGAGACACCAGTGGAACACCTTGGGGATAAGGAAGGCCAGGCTTTGAAGTTACGACGAAGCTCTTAATGCGGAATCAAAAGTCCTTTTTCTCATGTTCTAAGACACAGGTATAGATTTTAAGAAGAAACTACACGTTCCCAGTAAGTCCAAAGCTATATGACCGAATTCCTCGTCTCTAACCTGGCAGTCGTAATCCTGGTCGGCGTACATCCCCGGATAGCGGTTCTGACACGAGAAGCGCACGTCGCGAGGGACCTGCGCCAACTGAGGGGAAAACGGAAGTGACGCGAGGACATCCGGGACCTCGGCAGGGACGGCGAAGGGCCCGGCGTCTTCGCGGAAGATCTGCTTCTCGTCGGCGGCTGAGGGGAGAATCGGTGCTGTGTGGAGGCGTTCTGGATTTTAGACCGCTTTAATTTGGAAGAATACTTATATTGGTATATTTCTGTTGATAGTAGCATTAGCATAAATGTTTATGTTATTGTTAGTATCATTTTTGTTATGTTATTGTCATTACCATCATTATCATCAATTACTCTCATTTTTATCATCATCATTTGACATCATTATTATCATTTCTACAGTTATTGTTATCATTATTACTACTATTACCCTTATTATCATTTTTATCATCATTATTATTACTATCATCATAATTAATTTCTTTATTACTATTAGTAGTAGTAGCAGTATTAGCTTAGTAATGGTATCCTCATTATCATTATCATTGTTGCTATTAATGTTATTGTCGTTATCATTATTGTCAATTCTGCTATTATTACTATCAGTGTTTTTATTGTTACTGTTATCATATTTCAATAATAATCAACATTATTAGCGTTATTCTTAACGTTCTTATTGTTAATTTGACAGTGTTGTTTTTTCTTTACCGATCTACCTTTTCCGTCTACATCTTACCTTTCATTCGTTGATATTTGAAATTCTTACCCTTCCATTAGTTCTGCTTATTTACTATCCAATAATAAGCAGCAAGCCGCGTTATGTCAGTTTCAGGAAAATCAATGCAATTAATAGTATCTCTAAGTAGCTAAAGTTGATCTGAGTCCCGTGACTGATATTGTAAAGTGTAGGGTTAAGATCATTTGTGAATAAATGATAGTAATATGTTAATATCTCATGCAGGTGATAGATAAAATGTTAGTTTGACTGACTTTTTTGCGCTTTGTTAAGGGACACACAAAACATGCATAGAACATGTACATTTCATGTTATTTATTGCAATTCTTATAAATAAAGAGGACGTGGACAACAAAGAAATTCATAGTTAGTGACTGGTAACTCACACTTAATGCCTTGTTATTCCAGAAATGCAGTTTCTCGGGTCAGTAGATTCGTGGTGGTCCGTTGTGTGAGGAAATGGTCAAGGGTCATTACCTGGTCTTTCGTGTTGTTCCATATAGTCTTTTCGGGTCTTTGATTTCCGTATAAGAGTACTCAGAGTCAAGAGCATATCTCAGGCTGTTTCAAAGATTCGTCTAAAGACAAGCGGTGGCCTCGAAGAGCGTCCCAAGGGGTCGGGTAGTCGTCTTGAGCGTATCATTACTCACTCTGGCTCAGTCCCCCCGGCAGGAACTGCGGTCGCACGGGCTTTGGGGCTGGCTTGGTCAGCTCGCCCGCCGCGGGTCTTGCCTCTGCTTGCAGATCGGCTGGGAGTCTTTCGGGGAGGGTCTGCACTTGCTGAAAGCCTGGCGGAGGCGTGGGCTGCACCTGCGGGCGCTGTGGTCGAGGGGCGGGCTTCAAAAGCTCCGATTTAGGAGGAAGCTGGGCTGTTTTGTCCAATGGAAGCTCCGCGGGCAGGGTCTGCGCGGGCTGAAAGCCTGGCGGAGGCGTGGGCTGCACCTGCGGGCGCTGTGGTCGAGGGGCGGGCTTGGTAAGGTCCCCGGGAGGCGGTCTGGGCTGGACCTGAGGGCCCGTTGAAAGGGGGGCGAAGTCCTCAGGGAGAGGAGCAGGCTTGGTCAGCTGTCCTGGGGCTGGTCTTGGGTCCACCTGCGGGCGCTGTGGTCGAGGGGCGGGCTTCAGAAGCTCCGATTTGGGAGGAAGCTGAGCTGTTTTGTCCGATGGAAGCTCCGCTGGCAGGGTCTGCGCGGGCTGAAAGCCTGGCGGAGGCGTGGGCTGCACCTGCGGGAAAGGTGGTCGGGGGGCGGGCTTGGTAAGGTCCCCAGGAGGCGGTCTGGGCTGGACCTGAGGGCCCGTTGGAAGGGGGGCGAAGCCATCGTCGTCTTCGGTCTCCTGAGGGCGAGAGGCCGGCTTGGTGAGCTCTGACTTGGGAGGCAAGGGGGCGCTCTTCTCCTCCGTCAGGTCAGCTGGGAGCGTCTGAGGGCGAGCTGGAAGCACAGCAGGCAGGGTCTGGACACCCTGCGGAAGGGCAGCTGGAAGGGGCTGAGGCTTGGTGAGCTGAGATTTTGGCGGCAGGGGCGCGGTCTTGTCCTCCGGGAGTGTGGCCGGCAGGGTCTCGGGGATCACCGGCAGGATTCCCGGGAGGACGACGGGCGTCCCGGGCAGGGCGCGGGGAGCGTCTGGGGTTGCTGCCGGCAGAGG
>NW_020872665.1:91722-94196 GCF_003789085.1 Penaeus vannamei
ATATATATGATATATATATATGATATATATACATGATATATATATGGTATATATATGATATATATATGATATAATATATGGTATATATATGATATATATATATCGTATATATATGAATATATATATTTGATATATATATATATATGATATATATATATGATATATATATGATATATATATATGATATATATATGATATATATATATGATATATATATATGATATATATATATATATATATATGATATATATATGATTATATATATCATATATATATGATATATATATATGATATATATATATGATATATAATATATGATATATATATATGATATATATATATGGTTTATATATATATGATATATATATGATAATATATAGAATATATATATATATATATATGATATAATAATATTATGATATTATATATAATATATATGTTTATATATATATAATATATATAATGATAATATATATATGATATATATATGATATATTATATAAATATATATATATGATATATATATATGATATATATATGATATATATATATATATATATATGATATATATTACATATATATATGAATATATATACAATATATATGATAATATATGATATATATATATGATATATATATATAGATATACAATATATGATATATATATAATGATATATATATATGTATATATATATATCATATATATATGATATAATATATATGATATATATATATATGATATACATATATGATATATATATATGATATATATATATGTGATATATATATATGATATATATATATGTGATATATATATATATATGATATATATATTTGATATATATATAAATGATATATATTGATATATTATGTGATATATATATATGATATATATATGACATATATATATATGATATATATATATATGACATATATATATGATATATATATGATATATATATATATGATATATATATATGATATATATATAGATATATATATGATATATATATGATATATATGATATAAATATGATATATATATATGATATATATATGATACATATATGATATATATATATGATATATATATATGATACATATATGATATATATATATGATACATATATGATATATATATGATATATATATGATATATATATATCATTTATATATATAATATATATATGATATATATATGATATATATATGAGATATATGTATGATATATATGATATATATATTATATATATGATATATATATAATATATATATCATATATATATGATATATATATATCATATATATATCATATATATGATATATATGATATATATATAATATATATATATATCATATATATGATATATATATATATATATATATATATATATATCATATATATATCATATATATATATATCATATATATATCATATATATATATATATATCTTATATATATATCATATATATATCTTATATATCATATATATATCATATATATAACATATATATATATATCATATATATATCATATATAATATATCATATAATGTATCATATATATCATATATATCATATATATATATATCATATATATCATATATATATATCATATATATATCATATATATATATACAATATATATATCATATATATATCATATATATATATGTATATCTTACATATCATTTATATCATGTATATATATATATATATATATATATATATATATATATTTATATATATAATATCTTACATATCATATATATCATTATATATATATATATATATATATATCATATATATGATATATATATATATGAATATATATATGATATATATGAAATATAATAATATATGATATATATATTATATATATGATATATATATATAATATATGTATATATTTCATATATATATACATATATATATATATGATATATGATATATATATGAAATATATATATATATCATATATATATATATTTATATATATATATATATTATCATATATAATATACATATATATATATATATAGATATATATATATAATATATATCATATATATATCATATATATATCAAATATATATATCATATATATATATCACATATATATATATATATATCATATATATATCATATATATATATCATATATATATCATATATATACAATATATATCATATATATATATATATATATTCATATATATATATTAATATCATGTATATATATCATGTATATATATATATAATATCATATATATATCATATATAAATATATATATATATCATATATATCATATATAAATAATATATATATAAATCATATATATATATCATATATAATATCATATATATATATCATATATATATATCATATATATATATCATAATATATATCATGTATATATATCATATAATATATAATCATATATATATATATCATATATATATATATATATAATA
>NW_020872665.1:99296-116796 GCF_003789085.1 Penaeus vannamei
TTTTAAAATGGAGAAACTGACTTTGGGTTGTGTTGTCCCAGAACTTCTGTGATGATGCATGTTACTTTGTTGTTGGCTACACAAAATAGGAGTGAGATGGTGATAAAAGTGATTGGAAAAGACCTAAGCAAATTTCTTTGCTAGAATTCCAATAATTGAATCTGAAAATAATCAGAATCATAAGGTGAAGTGGTTTTGTCTCATGTGATAATATTCAAGATCAGACATGCATCAACCTCCAGTACTAGTGAACAGGCATTGTGCTTGTGATGTTGTGAATTGTGTTGATTACCTTATTTTTATAGATAATTGGTAACAAATTGGTGTCTTTCATTACAAATGTAATTGGACTTTGTTGCAATGTGTTGAGTGCTCTGTGTAGGTGAGTCACCAGTATGCAGAATGTTGAAATACATACCTCCCACAAGTGTTCACACTGATAGCCTTCTCACAAGAAATAAGCATCGTGCTGTTATGCTCAGGTAGGATTGAGAGGTCTGCAATGAAGATACTGCAGTTAGGTACACTTAGTACAGTATAACTGAGGGTTTGAGAACATAGATAACAAAAGGTCTTGTTTACATTTTATGTACATTCTTTCCAGTACAGTGTTAAAATTCTGTCAAAGTTGTTACAGAGTTAAGTGCTAACTGCAGTGTGTGATAACTTCAGATTGATGGCATGAATAGCAGCTAATTTCTTCCCCTTTTTTCCTGAAATTTGTTGAGTGAATGAAAGCAAGAATCTGTTATCCTTTTTTGTTTGAATGTTTTAACATCAAACCTTTGATATCTTGCCAAGCCAGAACTGAAGTATATCACATTTGGCATGTTAGCTTATAGTGGGTCAAGACCATGTTATCTATTGTATTGTAGGGGGATTTTTTTTTGTGTGTGAGAGCTTAGTGATCGACCCATGTGTAACTGGTTCGTGTTCATAAATCATCATTTATACTGTGATCATACTGCTGTGGAGTCCATGTTTATATAAATATTGTTCTGGCCAGCCTGTGATAGAGTCAGCAAACTCAGGTGTGATTGATTGCCTGCTTGCCTGTCTACCAGATGTTTCTTACTGGGATAGGCAGGCAGACATTACAATACGGAAGTTGATACAAATTTTGGGGAAAAAAAATTGTGCTGTTTATTTTATAGATAATATAGTATTGGATTTTTTGGGGAAAATTGAAACTGATGTTCAACTAAAGGTAAAGAAGGAAATAAAGAAGCAGAATAGTCATGTTCTGATGGAGACAATAAGAACAACAGAAGTCATTCTGATGTCATTCCATTCATGAGATATCATTCCATAATTCTGCTAGACTGTTTTGACTCAATATAACATGCATTTAGACAGAAACCTTAATGTGACAGCAACTTTCATAATATTTAGCAAAAATTATACGATTACTGTGAAAGGAAGATGATATCAGCAGTCAAGGTGAATGTTTTTTTCCCTTGTTCAGACATTAAGAGGCTAAGAAGATCAGACTATTCTTTCATAAATAGTATGCACTCATTGGGTTGTTTTAATAAAACATTTTTAATGGGAAGTATTATTTGCAAATAGTATTTATGCCTAGAACTGCTCATGCAAATTTATTTACTCTATATTTCAAAAGATGTTATCAAATCTGTTTAATTTTTAATACCTTTTAGTCACATAATTTGTGTTAACAATGCTCTCAATAATTGATATCTGTTGAAGATGACAAAATTGCTGTTTCTTTGTATTTTAATTCAACCTAAAGACTTGTACCAAAGACCTTTAAAGTTTTATCATTTGCAGCAGATCAGTTAATTTTAAATTCAGAAATTGATTTAGGGCTTATATAAATGAGACAAGGGGTGTGATAGTTTTACCAGCAGTACATATATAGTCCAGCTAAGCTGGAGTACTACATCTGTACCATATTGCAAGAAAATAAAGGACAAGAAGAGTTGTTAAGACACTAAATAGTTCACCATGCACACAGCTACCTGGTTCTGACAAGCCACTAAAGTTATGTACAAATTTATTTTCTATGTCATTATCTTTCATCCATTCCTTGCTGTATTTATTTAAAGTTTAAAACTTTTTAATTTCCATTGCCTCATATCTTAAATTAAAAAGAAAAAACAAATCATCTTTTCTCTCTAGCATTTCATGTATGTTGTGAACTGAATAGAATTGTTTATGGTTGCAGGTCCAT
The DNA here is from genome assembly GCF_003789085.1 of Penaeus vannamei. Taxonomy (NCBI): domain Eukaryota; kingdom Metazoa; phylum Arthropoda; class Malacostraca; order Decapoda; family Penaeidae; genus Penaeus; species Penaeus vannamei. Next base: position 101,488 of record NW_020872665.1, read on the forward strand.
CCTATGGAACATAATGGGACGTTTATTGGATGTCTTCTGCTGAATGGACTATACAGTGTCCAATTATTTCATGTTACCTTAAGAGTTGTACAATCTGTTTTAAAATGTGTTATTTTAATGTTGGAAATACCTCAGTCATTGATAATTTCACATGATTTTTATCAATTAAGATGTTATCAATATATAACATTTCTCAATAATAATTTTGCACTGAAATACTGGGAGACAAAAACATATCTTGTTCGTATGCAATTTTGTAATAAAATTCATTCTTACCTTGGGGAAGCAAGAGGGAAGCTAATTCTGTCCAGATAAAATCAATGAAAAATTTAATTTAACTAGCAAGTACTTTCATTTGCAAGACACCGACTCTGCAGCGAAAGTTGGTGTGACGAGGTTGGCCAGCCCTTTGAATCATGGGGTAAAGGCAGGTTATTATGAGCTAGGGTTACTATTGTCATCCTTAGTGTCGTGTTGGGGGCTAGAAACTTGTTTATCATTTGTGATTGCTCACTTATAGCCCAAGGTATATGTTACCCGTGATTGGTCTATGTGACCCATTACTATTGTAGAACTAGCTGTGATTGTCTAATTAAAGCATTTCATATTTATATTACAAGAGAACTGGTCAAGGAAGTACTTGTGGCTGTAGCACCCCCCCCCCCCCTCCCTGCCCAACTTTGGGAAGTGATCAACTTAACTAGGAGAGAATTGTCATTAAGAATTTGATGAGTGTGGTAGGGTTTCATATTACTGTACAAATGTTGGGAGGAACACGGTACATAGGGACTGCCTGTTGCTCCTATGTACATTTTGATTTGGCTTCTTACAAAATAAAAATACTTTTATTGTATTCTTTATTTCATTTATCAGCATTTTTGACAATGGTGATTCACTACTTCTTGCTTTTTCAAGTTTTTAAAAACCAATGCTGAGTACGAAGCTTTTACATATATTGCATATTATGTAAAATGTCTAATGTATGTTATATATGTTACATATCTTATATATATATCATATACCCTTCCAATACCTTGCTCATTGTCATCGTGGGAGGGCTTAGGAGACGAGGACTGAGTCCCAATGTAGGGGAACACACCTACCTTGCCTTAACTAATTTTGCTGGGTCTTTTCTTCTCTCCTTTCCTCTTCCGTATCTTCTTTATTCCCTTTTATCCCACTCATAAGGTGTGAGAGCCATGCTTGAAATTATGAAAGGCTGGCTTTGTGTCAGTCATGAATGGCCTCTGGGAGCCATGGGCATGGTATTCCCTTGATAATTACCTAGCCATTACCCCTTATGGGGACCCTGAGGGATAGACCATTTCTTTTCCCCATTTTATTCAAGCTCACCATGGCCAATAATGAAGATTCTTTACCCTTGATAGGGGCATTAAGGCCGGCCCCTTCTACAGCTAGCCTATCTGAATTTTATTTTGATATTTTTCAGACCCCTGCCCCTCCTTTGACCATGGCTCTGACTACTGATACTAATACTCCCTCTTCAACACTTACATACAACTTAAATCTTTCCAAAATGGCAACCCAGGTTATTACTCAACCACAAGACAGCACCCCTTCCTCCTCCCATTTTACTACTCTTCATCCTTATTGTAGTCCTCCCTGCAAAACTACTAAACTCCACACCACCCCATCTTCCTCTCGCCCTCATCCTTCTACTGCTTCTACCTCAGCAAACCTTCTGAGTACTCTCTTTGGCCTAGCCAAATGGGATTGATTCTTTGTGATCCCCCCCCCCCAATCCCTTGCCTTTTGTTGTCGTGGGGGGCTTAGGAAACGAAGACTGAGACCCAATACAGGGAACTCCCCTGCCTAGGGCCTCAGCCCTCGACTCAACTAATTTTGCATGGTATTTTCCCCCTCTAGCTTTTGTTTCCATCCCTTTTCCATCCCCTTCTACAATCTACTTCCTAAGGTGTGAGAGCCTTGCTTGAGAGGATGAAAGGTTGACCTTGTGCCAGTCCTGAACGGCCTGCGGGAATTATGGGCACGGTACTCCCGAGTAATCTAGCCCTTACCTTTCACTAGTGATGGAGGTGGACCAGTTGATGCCTTTTATATAATCCAGGTTCCCCATGACCAGTAATGAAAATGTAATCCCTTTATTAGAGGCAGTGAGGCTAGCCCCTGTATCAATTAGCCCCACCCCAGGCTCTCCTTTGACCACGACTCCGAACACTGAAACTACTACCCACTCCTCAATGCCTACTAGTGCATTACCCACCCAAGCAGAAAATCAATCTACAGAAGACATTCCTACCCTCCCAACTTCCTTAAATTCATCAACTCTACCCCCGCAACCTTCATCAAGCACCTTATCCTCCCTTATTACTACCTTACAGCCTTATTCTCCATCACTCTGTAATACTCCCTCTTCCACACGTCCCCGACCATCCACCACCACCAACCTTACAGATATCTTAATACTCTGTTTAGCGCAGCTAAATGGGACCGATTTTTCGTGATCCCTTCTACAGCTCCTTACTCAGGCAACACACTTCTCTTTCAACAATGCCTCCAAAAACAAGTAGGCAGAGTCCCTTTCTATACCAGACGCGATCGCTTCCGTCTTGTAACAGTCAGATGAGAAACTTAATCTATAGCACTATCAAATTTAACAGATCATTCTGGCAACCCCATTCCTGCAGAACCTCATCCAACCCCTAATACTTGTACCAGAACTGTCTATCTCTCCCCAGCAAACTGCCCAGTCGATACCAAAGATTGGTCAGACTGTGGAGAAGACTTATTAGGATGCCTCAAAGACCAAGATGTGAAATCAGTACATTGCTACACCATCCCTCCTAGAGGTCAACGAAAGAATCCGACCAACATTGCCAAAATTACTTTCCGTACACATGACCTTCCCTTACGTATCTACATTGGTGGACAATCCCTCCCTGTTCAACCATACCAACCCCCTCCCCGTCAGTGTCAAAACTGTTGGTGCTTTGGACATCCTGCCAAACACTGCTGTTCCACAGACCGATGCCCCATATGTGCCCAACCTGGTCATAACCGATCAAACTGCTAAGCATAAACACATACATGTGCTAACTGCGGCGGCCCGTCGACAAGGTTTCTCTCATACTCCATACTCTAGAAACATCGTTCGCTCAGCCCTCCCCTGCACGCCAAGATGTCCCCATTTCCACTTCTACATTCTACCTCCCTCAGACCAATTCTTTTGCACTCTAAACCCAGACACCCCAATGTCAATTACAGCCCCAACACCATCCCCTCTCCCTCCTTGCAGTAGACAAACTAAAAGTTCTAACCCTTCTTCCCCTACAACATAATCACCTCCACCTACCTTTACGTTTATTCCTGAGACACCAGTCTCCTCTTCTCCCCCCTCATAAGAAAACCTTTATCCCACGAAACTCCAACTCCACTGCAGAAACAATTACCTTCCCACAAAACTCTCCAACCAACTCCACTGCAGAAACAATGGATGACATTCAAAGTTATATGCTTAAGACACAAGATCCCATAACCCATGCTCCTTCCACACTTGAAGAGTTTGCCGATATTCATACCGCTCCTACTAATATTCACCCTACACCCTTCCTCCTACTCCCTCTCAAAACCTAACCCCTCAATTCCATAAACCACCGATATCCATCCCCCCAATACCCATCCTCTTGATATCCACCCCCCTCTTACAGCACCACTACACCCTTCCTCCTAATCCTCCCAAGATAACACATCCCCTTCAACTCAAACTATCCATCCTCTACCACTAATACTCCCCCACANAAATTTTAATTGCGCATACGCATAGTCTGTCTAGAATGTGAAGAATTTATCATGTCGAGTGTCATGTGAACGACGACCAAGACAATATTAGAGAGGTTATTAACCAATTTGAGTCTTTTTTTGTGGAAACCACATATGAAAAAATATCAATAAGGGACCGTTTATATCCAAAGTAAATTTAAAATTAAAACCATCTAGTTCACTTTTTTACAAAGAAGCAATATTGTTGAAACGTAATATTGATTTACAGTTTGTATATGATAAATCTTCCATAATCTTGCAAAAAGGAAAATAAAACATATTTCAGTCAAAGAAACATATTTTGGTCTCTATATACATTTTTACAACAAATACATATATTTATATCACTGTACATGATAAACTATAATATATAATAGAAAACAAAGTTAAATTATATACAAGCATTAAATCAGTAAAGGATAAAGCAATTTTGTCTTGCTTGAACCATTTGGTATATGAACACCATGACACACCATACTGCTACACACTTTATAGGACAACTTTTTTGCTCAACACTGAAATTTAATGAATGCTGTACTTCAAATAGCCAAACTGAAAGACTACATCTGACGAAGAAAATTCATGTGCGTCATAATGATGAACGTGGCATTACTACATACTCTTTTATCACAATTTTTATTCTGATGCGACATCAAATACTTTCAGTAACAGAATCTGAGAAATTATAGATACAGGTGATAGACAAGGTTGCTTTTAATATATTTTACTGACTACTAAGTAAAGCTATTTTATCTCCATTGGAGGTCATATTAAGATATTTTAGTTTTGTGTAAATGAACTAAAATTGAAAATAATGAAAAGCACTTGTAAAGTGTTACAGCCAAAATAACTGTTAAAATAATAATAACAATAATTAATAATTATGATAATTAATAAAAATAATGGCACTTCATTACTTTTTCTCCAGTGACAACGAACAGCCAGTTATTTAACATCTGACAACATCAAAAACACAACTGGAAGAAAGTTTATCACCTAAGCCTGCAGGTGATGTTTATACTCTGATATGATCACCTTATAGATAAATAAATTAGGGATATGTTTAAGGAATTATCACCTTCATTATCTGAATACATCCTCACCATCAACTTGCATCCCTGCCTCCCAGATTTGTGACACAGCAAACTGAATGTGACTAGATTCCTCCTATTACAGCTCCTAGCAGTATATTTTTCCACAGCAAGAAGCCTTGTTTGTTTAGGAGGTTAAATTTGGATTATGTCACTGTACCTTGAATGAATTCATTGGTCATAATCATCTGAATAATGTGCTGAGGAACAGCATCATCACTATCTTAGATAAATAAATGCCAATGAGGATTCGTTTCATTTTTTACCCTTCCTTACTGGATCAAATTTTGTGTCATCTAAAACTGCCAATTTGTAGATGATGTGTAATCAGTAAACCAGATTATTCAACTTCAAGTCAAAGCAGATTTCCTCAAGCTTTCTTGACAAGACTTTACACTGCTAGCAATAGAGATGTTTCTCACACAGGATGGTGCTGGATCTGGCTTAGAGTTCTTCCTGAGCCTCTTCCTTTCTTGTGACCGCCAAAGCTGAACCACAGACCTGAAGTAGACATTCATTTGATTAATACCCCATTCTTGAAGAAATAATAATATTAATATTTTCATGACTTTGTAAATGCAACATAAAATATAACCACTGCAACTTCAGAACTGTCTAGGAAGCACCTCAAAAGCAATAGAAAATACACAATCTAAGAAGAGGAAAACTAGGCTAAATATTAGAATCTAAAAGCCTTGTTTAACACCAATTTGATTATAGCTTCATTAAGGATAATGTCTTAAAATATGATTCCAGTTAAGCACCATCACCAATCAGTTCAGTTATCAGTCAGTACAGCACTACAAATAGTCATAATTAGCAGAGGTCCAATTTATTATATACAAATGGTTGGGGATGATCACATTTATCAAATCTTTATGAATACGCTACATGCTGTAAATCATCTTGTGTTGTACATCAACTGTACAAACTCTTCTTAATGAATGTAATTTAGCATCAGTCTTGGTTGTGTGAGTGCCACCATCACCATAACTATGTACAATAAATGTATTTGTTAGCAGGTCTCTTTGTCCAGTTTTGCCGCAAGGTTTGTCTACACTTGCCTTTCTTCTTGCCTTCAGGTGGCTCAATACCAGAAGGGAGGCTATTGGAGCGTACTTCAGGATCAACATTGACTAGAAGTTCAGCCTGAGCGTATGTCATGGCTTGTACACGCTTGTGCGATTTGGTGGCTGTGAGAGAACATACCAAACTATTTCATGTGGATTTTTTGTGATCTGGTGCAAATTGCTACTTAGAAAGAGGAAAGATTGTACATCTATTTCTTGATATCTGATAAACCCTATTGCAATATAGAAACAGAAACAAAACCGAAACAGCATGAAAAGAAAACTAAAACAGAAAGAATTACTAGTTTGTGAGATGTGCATCATAATCATAAAGAAGCAGCTGCCTTAAGGCAGCTACTAATTATGTGCCAGAGATGATCTGGAGTAAACCTGTAGGGAGGATAAAATTATAATAGAAATGTAGTGGCTGATAAATGAAGAACTGACTGAAGTACTTACTTCGAGGTCTCTTTGGCCTATTCTTTTGGTTGCGAGCTGCAACTTTTGCCAAGTGTTTTGCTTTGTCTGCTACTACAAATCCTGCAGATTCATCTTCTGCTACTAGTTCCCGTTCTCGTCTGTCAAAGAATCACATGTTAGTCTGCAGAAATATATACAGTTTAAAAGACTAACTGATAAACAAATGCTTTATGAAACAAAAGATCAATTTTTTGAATACAATGATTCATCACTGTAAAACCACAAAGTAATCTGATTGTCACATGATAAAACAACTTTATCTCTATGATAAAAAACTTACTTGAATGCCTCCATCCATTTTTGTTTTTCTGCAGTAGTTTTGCAAGAGAAAACATACCACTTATTCTTCTCAAAGCTATGAATCTTCCATCCATTATGTACATTGATGTTGAGGCTGGAGTCTGTAGAGAAGAGCACATAAAATTAAATGTGAAATACTGATTTTATTGTCTGCAGTTTTGAAAAGCAGGTTTAACCCATGTCCATCCATTTATAATATAACATGTTACTTATTAGACCCTCCTTACCTTTCCCATCAGGGAGATCAACAATCTCACAGTTATCGAGATTGAGTCTCCCTCTGTAAACAAAGGTGTTCCGCTTGAGGAGGTCCCGCTTGCAGTACACAAGCTGATGATCAAAGAGGAATAGGGTAACTTCCTTTGGCCAGGATCCACCAACTCCTTTGGTAACTTCTCCTTGGTAGATCAGCTGTGAACTGTCCTCAAGGAGTTCCGGTCCCTTGATAAAGGCAAGAATTGTTAATATCTGAACTTACAAGTATGTCACAAACATATTCTATAAGCCTGTTGTGCATTGCATTCTGACAAACAAGAGATAACATATTTCTTACATTGCATTGCCTAAAAATGAGTTCCAGTTTTTTTCAGCTACATCTGTTTAGCATTAAAGAATATGGCAACAATACTTGTAAATATCTCCTTACCTCCCAACCTTCCACTGTGATCTGCCAAGACGCAATCTTCTCTAAGCATTCCATTCTTCGCTTTCTTTCATTCACTAAGAGAGCCACATCCCGCATAGCCTCTAAGGCCCCTTGGACACTGGTGTAGTCAGGATGGTCAGGCTGAAATTTATCCATAATTAGTATTTGACGACTTTTAATTATATATCATTATTTTACTCTGACACGTGTAAATCAACTCGCAGCTAGCATATCAATTTACCTTTGTATACTTCAACAATTCTTGAAGTTGAAGAGGATATTTGCAGATCTTTTGAACTGGCGTTAGGAGAAATCCGTCGAGAGAAATATCAATCATTTCCTGAAGTAGTCTGCATGCCTCAAAGAAGTGTACATACTTCTGATCTTGGTAAAGCTCTTGTAAAGACGATACTGCCGACGGGTGGTTATTACAATATTCACTGTAGATCTCAAATTTCTCTCTCTGAAAATATACGGATATTAAATACTGATACGGGACAGACGAATATGTACATAATCATTCCACCCATATACGAATTTATACGAATACAGTCGACGAAATGCAAATTTCAATTTAAAGTAAAAACTTACGTTACGTATGAAGGTCGCGCCGATGCAAGACTTGAATGGCTCTTGCCAGTCGATGCACATTTCAAGTTCTCTTAGGAAGTTACTCTGGAAGTAGTAAAGCGCCTCCATGTTGCCGAAGATCGTCGACACTCGCTCGTCGGTGAACATGTCGGGCCTTTTACGGACTTGTCTGAGGTATCCCTAAAAACGGAAACAGAAAAAAAAGATCAACACGATTCCTACATTACACAACTTCACTAAAAATAAGCCTCGGAAAGCAATCATCTACGCGTATTGCATGATCTCCCTACCTCGACGACGTCCCGCAAGTGTTTCACGAAGTCCCGCTCAGTCGATATGATTTCATTGATAACGTTGGTGCGAATCTGGTCGTGAGATAACCCAGAGATGCTGAGCTTCCGTGCTGGTCCTCGAGCTGACGTGTCCTGGTGGCCTGACGTATCTTGGTGCTCTTCCTGGTTCACTAGTAACTGTTGATATATAACAAATATATAATAATACGTCTCATAAATATTTTCCAATAGACACTCGCTGTTTCAATGCTGGATTTTTTTCTATGCGTGCTTCTGCCAGCTGTCCCTTACCCTGACAAACGCCGCCGGGAACCACCCTGCTCGATGGCTGATCCGTCCCCACCACCAGTCCTTGTCGCTCGAATCTATCACAGTGATAAGGTCACCCGCTTTGAACACTAACTCCTCGCAGTCAAGGGTGACATGGTCCCACAGAGCTTCGGCATATATAATCATATCGTCATCCTGCAAATGAAAGGAAATTTAAATGCTATTAATCTCGTTTTTAAACATTTTTTCTCCTCAATAAACCCAAATTCAGTTATATACAAACTTCGATTACAAACGAATGCTTGAATATGGATCATTCCAACCAACAAACTCAAGAAGGCATTAAAAGGAAAACTACTCAGACAAACTCCTCGATATCCTGAACAATGACGGGAAACAAACCTCTTCCAAACTTCTCTTCAAATCGGTTCTAAAATCTTCGGAGTCGGACATTCCAATCTCATCTTCAGAAGTCGTGTTGTCTTCGTTGAGGATGTTGCCGGCCGAGGGTCTTCGCTGCCGTCTCCTGGGGGTGTTCGTCGGGCTCCTGCATTTGCGAAGGGTCGACACGGGGGTATCGTAGGCCTTGTCTAAATCTAAGGGTTGACTAATGGAGCGACGCAAATGGGAGGAGCCTTTACTTCTCTTCAGACTGGAAACGAGGAATCAGGTGATAAGTAAGGCTTCTTTTCACGATTCCCTACTTAGTTTTACTTTAAATATGTTTATTAAACATTGATATGAGGTGTGAACTCCGTGTACCAACGACACAAAAAGTCGACAATATTAAAAAAGAAAAAAGAAATCCATCTACTTTCCAAGCAGGTACATTCCCACTGCCAAATTACCTCTTGGATCTGTTTAAGGATGCAGTGTGTTGAGGCAATCTGTGGGCGGGCCTTATCTTGATGGGCTGCGGGGTGGAGAGCTGACGCGAGTAATGCAGCGAGCCACGCCCTCCAGCGCCGCCCACGTCGCTGTGAGTGCGACGGACCGCCCGTGGGTTCACTTCTCTCAGCCCGCTTGATCCATCATCTGCCAAGCTCGCCTGGAAGATAGAAATGAACAGTGTGATTATCTGAACTTTTGCCACGTCTCTCAGTAAGAAAATATATTGATTGTTACTAGTCATTCACGAGCCTGCAGATTTGTGCTGTGCTAATATAAGACATGTTCAATGGGAAGATATTTTCCTGCAAAAGTTTGCTATTGCACCAAATCCCCATATACTAGACAAAACGAACAGCTAACAAATTGACGTAAAGTTTACAACTACATACTGGGTTCTGCGAAAACACCTCTACTTTAGTATGCTAATGGATGTAATATGTCATTTGCATCATAAATAGCCCACAGTGATGCTCGGCACAATGGAAATATATTCATCTCCGCCATTATTTTTTCGTATAAATATACATAAGAAAAAATATACCCCAAGAGATTCTGCCGGCGGGGTCATGACTAAGAAGTCTGTGCAAGTGCGTGTTATTGCCCAGGGCACCTGACGTCATACGGCCCTGGGCAAGAAATTCTTCTAGATCCCAAAGATGCAAAGATACACTTGACATCGTGCGCTGCTCTCGAGTTACTGCGGACGCCGCCGGCCTCTCGCAGATTCTAGTTCCAGCCCACTACCACTACGACCGTTCGCAAACCCCACGCAGTTACACGATCTGTCCGAATCGTATTGTGCAACCCGTTTTTCAGAATTCAAAACCGGTAGAACACGTGGTCACATTACCTTGACAAGAAACTGAAGGCCATTAAATACAACCATCTTCTCAGCGTATTTCTTTTCCGATCTCAGAGGCTTCTGGTCTGGATCTATCCGCCGTTTAAACTGCCAGCGGGAAATGGGCAGTTGCCAAGTGTGTAGTTTATATAATAAAACAAGGAAAACTTGCTGATGTGTATACGTCAGATTTTTTCCGACAACTCAATCTTTCAAACGACCACAGAATACATGACTTCACTTCCAAAGAAAGAAGACACACAGTTACACTAACGTTACACCTTCACGATGCCGGCAACACTGCGACAAACAGGTGTCTCCAGGTGCATCACTTCGCTAACAGTTGAAAGTTAAATACAGATTTACATAGTTGAGTTTCAGTTCTAAAGCCCACTTCACGCTATTAGCAGATCCAGATCACAATAACGCAGGTCGGATGTGCCAGGTGCAGGGCTCGGCTGCACTTGTTCGCCCCAACGACTGGCGCGGACCGAGGCATGATCTCGGGCAGAACCCATGTACGCCCACCGGGTTACCAGACGCCAAAAGCCCTGGAATTTTCTACGCCTTATGTACTCCTTTTGAATTGTTTATGCAGCTGCTATATGTAAAGGCATAGGAATACACATTACCACTTGTAATCTCAAAGTGAACAGACAGTTTTATTGATAAAATAAAATGCTGGATAATCGGCAATTGGCATTGAACGTAACCAGTTCCCTCTGACGTCATATTCCAACTCCATGTCTCCTACCGGGAACTCACGTATACATTATAGTAATTATCCTGCATGAGGAATTATGCAATCACGCCTCGATGCTGCCTGCCATCCGCGAGATGCTTCTCTCCCGCCCTCAAAGCCGCCTGAATTTCTCCGCTCGCCCCCCCCCCCCCACCTCGCCGCGTGGCTACCCAACCGCTCGGATATTATACATCCAGCCCGTGATTCCCTTGGCGCCCCTTTTCCGCGATGCTTTGACGGAATTTCTAGGCGAGATAAGCCCACCACCGCGGTCGCGCGCGATTTCGAATTGTTGCAATCCGATAAGATTACGACGAACGCAGCGAGGTTCACTGCTTTCAACGCCAATGCTACCTTACCTTGAATAAAGTTATTCGAAGAAATGTTACCGGAAATCTACGTCTTGTCCGGGAAACACGGGTCAGAGCCAGGGCAGACCACGGGAGGGAATGCTTACCAGGACTGACTAGCCAGGGAGGAATGGCATGCCACACGGGTGCTGACGAATATACTAAGCTGTATAAAAGATAAGATCAATCACACGAGTTACCGAATCTTATCTCCGACTCGAGATAAGCATCACCTAACGAATTCCTCGGGGCCACTTATGAACATTCCAGGGAACGCATTTTTCACAAGATCTTCCCCTTCTCCGTTATTTCTCGTAATATTTCCCCCGAAAATACTGGTGACTCATCATTAAACCAACATTACAGTCACCACGATGCACGGACATGCGGCGGGTTACACGCCACATTTCCAGGCGAGAAACTATTTTTTTGTGGTTTCTTAATAACGTTATCAGAGATATTGTATCTCTTATCGCTAAGCACAAACTATTCCATCCGCTCTTTTCGCCCTCCGTTATCCTAAGCGTGGTGAATAATCAACGAAAGTCTTAAAACCGCATTCATTCCCACCACAAAATCCGCTCCGTGTCTTCCCGGGACAGTACACAAACACCTGCCTTGCCGATTTAACGCTCTGCAGATTTTATCCCGGCGCAGAATTCAATTAAGGACAATTTATGGAGCCTCCCTCGGCACACCCGGCCTGCTTTCCACCACGCGCTGCGGGCCGCGGCGTCACATTGCATTTGAATTAAAGATAACACCGAATAAATAACCTCAAATCGTGGGGTGATGCAGGCCGCTGGGCATCGTCAGCCGCCCGCATTGTGTGTCAACCTGCGTCACGAACCACTCGTCGTAATTATGTGGGCGGGAGGCATGGTACTTTTTCCGAGATTGGAATTGAAACAGTGCGTTTTGCCATAGAGGTAGTGGGAGAGGGAGGGAGAGGGAGGGAGGGAAAGAGGGGGAGAGAGGAGGGGAGAGGGAGGAGGGGAGGATAGGGAGAGGGAGGGAGGGGAGGAAAGGGAGAGGGAGGGAGGGAGGAGAGAAGAAGAGGCGAGAGGGGGAAGGAAGGAACAAGAGAGAAAAGAAGGAAAAGAGGGAAGGAGAGGGAGGAAGGGTGGAGGGAGTGAAGAAGCGAGGAGGGAGAGGAGAGGAAGGGGAGAGCAAGAGAGGGGGCGGGAAGGAAGAAAGGAACTGTACGTAAGTTACAGAAGGAAGGGTAGAAGAGAGGAAAAAAAAAAAAAAAAAACAACATTTCAACCTACCCCCCCCCCCCCCCCGCCCGCGCCCTCTATCTCCCATCGGTGCCTCCGGGGCACAGTGCCTCGCGTCACCCGATGGGCCGAGATACCTCAACGAGAGCGATAATGTCTACCGGAGGAAGCCCGTATCTCTAGGCCGGAACTCGGAATTTCGTCACCAGTCATTTCGTGTGAAAAACGCTATTTGGTGGAGATGTGCACGTCCCTCCTTTTGGGGAGCGGGTGAATATGTGTGTGTTGTGTGTGTGTGTGTGTGTGTGTGTGTGTGTGTGTGTGTGTGTGTGTGTGTGTGTGAGAGAGAGAGAGAGAGAGAGAGAGAGAGAGAGAGAGAGAGAGAGAGAGAGAGAGAGAGAGAGAGAGAGAGAGAGAGGAGAGAGAGAGAGAGAGAGAGAGACGAGAGAGAGAGAGAGAGAGAGAGAGAGAGAGAGAGAGAGGAGAGAGAGAGAGAGAGAGAGAGAGAGAGAGAGAGTGTTTGTGTGTATATGTGTACTTGCTTGCATTCATGAAATCCGAACACCACACAAGACGCTTCTCTTTCCCCTCCGACCAACAGCCGCAAACAAAGTAGGAGCGCCAGGGGCTGTGATCGCAAAACCACAGATTAACGAACAAGAGAACAAGTTGACACACCATCGGACACGACCCGCGGCAAGTCGGGCTAAAATCCAGCGAAGCCCCGAGGACAGGCGCACCCACCACGCCGAGAGGAGGGAACAAAGGCAGATTGACACAGGAGTGATGTATCGGCACCGTGTGTGTGCGTCTGCGTGTGTGCATGTGAGAAGGGGGGTTTACACTCGACCCTCCACCAGGTATAAATGGTTAACATGCGCGACAGTACTGTATCGATCACCTGTCTCCCACCCTTCACCCTGGGAGACGTTTGCGCCGTCTGAATGAAATTGCACGATCTTTATTTGAAACCGGGAGGAATATTCGCCGACGCCTGATACGCCTTTCCGCGTCGGGAAACTGGGGCGGCGAGCGGGAAAGGCGTAAAACATTACTCCGAAGAACGCATCTCGCGCGAGAGAGATAACAGTGAACATGGACGTAGCTGAGACGATAAAATGCCTACAACGACAAACCCTAAACCAAAGCCGAGAGGTTTTGCAAGAGGGCGCATTGCTGCAATAAGTTCGTCAACGAAAATGGCCAGCGCAACGTTCTGTCCACACGGTGAACCACGTTTCTGTAGATTAAAATCCATTTGGAGGTGAACCCTTTTCGCAGCAATTTAACACACTCGATTTTTAATTTCATATAAGTGCAGTGAAGCTAATTATTCATAAAGTATTTTAAAAAATTATTTTCTCGAGAACTGAGTAAAATACAGCATCAGCATCAGCAACTTGCAGAACACCAGAAGGGACTTGCCGAGACGATCAGAATTCACTAGCCTAAAGATCGGCGCCCAGCGAATGGCCTCGGCCGTGCTGGAGGGCGCGGCAGTTCGCTGTACAACACACAAGGCTACTCCCACCGATACACAATGGGCCGCAATCAAAGCGCCGGGAATCGTCGCTGTAATTGGCGGCGAGAGGCTGCAATGTCCGCGGCGGCATTCTCTCCGCCGAGAAGGAGCCCTGCAATAACTTCCCATTGCGGCGGCGTGGCTTCGAATGGAAATCTAATAGGACGCAGCCACTCGAGGGAGTCCGCAACAGGACATTTTCCCTCGGCGAGCGGACAAAGAAGCTGGAGCGGAGGCCCGTTCTGCGGTATTTGCTCATCTCGCTCAACTCTTGCTGGGGTAATTGCTAGTGTTTTTCCCAGCCACGACTGCGAGGCTTCCAAAGGTTTCTGTTTACTGAACCACTGCAACTGGTAGCTACGTTCGGACGTCAGATTCCCACAAAATCAAGGTAGCAGTGGCCTTCGTCCTTCGCAAAGGAGAGCCGCAAATAACAGGCGTCTTTTCCGAAATCCAAAGCTGGTCAGATATTGATACTCTTGGGATTTTCCAAGGAAGGGCCTTCGGGTAAATACGATATTGATCTCCAGCCTCGTAACCGCAGATGCAGTCTCCCAGAGTATCTGTGCCAGATCAGGTGGAAAGCCTGGCGTCTCGCAATACGTCGGGTATTACGACAACCCAGGCTTCGTCTCGCTCCCTGGGCCGCGTTGCCCTGCCCGCTCGCTCGCTCGCTCAGCCTGCGCCGCGCTGCCGTGCCACAGGTCAGCTGGCATGGACGGGCCCGGGGCGGTCGTGCTCCTTTTCCAGCGAAGCTGTGGCGTGTGGAGGCCCTGCAATCAGTAAAGGTAATTCAGGCGGGTCAAGACGCCCAAGAACGGGGAGAAACTGCCTTCGCATGCTCACTAAACTGAAACGTCGCAGGCCATGGCACATTCCGGCGCGGTCGGCGGGCGCCGGCGCAGGCCAATCGCAGCGACCGGCCTTTCGCAACGCGCTGGCACGTGATTTCCACATCATTTATCGGAGCAGATGTGCAACAGTCATGCAGCATTACGACACAAGTTCTGCATATCCACAAAGATTAATAACTTCTGGCCGATTCAAGCATTCACACAATACTTCCCTGCTACTTCTATGCTTACGCGCCCGAGCTGTGTAACATTCCCTCACGAAACCATTAGCAACGGCATCACCGCGAAAGGTAAACCACAACGGAGTTACCTGCTGTGGGCAACCACGGCGTACTCCCCGCACGCAC
>NW_020872665.1:121796-131796 GCF_003789085.1 Penaeus vannamei
CAGAGAAGAAAACCGACTTCTCTTTCTTCAATTCCAAAGAGCGTAATCAGATATCCACGTATCCGCGCTGCCGACAAGACTTCAGACCTTATTTACACTTTGATAAAACCAACGCTGCTTCCCACCGCAGGACACGCCCGGCGGGAACGTGAACTGGTGCAAAATGGGTTTCTATTTCGCTTTCGAATGATTTGACATTTTTTCTCCGCGAAACGTTTGGAAAGTAGCAGGCATTCCCTCCCTGACACCCCTTTGCACGGTCACCATACTAGTGTCACCGTTTTCACACGAACTAATACATCTTGAAAGCCATACTACAAAGTGCGACCTTGCTGTCTTTCGCTCGGCCACGAACTAAATTGACCATATTCAGGTACTGCTACAAGACATGAATGTAAACAAGAAGGCAGCGCATTACCTGGAATAAAAACATTTACATACAGGTCCCTACCGCCGGCCCCTAATGCGCTCGAGGCTCGTAACAGTCTATGCAAATTAGGCAACAACAGATTCTCCAGCATCCTCGCTGACTGATAAATGCGAACGGATGCTTTTGCTCTCGGGCAGTTTCTCATCCATAAATCGCCTGCAAAAAATCTGAAGAAACGGCATTCTCTCCGCAAAATTATGCAATGAAGATTCTAACGTCATTGGCGAATAGCAAATCTCGGAATAACTCTTTCCTACTGAGCGACTATGAAGAGTATTTAAAAATGTGACGCAACACAAGGCACAAAAGAGAAAATAAAGGAGGATTCATGAAGGGTTCTCGAGTTCCGAATTATTCCAAGTTCCCGAAGCGCTATCACACAAGAATCCCCAAAGCAATAAGGGCCAAAAGTGACTCTCCGACTCATGCGATTTCGACCTTACGAACACCCGTGTTGAAAGACACCCCTTTTGTCCCCGAGAGCCTCTCCACATAAGGGCCTGTGGCTAGAAAGCTTTGTCGGCGTAGTCACGAACGCAGATTTCCCGTCTCTACTGATTACATTTCTTTCTTTATAAGAGAGTAAACACGGCGCGTGAACAGGCACACCTTCGCGCCCGTTGTCACGACACAGATGGACTTTATTAGCTAATTAGAAGTCGTGCGAGGGAATACGTTACCGCCGGTGTATCAACCTGGTTGCTGGACCCACGACTTACCTGCAATGAAAAGAAAAAAATACATTAATTCCGTGTAAAAACAAAATTGATAAATAAATATACAATGAACTAATATCACACACACACGCACAAAGAGAGAGAGAGAGAGAGAGAGAGAGAGAGAGAGAGAGAGAGAGAGAGAGAGAGAGAGAGAGAGAGAGAGAGAGAGAGAGAGAGAGAGAGAGAGAGAGAGAGAGAGAGAGAGAGAGAGAGAAGAGAGAGAGAGAGAGAGAGAGAGAGAGAGAGAGAGAGAGAGAGAGAGAGATAGACAGAGAGAGACACATGTCAACCGAAACAACGTCAACACGCTCACTATTCCCTCTCCCCCTCCGACGATTCCTTCGCAAGTCCGGCTTCACCAATTAGCGCGCAAGAAACAAAGAGCGGATGCCACCGACCGCCTCCTCGTCTCCGAAATCCCGACGAGGACGCCACCGAATGCGAAATACATAGACGCCCGAAGCCTCCCGGTCGTTCATTTACGACATTCTATCACGAAAGGATGAAAGAACCCCCGACGCCATTGTCGTAAGGTCCGCTGATTAGAGCCAAGCCACACCCAGGCACACAACTAGGCCAGGGTGTCACAGAGACGCTACAGTGCACGCGGCGGGGGTGCAAGCAGGCTAATCAAATGGCCCGTCCCAACAATCAACGTCAATCATCAGCCGTAACAATAAAAAAGTTCGGAGAAACGTTCCTAAACGGCGAGGAAACTTGATCCTTCATGAAACGTATACAGTCAAATCGAAAAAAATCGCCAGCGTATGGTTCTAGTGACCATTAATGTACGGGAAATATTTCGATCTGGTGGTATTACTCATCTTGCTTGCAATAGACAAACACAATAGATAAATAAAAACCACTGTATATAGACATAGGACTGATTTGTTTGCTGGTTAACAAAAACAACAGTGCCGTTTAAACATCATCCAGACAAAGGAATGGTTTGGCCAAAATCTGCACCGCCCCTATGCAAAACAAAGGAAAACATTTATTCGGTCAATTATTCCTGCAGATCGAATCGCATATAAATTGCTCGTCGATTGCAATATGAAAAGCTTTTTTCTTATTTTCTTTCAACTGATAATTTTTTTTTTGGAGGCAGACGTCCGGCAGCCGGGTCTTCTGGGGAGAGTACCTCCCTGTACGACACCTGCGCCCGCGAAGTGGCAGCGCTTGAAGCCCTCCCGCTTAGAATCAATTTCTACATATGCAACAATTGAGACATCAGCTTTAGTGCATTTGCCCTGGGAGCCCATCTACCGCCCATGCACGCCCATTGTGGAGCAGAGGCCTGGCATTGAGGCAGGTCCCGGAAAGGTCCTTCCAAACCGCCCTCGATCTCCGAGTGCTACAGACCCTTCCCTTTGCCTTGCTCGTCTCCGCGGGCGAGATGAGCAGCAGAGCCAACGCAGCTGCACTGAGGACAATCTCTGCATTGCTCTTCCACCGTGCATCTTCGCCTGTCCCGCGGGGAGTGAGATCAAATGACCTGAAATGTAATCACATCTGCTCGGCCGTGCTTCACGTGCGGTGAGGCTGGCGGGCGCACGTGTCTGCTGTTCACGCTTCCCCAGCTGTTGTTACCCGCCGCCTCCCCTCCCCCCCCACCCGCTCTCCTCCACACCTGGGATCCCCCAAGCCAGGTAAACTGGTTCCCGGTAATTTAAGAGGATTATTCGCGTATTTTCCAGACGCCGCGAAAAGCTTGACAAACACGTACATAGAATAAACATATACAAAAAGCGACCTACATCTCCCTTTTGCGGGGAAAATGAACGCGAACAACATCGCCCTGATCCTGCGCTGATTTGCGGCCCCGAGCGAGCGAACGCCACCGCATTCCCTTCCAGCGCCTCTCCTTAATCAGACCCCCAGTAATTTTACGAATGTTCCAACAGCCAGATTCATTTTGTTGTTGGGAAGCGCCGCCGCCTCGAGGAGCAAATTGGGTCGCGTGACCTCTGCTGCGCCGCCGTGATTGCCGGCCCGGGCGAGCCGCCTGGATTTAACGCCGCTCTCGTCCTCCCCGCCGGTGCGCGAGGCCCGTATGGTAAACGCATAATTATACATTGCATAACTGGAAAAATTATTAATATTTCCGAACGCACAATTATGCGAGGATAAACGTCTTCGCATTCGACGTTCTCATTTATTTCGGGTTACCTGGATTCATGACAAAATCACTTGTCGTTTCCCAACATTGAACGGCCTGTTCTCTCTGACGGCCGCGAGAGCACCGCCCCCGTGTGTCAATCCTACGACGAACATGCGCCTCGCCCCTCGCAACAGCTCAGCCAAAGCGTCAGCGAAAAGGAAATACTTCACCCTACACCCTCGCGACGAGAAACCCTACACACCGGCCACCCTCCTCCCGCCAGCTCCCCAGCCTTCACCCTTGGACTTTCCCTGCATGAATACCCCCCCCCCCACCCTCCCACTCCCCGGGGATCGTGCGTTCCTGTTTCGAAAGCCGCTTCTCCCCGGAAGTGCCACGGACGCCCCTGGGAAACGTCCGCGACAGATTCCCAGCACGTCCGAAGGGGAGCTTATCTGAGCGTGCCAGACCTGAGCCTCATTTCTCCCCGGTGAGAAAGGGAGCCTCTTCGCCCACCGCCACAGGAAATGAATGGCGCCCGCTCGTTCAGTCCCTTTGCGTCGGCAGATATTTCAAACGTCTGCCGGGTTTATGAGATTCTTATTTATAAAAAAAAATCTCATAAAGCCATATTTGCTATTCACTCATCTCCCCAATTGACAAAAGAAAGAAGAAAAAAAGAAATGAAAAATCGAGTATATTCAGATCCTCAATGACCCCCCCCAAAAAAAAAAAAAAAAAAAAAAAAAGTAAAGCTGTTATTTACGGCTTACGTAAAAGCGACGAATATTGCGACGGCTGACCGAGAAACCCGCGAGTCCCGTGTAATAGATGGGATTGTATTTTTTCCATTCTCTCGCCCCATCCGTCCTGCAACGTCTACCGTGACCCAATTCGACTAAAAGGAACTGAACGAGAAGAACAAAAAAGGAAAATATCATGTTCTTTACCAACAGCCGTGCTTACAGATCCTTTGAATGCGCCTTGATACATTTGTGTGCTTCCGTAGAAATGATGCGGACGATGACGTTGCAAATAACGATACTGATGACGTTTCGAATACTAATAATAATGAGCATAATGTCGATAACAACACTGATAATCTTAATGATGATCATAGTCTAATTGATGATGAGGGTAATAATAAAAACAATAACCATAACCACCAAACACATGAATAACAAATCAAGAGAATAAACATAAACAAGAGCCGAGGCTGCTCGCTCTATCCCACCCACACCATAATTAGGTGCAGAGTCGAACCGCTTAATCCCGAGCAGGCCACACGAAGGTCAGCCAGGTCATCGGGGTCAGCGTGTGGCACCTAAACCCACCCCTTCGCGCATTACACCTTTTCCGGATAAGAATCAACAGGTGTTTAATTATCCCTTGGAACTTTAAAATGTAGACTGTGAATTCTTTAAGGTCGGGATTCCTCTGCCTTGTCGAAGTTGGAAAGAAGGTGTATCCCCCCCCCCCCCGAGGGCGACGGTGCATAATGCGCTAAGGTTCCATAACGGGGGCTGACGCAGGAGCCAGAGTGCCAGGGATGGACTGGCAGAGTGCCCTTGCTCTTGCAAACAACCGCACAGTAACCATTGAAAAATTGAGAGGACATGTCCCTCGCCATTGCTAAACCCTGTAGGGAAACTTGGGACATTTCTACATTTTCCAAACACAGAACTACACATTCGGACCCATCAATACTTCACCCCGAAATCCATAGTGGAAATTGCATGCAAACAGCGATTCGCTCCAAATGCAACGATTATCATATTCATGCAGGGGCTGTGGAGGAGGCGTAACCTAACCTTTATGGGCGAATATTTTAGTAAAACCGCCAACTCGGACTGACATTCCGCTCAATAATAAAGCACGGAACGCGAGAAACCTTGATTCCTCTACGACTTCTTAAAATGGACTACTTATTTTCAGGATAGTATCTCCTAAAGTCTCTGACAGGCGCTGCTCTACAGCTTCGAAGGGTAACTTACGGAAGATATTTGCAGCTTTCTCTTGCCGGCCTTGAAGAATGACCCGACGCCTCGAAGCAGCATGCGCACCTTGGACTCGCTGCGCTGCAGGTGGGCCCCTTCGGCGGCGGACGGAAGGTCCACCGCCGAGTGCACGAAGGCGGCGGAGACCAGCCGTGGGGAGGAGGGCGTACTCCGGTGGCCCCGCGCCCACTTGGGCGAGGGCGTGTTCTCTCGACTGCTGGCCACGCTCGTGCTCACCATCATCTCCGGCGCCTCCTCCGCGTGGCTCGGCGGCCGCTCTTCCATCATGCAGTACTCCTGCCACTTGTCCGCCGACACCGAGGACACGCGGTGCTCGCGGGGCACGATGGTCGAGATCCTCTTGTTCCTCCCTCCGAGCGAGGGGGCGGGAGCGTCGCTCGCGCAGCACCTGGCGGCCATGCTCTTGCTGCGCCCCCAGGAGCCCATCCTCTCGCGCGGGCGAACTGCCGCGCCGCAACTCTCGGACTTCGTGCGGCACATCCCGTAGCTGGGGCGGTGCGAGTCTCTAAGCGTGAGCGGCAGCAGGACCATCATGGCTGCACGCAATCATCACACCGCAGAACCTTCGTTCCTTCTCGGCCAGCCTCCGTAGGAGGGCACAACCACACTGACACTCCCAAGCAGAGGAAATGTCGTTATAATACCATAACGAGGTTCGAATTCTCGAATGTAAGAAGCACTGCATAAATCAGTCGTTATACAACACACAATCCCAACCGCACATCCAGCTCTAGCAAAGGGGCACCACAACAAATCCCACGCCGAGCCCACGGAGAAGAGCACCACGACCTCCGTCCAACTCACGGCGTCACGAACAACTGACCAGAAACTCCACACCTCTGACCTGGCCTCCTCCTCCTCCCCCGACCCGAGACCCCCCCCCCCCCGCGTGACCTCAGCCCCGCCTCCCCAGACATGCCAAGTCCCTCAGCCTCCCGGTCTCCCCGACGCTGCCTACCCTGGGCATCCCGAGCTTAGAATGCCAACGGTGGCCGAGCGGGGGTTTGTTGTTCGTTTCTTGATTTTACATTTCGTTATTTTATCGTATCAAGGAATCGCAAGAAAACGTAGTGACTCAAAACAGAACAAACATCAATCAAAAGCATTCCACTACCAAGCGCCCGTCATTCCAATCGAAGCCCAACGATTTTTTCACATCCCAATTTACTCGACAAACAAATTCCAGGAACATTTTAAAAACCTATTAATCACAGTAAATACAATCCTGGGGAAGACCTCCGACCACCCCTTACAGCCCCCCCAGCCTCACCCCTTCCCCCCTCCGTCTGGCCCCGCCCACAGCCCACCCTCCGATGAATGGTGGATCACCCTGGCTGACCTGAGCTCTGGCCACGTGCAGCCTGAGGAGGTTTTGTTGTCTAGACGAAGCTCATTCGCGGTGGAATGTTGTTTTTGTTCCATTCCATTCATCCAGTGGTATGTAGGGAATAAGGAAAGAAAAGAAGAGAGAGAGAGAAAGAAAAAACATCCAGAATACCTATCGGTGTGATCGCTACGAATCAATATCCATAGAGAAGTAAATATGTTTTGTATGCATTTAAGTTTAGACACGGTTGTTCGAATGGACATGGAAACAACAAGAAATATATCTTATCAAGTCCTCCCGATAAAAAAGTAAAAACAAAAAAGTACAGCTTAAACTTTATATAAAGTAAGATAAAAGATCTATAAACTTTTTCTATCCTCAGTCAAGTTTTTTTTTAAAGTACCATACACTCCCGTAGCAAACCGCAGATTCAGTCAGACTTCTTCGCAGAAAATGTTCATCGACTTGTAAATCCCTGGGGTGTAGCCACAGGGGAAAATAAAAGACTCATAAGCTACTCCTAATCCCTGGCTAATTAAGGACTCTCGCCCTTACGTCCCGGTCGCATCTCTAGCCCCCCTACGCCTTCTGCCCCAACGTCATAAGGGAGAAGATCGCCTGGCAGGACGCTCATCACAGGGGAGGTATTCCTGGCCACGCCGCGCAGGTGAGGCCGTCGACGACAAGGAGCGCCCGATGAGGACAGACGCAAAGACGGAAGTGTCTTCGATTTCCGAGAAGGCGCGTCCCTAAGAAATTGGAATTTGTGAATGAAACATCCATTACAATTAGTACACTCATTTGTAACAACCCCTAATGAGTGACGGGGTGACCATTACTCTATTATGGCTTATTTCTTCAGAATTATTATCATAAGTATAGATAACATCCTTTTGTCATATGGATTAATGATATAGCCATTGTGGACCATACGTTTATTACGGCTGCCATCATCGTAATATCTTCAGAATGATTTTTATAAGTATAGATCATATCCTTTTATCTGGGTTACTGCTATCGCTATTACTCTTCTTGTATTTCTTTCGGTGTTATTTCATTTTCCGCGTGTGCCCCATGACTCTCAAAACCACGAGGAAAGCATGAGCAGAGCTCCGCATGCACAGCCACACGAACCACCTGCCACCCAAGACTATTTTTGGCCGGCGATCAAAGAAGAAAAAGATCGCGCATGAAAACCACCGTCTCATAAATACGTGACGATCCGCAGCGAACCGAGTTTAAAGTGGTGTTCGTGTTGTCGGAAATCCGATATAAGAAATGGCGCGGATTGATGCTCTCGCGGCTCCCTCGCTCATCTCGCCCCGCGGTCGCCTCCCCGGGTGTGACGTTACACAAGGCGGTGGCGCTGGTGCTGCTCCCGGGCCGCCCTCGCACTTCCGGATTCGCAACCTGGTGACGAAGCAAACTGTGGCGCCGAGGGTGTCTTTCGCGCGGAAATTGGTGCAAGGTTATTAATCCCCACCCCTCCCTCCCCTAGTCTTGCCTTCCCACCCCTCCCTCTCCTCGTCTTGTCTCCCTACCCCTCATTCCCTCGTCTTGTCTCCCCTCTTCCTCCCTCCCCTCGTCTTGTCTCCCCACCCCTCCCCTCCCCCTCTATATGTGAAGGAATTTCCCGCAATCCCTGGCCAAGAATGCGGATGCCAGCGCCGATAATCAGGGTTCCGACTTGGAGAGCTCAAAACTTCCCCTAAGCTGATCCGCCAACTTTCTTTTGCTGAAGCCCCGTCGTCGCTCCACGGGATATTTCACGGTCTGAGATCATATACTGTATAAACACCAATCGTTCCGTAAACTAATCAAAACTCGCCGAACTCCTGTAGAAACGAAATGTATCCATCGCCGGGAAATCTTCCGTTCTTTATTCAAACTCAACCGCTTTGAAATGACTCAAGTTCTGCTTCGCGATGAAAACTGCAGAAACCCAAAGACTCGTTAAAGACTTAATCGCGTGACGCCGTATAATTCCCTTGCAATAAAATATTCACGAGAAATCAACAAAGTGAAACGGATTACGAGTAGATTCGCACAAGAATAGATCCAACAAATACGTATTATGCAAGAGGAAAACGAGATAAACAACATGAAGGTCAGTCGCCCCACAGGAAACCGAACACGAGAAGCCGACAATGCATCGCGCATTATCTTCCTGCTTGCGAGGAGGAAGTAACCGGATACCCCCCCCCAGCACGCATAAAAAGCAGCGTCTTGCATCTTGACCGGAGAGGAAAACAGGTCGAAAACTTCAACACCTCTGAGGAAAGGAGAGATAAGATCCCCACGGCTGCATGTACACAGAGGCGGAGACGAGATAAGGGGCGTGAAAACTATGGTCCCCCGAGGTCACCCCCCCGCCCTGAGTGTGAGGTGTAAAAGGGGGTGGCGATACACCTGTCTACACCCCACTGCACCCTTTTTTCCTCAAATCATGACCCCTGGTGCGAGCGTGCACCCCCACATACCCAAGCACGATGTTGCCTACATGTTGTGGCGGGATGTCAATACACTGGTTTAGCGTGCAATAATACCCGGTGCTTTGTTAACATTCACTGGACAAATTGCGCCTCTGTTTACGCCCGAATTATGGCATGAGATGGACTGCAAAGGCTGATTTATGGTGCTGCAGCCGGTCTTAAGATGTTTTGAGAAACTATTAGCATTTAAGATGAATGTGACCATAAAACCATTGCCACTGCATAATAAATTTGGAGTTTAGTTCCCAAGTGACGTTAATAACATATGCGTTTCATATTCTATTATCATACATATTGCATAATGGCCATCTGACCTCGAATAAAGCAGCCGCGAACCAACATCTCCAGCTCATTCTGTGAAAGCATTTGCTCCCTGCAATGTCTCTTAACAGGCGCTCATCTCCCAACTCATTTCTTTAAGTCAACCGAACGCCACAATACGTTCACCCAATAACAATACACAACATACAAAGCATCGCAAATAGGTCGCCGGGCACTGAATTAAACGACAAAGACCGAAGAGAATTAGCGAAGCACAATGCCCTCGTTCCCCCGCCTAAAATATTAACCCTCGATAATTGTCTCCGCGGGGTCCCACGGCCACTCGCAACCACCCCATCGCAACCCATGATCGGCGCCAATCAGCATAATCCCCCGTAATCCCCAATCACAGCCCCCACGTAATCCATCGTTCTGGGTCACCCTCCCCCAGGGCCGTTCAGCACCTCACCTCATAATTGGCCGATCCACGACGACGGTCTTTATGCTTGGTCGTCTGATGAAAATGTAAAAAAAAAGTATAATAATAATAATAATGGTAAATAAATGCTGAATATTAGTTAACAGCGTTGAAGTACATGATGGAAGAGAGAATTATGTAAGCACGAAATTTATTATCATGAGATTTCGTTCG
>NW_020872665.1:136796-139296 GCF_003789085.1 Penaeus vannamei
AGAGAGAGAGAGAGAGGAGAGAGAGAGAGAGAGAGAGAGAGAGAGAGAGAGAGAGAGAGAGAGAGAGAGAGAGAGAGAGAGAGAGAGAGAAAAGAGACAAGCAAACAAACAGGCGACACACAGACGAAACAGAAAGAAAGAAAGAGGGAGTGTGTCTGCGAGCACGTGCAAGTGTGCGTGTGCGAGTGAGTGGCTTGCATGTCCGTGTGTTTAAGCGTGTGTGGGGGAGAGGAGTGCTAAAACTTCCGTGTGAGGGATGAAGTTTGGGGGAATATTTGCGAGCGAAAGTCGTTTTATGGGGTTAGCGAGAAAGCGGTGGGGGAGAAAGGAGGGGATACGGGGTGGAATGGCGGAGTTCGGGAGGGGGAGGGATGGAGGGATGTAGGGATGGAGAGAGGGATAGGGAGAGGGAGAGGTAGAGGGAGAGGGGAGAGAGAGAGAGAGAGAGAGAGAGAGAGAGAGAGAGAGAGAGAGAGAGAGAGAGAGAGAGAGAGAGAGAGAGAGAGAGAGAGAGAGAGAGAGAGAGAGAGGGAGAGAGAGGAGAGTAGAATTGAGACAGACAGTAGAATAGAGAGAAAGGTGAGAGAGAGAGAGAGAGAGAGAGAGAGAGAGAGAGAGGAGAGGAGAGAGAGAGAGAGAGAGAGAAGAGAGAAGAGAGAGAGAAGAGAGAGAGAGAGAGAGAGGGAGGAGAGGGAGGAGGGAGAGAGGAGAGAGGGAGAGAGAGAGAGAGAGAGAGAGAGAGAGAGAGAGAGAGAGAGAGAGAGAGAGAGAGAGAGAGAGAGAGAGAGAGAGAGAGAGAGGAGAGAGAGAGAGAGAGAGAGAGAGAGAGAGATCACACAGAGAGAGGAAGAAGGCCTGAAATGGCAAGGAGAAGGGGATTAGGAGGAGGACGAAAAGGGAAGAAGGAGAGGGAGAGGGGGAGGGGAGGAGTAGATGATTCCGAGGGAAGGAGGATAGTGAAGGAGAGTGAGTGGACTGATGACTGATGAAGATGATGTTAATTGATGATGCTAATCTTCAAGGTGATGATGATGATGATGATGATGACATGGCAACGACGATACTTCTAATGTGACTAGGCCTACTGCTAAATGCACATCTAATACGACTAATAACAAAGCAGCAGAACGGCAATGAAGCGAAGCACAACATGGCGACCCGAGATGACGAAACAACATGCTATCCGAGACGAACCGACCGGCCAAGGTGACATGAAACAGCCGACGAACCCTGACAATAATGGAGGCAACTTGGTAAACAGCTAAATATTACCAGAAAGTAATTTGAAGAGGGAAGAAACCCGAGGAGGGCGTAAGCAGTGTCCCGGTGTGGGGTGGAAGGGACATGGGGGGTGGGGTGGGGTGGGGTATGGAGGATATGGGGGAGGGGGGGAGGGTATGAGGTGTGGGGTTAGGTGCGTAAGATCCTGTCTGGTAACATGCGGTAAGTGTCGCCGAGAAGGGGGAGAATGGCTTCAGTTAATGTAAAATAATTGGTTTTGTCGTCGTGGGTGACAGACCGCGGTCGCGCACATGAGTTCAAGGAGGGAACTGCAGGATCTGTCATAGAAAACGGCAAACACATCTCACAGAAAAGAGGGAGAACGGGATACTAATGATGGACTAATAAAACACAAACTCAATCTCTCTCTGTTTTCTGTCTTTGTCTCTCTATCTCTCTCTCTGTCTCTCTCCCTCTCACCCTCGCCCTCACTCGCATTCCCCCTCTCAATCTTGTACACACAAATGCAGTATATGTACGATTTTCCGTAAATGCGCATACCGACAAATATACAAACTGCACAGGGATAATATTGGAATGATTCTAACGTTTCGCTTTTGATTGTTAGACTAGGATTGATTGGAATCCCCGAAAATAATCATTTCCCAATCGCAATTTAGCCGTTCGACGGATATCAGATAAAATACCTGGAATGAAAATATCTTCAAGCGTTTTCATTTATTCTCCTTGTCCGGCTGCAGTAAATGAGAGCAAGTGCAGCTTAAGACCACTAATTGCAGCAGCCTTGCGGTTTCGAAACGGCATGTTGCAACGTCTGAATCGCGTGGATCTGTTTCCCTCTGACGCCAAGAATTCTCATCGTAAACCACTATCTATTCGCGATGGACATTTCATTACATTACCTGCTCGAAAAATTCGTAAACTCATTCCTCCTTCCGTTCCCGCCTTGCATCGCTTTTTCTGTCTTCATCCATGAACACTACACAAGAACGTTCTTCGTAGACAACAGAGCATAACGTAAACTTCTCTACTACAGCCGTTGCACCGCATCCCAAGGCCTCCAGGACTGCGGCTGCGGCACCGGATAATCGCAAGGACACGCGAGCCCTTTTCCTTGCGATTTCCAGCCGCCTCCCCCAGGCTGGCCCGAATTCCGAATGTCTCGCGGGGTATTTATAGCCCCGTCGCGGCTCACCCGAGAGCATGACCGGGGAAGCAAGAGCAATAAAAAATCAATAGATAAAATTTGCAGTTAGGC
>NW_020872665.1:144296-169296 GCF_003789085.1 Penaeus vannamei
CCGTGATCTTCCTGTGCCCCCAGCCGACGCCCAGCCCCCCCCCCCTCCGGCCGCCCCCAACTGCCCTAACCAGCTACAGCTGTGTGGCTGCGGCGAGCGGGATGGTAATTAATATCTTTCGGTGTTGTGTATCGCCATTCGTTATCTGTCGTGGCGCTTCACTAGCGCCCATTTTCGCAATAACAGGAAATTACCCTAATGCTCTGCTCTCGCGCTGCTGTCAACTGCTAAACAATTTACATAACAGGGGCAGAGAAGTATAGAGTGCTGCGTAATAACATTTAATCGTTATGGTCATTTAAAAAATGTCTATGACTGATTCTCTCTCTCTATCTCTCTCCCTCTCCCACACACACACACACACACACACACTTTGATGCTTGTATGCCAAATATTAACCTCCTAAGATCATGGTTGCGCAAAGGATTTCAGGAGTATTCTAAGAGCTATTACCAATAAAAAACTACAATAAACGAATAAATAATTCACCCGACCCCTATACACACACACTAAAATAAAGCAATAAAATACGCGACCTTAAAAAAACTCCCATAAAGTTGTATCAAAATTCAAAGTTACTATCGAAGGCTGGATGAAGTGCGTGACAGCAGCTGTTCGGACACAAGCTGTAGAGTCGGGTTATTTGGCCACGGCTGAGAGATGGGGGGGGGGGAGGACTAATACGAAGAGGATGAGGAGAAAGGGGAGAAGAAAAATGAGGAAGAGGAAGGAGAAAGGAGAAGAAAAAATGAGGAGAGGAGAAAGGGAAGAAAAATGAGGAGGAGGAGGAAAAAGGGGAGAAGAAAAAGGAGGAGGAGGAGGAGGAAGAGGGGGAGCAGAAGGAGTAGGAGAAAGAGGTGTAGGAAGAGGAGAAACAGGTGCAATAAAAAAGGAGAAGGAAGTGTAGGAAGAGGAGAAAGCGGGATAGGAGGAAAGGAAAAGGAAAAGGAGAAAAAGGAGACGAGGATGAGGCAGACAACGACTGCTGCTGCAGGTCTGGTCCGCTGAGCCGGCTCCCTCTCCCTCCGCCCGGCCCGCTCCCCTCCCAATGCACTCCCTCGCTCGCCTTTACATTCGGCCAAGGAAAATTACGACGTCAGAGAACGAAAGATGAAAAAGAAACGTTACTCTTCGCTTTAACACGGGCATTTTCGGCAGGTTCTTGGCTGCGTTCATCCGAGCTCATGACCTGGAGATGCTGATGAGGATAGTAATAATAAAAAGAAAGTCTGCCTCATTGTTGGCACTTCGGGTGGCATTGTGGTTGTTGCATTGCAAAACAGAAAGATTTGACAAGGGAGGGAGAGAGGGAGGGAGGGAGGAGAGAGGGAGAGGGGAGAGAGGGAGGGAGGAGGGAGAGAGGAGGAGAGAGGGAGGAAGAGAAAGAGAGAGAAAGAGAGAGAAAGAGAGAGAGAGGGAAAAAGAAGAGAGTGAAGAGAGTGAGAGAGAGAGAGAGAGAGAGAGAGAGAGAGAGAGAGAGAGAGAGAGAGAGAGAGAGAGAGAGAGAGAGAGAGAGAGAGAGAGAGAGAGAGAGAGAGAGAGAGAGAGAGACATAAATATAAAGACAAATATATAGACAAACAGATATAGAGAGAGACCGGGGGAGGGGTCGTCCTACCTTTGTTTATGTCGGTAATGATACAGCTTTGATGACACAAATGACAGGGCTGTGGTCTAGATCAACCGCCAATAAACCCAAGACAGAATTAAACTGGGTTATTGAAAGGCAACAGAGGAAATAAATAACGCACAATAACAAAGGAATGCGATAACACGGCCGTCGAATTACAGGCACGAGTTGGTTGATGGCGGGACAGCTTCTGCTAAAAAGAAAAAAAAAGTCGGAACGTATTTCTCCACGAACTTTCCTTCTCGTTGATTATCTGTCTTTGATGTATGATAAAACACCCTTGTATTGATCCCTTGCTCAGCTCCCTCAAGGGTTGGCGGGGCGGGGGTGGAGGGGGGGCGTGTGACGCGCCCAAACACAGGCAAGGCACAAAGGTTGCAAATAGACACGCTACAATGCATTCGGTATTGTTAGTGAGCGCCCCCTCGCCTGCCGTGTTGCAAAAAAAGTTAAAGAATTCGTCAAAATTATCGGGAAAATATTCATGGAGAATGCTGCAATTTACATTCGTAGTAACAAAAAAAAAAAAAAAAAAAAAGAAAGAAAAAGAGAGAGAAAAAAAAAAACGTTGGCTGTGCATGTTTAGAACAACATGAGGCGTGATTGCATGCTCCATGTCGGGCAATACATTTCAGTGAATGCATGAAACGCTGACCAAATCACGCTACAGCACCAGAGGGTCATGCAACAGACACATACGTATCTTTCATTCGGCTGCAACACAATGCTGGGACGGATGGCTACACGCGAAGGTTAGAGGAAAAGTGAATGGTCGAAACTGGCGTGTCTAATCCATATTCTTGCCGGTCCTTGGCAGCGCTGAACAATATGCTTCAGCCTAAACGGTTACGTAATGGAACGAGCCTCGGGGTCAGGGCTGCAAACACCGAACAGCAAGAGGTCAGGAGGTCAAAACAATGCGCTAAAAACAAAGCATTAATATTCCGCACAACATATGCCATGCCAATCAACAATTAAAACTCGCAGCGATGAGGCCCGGCTGCCCATGCGACCATATCTGTTTTCCATTGCAATGTGACGCGTGCACGTTGTCGCGGACTTCCTGTTGCCCGGGTTGTTGTTGTGGTCGCTCGAGCCCGCTTCCTCGCCGCGCGGGAGGACGCTGCCCGCCTCGCCACGCGCGGCCGGGGAAGACGCGCGGGGAAAGGAAGCGGGAGAGGCGGTTCCGCACCTGTGTCGGGAATCCGGAGTCCACAGGCACTCCTGCTTCTAATTGCGGGTGCATACGTTTCCATTTATAACCACTGTTCTAAATGTGAACCTTATTTTGCGCATGAGAATTTTGCACAACCTAACATGAATATAAGCACGCGCATATGCAAATGCAAACACATACACACTAGCACACACGTGCACATGGAAGGCACAACAAGCTCATTTCACGAGCTGAAGTTAGCGAACACAAATTCCCTCGCGGCAACATCATAAATAAAACAAACACATTCAAGTGGCCAGAATCGCTTCGCGCCCCGAGCTCCGCCCCTGATATCACGCGCGTGCAAGTTACTAGTCATAAAAAAACGACAACAATAACAAAATCCGACTGAAAACGATGGTCCGTGTACGTCTGTTCTATAAATCAATTTGTGTGTCCTTCACGGCCGTCTATTTATTATAACGACACCACCGCGGCCTCATTTGGCCAGTTACCAGACGGTTGCTGGGGGGCAAGGAGGGGGGGGTCAGGGGGAAAGGAGAGATAAGAAGCGTGGACTTTTACTTTAATAAAGAACGCGAAGGAAAAAGACAAGGGAGGGAGGAAGAACAGAGGGAAAGAGGAAAGGAGGGAAGGAGGGGAAAGGAGGGAGAGGGGAAGGAAGGAGGAGAGGGAGAGAGAGAGGGAGGGAAGGAGGAAGAGAGGGAGAAGGGAGGAAGGAGAGAGGAGAAAGGGAGGAGAGGAGAGAGAGAGAGAAAGAGAGAGAGAGAGAAAGAGAGAGAGAGAGAGAGAGAGAGAGAGAGAGAGAGAGAGAGAGAGAGAGAGAGAGAGAAGAGAGAGAGAGAGAGAGAGAGAGAGAGAGAGAGAGAGAGAGATGGAGAAAGAAAAAAGAGAAAGAAAGAGGAGATACAAAGAGCGAGAGAAGAACAAGAGAAAATTTACCCCCAACGTACACGAAGACACACGTACCAACCCCGTCCCCCCCCCACATCAACCCCCCCCCTCCCCCTTCCCCTTCCCCTATACGCACACACCAAACATACGCCTGTGTGTGTGCGGGGTGTCGATACAGACATATACGCTGACCCGCCCATTTGGCACCCTGCCCCGGGTCGATCCTGCTGTGCCATTAAACACTTCCCCGACTCTCAAAATCGGCTCCATCTCCCATGTCGAGGGATAATGACCCTTATGATGCCCAGGTGTGTGTCGGGACGCGTGTGTGTGTGTGTCTACGTTGCTCCGTGGGACTCGGCAACCTCCATTTTCATGCTCATTATTATTCATGTATAAACTGGTACAGCGCCAATAATTTACATTCATGGAACAATGGTATCGGCATTCTGTCAGCGCGCGTCTCTTAATGATAATGATATGCATTCATTTTTTCCAAAATGTAAAACTGCACCACGTGATAACAAGAGATTTTAAAATTAGGGAAAGTAAAAAATAATAAAAAATAAGTAAAAAATAAAAGTAAAAAATAATATATAAATAAATAAATAAAATAGGAGTTTTAATAATGAGCATATCGCCCTCCCCCCCCCCCAATAGGCTCAGAGGGAGGGGGGGTGGGGTGGGGTGGGGTGGGGGGTCGACCGTTAAAGAAGGCGGGAGAACTCCATCAGTGCCCAGACTTAATGAAGGCCGTGTTTATGCCTCTATTTTATAGCTCATTTTAACACCTCGTCCGCACATGCTTAAAGATATTTTTAATTTTCTTAATGAATTCGCTCCGCCCTCTCCTCCCCGGGCATTATTAACATCGATATTAATACTCGTAACCAGACTTTATGGGGCGTCCACTCTGCGTCCTCATCAAGTGGCTATTTCTATCACGGCTGTCGCTCCTCAAGGCTCATCCTCAAGGTTCATCCTCGACCGGCGGGAGCTCCTTGAGACGGGCGCAGCGACGGCCAGCGGTAGCCGGGCTTGAAAGAGGAGCTTGTGGGGAATCAAGTGGAGACGAAGGAGGAGGAGGAGGAGGTGGAGAGGGAGGGGGAGGATGAGGTGAAGGGGGGGAGGAGAAGGAGGTGAAGGGGGAGGAGGAAGGGGGAGGGGAGGAGGGAGGAGAGGAGGAGGGAGGAAGGGGAGGAGGAGGGGAGGAGTGGAGGGGAGGAGAGGGGGAGAGGGAGGAGGGTGGAGGATGATGATGAGGGGAAAGGGAGGAGGAGGGAAGAGAGGAGGCGAAAGAAGAAGAAGAGAAAGAGAATGAAGAGGACCTCGTCTGATCGATATTTGGCAATGGAAGACCCAAAACGATAATCTATCTTTAAACATAATTTACCTTCTCAAATAAAAAAAAGTCTCCTAAGAAAGCATAATCTACACAAGAAAGACGGGCAAGTCTCCGCCCGCCGTGGACGACCCCAAGCCTCTCATTTTTACATCACCGACCTCTTAAAACTAAAACAAACCCATCCGCGATTTACGACGGAGGAACTTTCAAGCCGAGATAACGAACGAAAAAAAGAGAAAAAAAAGAAAAATAATAAAAATAATACAAAATACATAAAAATAAAAAAACCAATAAAAATAAATAAAATAATAATAGAAAAAACTAAAAGCAATAAAAAAAAAAAAAACAATAAAATAAACAATACAATATATAAAAACTAAAGCTAAAACTAAAAGCAATAAAAATAAATAAAAAATAATCAATATAAACAATAATACACTAAAAAAACAAGCAACTACATAAACCTACATAATACATCACCAAACAACTGATCCATCAATACACAGAAATAAGAAGAAAATCAAGCACCCGAAGCCAAAAAAACCCAAGGGAGGAGTGCCGCCGCGCCGCCGCGCCCGCGCCCGCCGCAAAGCGAGGCGATAATTGAAAACAAGCAATAACTCCCCGTCCACGGCCAGACTAACAGGGACGGATTAACCGAGGCTCTCCGGTATTCCGCTGACTTAAGGGATCGTAGGCGCATGAACACGAATAATAGCGACTTGTAAACACCCCAAAAATCCCCCATGGGAGAAAATCCCTCGTCAATCCCGGGGTTATGAGACGGCTCTCCATATAAGGGAGCAGGAACGAGACACACCTGTGAATCCCTCGATGTGTCTGCGGAGTGCTGGTTGCGCGACATATCGCAGGTTATGGGGAGGGATCACGCAAATAGCTCTCACGAGGTTTACAACTATTTTCCAATGCGCAGGGGATTGGATCCGTACCCACACGCGCGGGGGAAGGGGGAGGGGAGGGGAGAGGAATGCAAGGGGAAAGGGGAGGGGAGGGGGGGGAGGGGAGGGGAGGGGGGGAGGAGAAAGTCTGAAAGATCTCACTTTTCAGAATGTAAATATACCTTAAATCACGTACTGTCCCGTAAGACACATAAATTCAAGAAGTCTTTTAGTGTTATGTTATTAAAAAGACGACACAAGATCTGCCTTACACAAGAGGCCACTATAAATCCCCTTTCCCTGATAAAAGGAAGGTCAGCACGATACGAAAAGCTAAGAAAATGACAAAAGACGAACTTCAGAAACAGAATGAAAAGAGGTCAAAGCAATAAGAAAGCAAAGGATGTTAAACGTGGCTCCCTAAGCCACCGCGCAAGAGGCAAGAGACAGCAGGCATACAAGCGAGCGTTGTGCCTCGAGAGCCAGAGCGTTCCTCCCGCCGCCCATCGCTCGCGCATTAACTCTCTCAAGTTGACCGCGGCGAGGGCTTGTAATTTCAAGTCTGGCTCCAACTTGCCAACTTGACATGCCTTTCTCAAGCACGCTGTAACCGAGCCCCTGCGCTGTCATGATCATGAGGCGACTTCCATTACTCGCTCAAGTACCCGGGTCGCGCGTCACGTAATAATGCTGCTTTTTCATGTTTGCTCAAGATAATCGTTGCATCACGAAGGCGCCGAGAATTCGATCTGCGTCTTGATGAGGGTGGTTTGGTCGACGAGAGTTTCCTGTGCAGAAGAATGCGCGAATTTCGGAGGGAAATCCAGGCCTAATTTAGGTTAAGCCTGGCCTGCCTAAGCAAGGCAAATTTACAACCTCATAAACTAAAGTAATGAACTAAAGTAGTGCGCCTCCAGTTTCACTATTGCTTTAAAAATAATCAAGTGCAGAAAGAGAGAAGATAAACAAACAAACTAAAGAGACGAATAACAAGCTGCATAGACGCGAGGTCGAAGCGAACGTCAGGAGCCATCTTGGGCGACATATCGGAGCGAATTCAGATCCCGCCACGGCGCCCTTTTATCATCAGCTTCACGCTCGATAACCTGCGCCCTCTGATGGCCCGGCCGGCACCTCGACGGGCCCTTTCTGCCTCGGGAGGGCGCCCTTAAGAGATCCGTCAGGCAAAGGAGGTCCCCGACGTCTTTTTCACAGGCACACAATGCCATTGTCCTCCGCGCATCCTTGACCCGCGGGACGCGCCCGGGATCTCCCCCTTGGGCCTGCAATCGGGCGCCGTAGGATGGGACTGCAGGTTTCAGCAGTGCAGGCCTGCCTTGCAGTTTGTGACCGGGCGCCTGGGTCATCTCTCGCACCCGGGATCGCACTGCTCGAGCGACGCAGCAAAGCCGAGAGAGCGAACAGCAGAGCGTAAATTGAGTATAAACTGGCGGCAGACACGCAGGGCGGGCGGGCGCTGCGCCATGCGTGGCGGTGCTGGCCGAGGCCCTTCTGCGTCATGGGAATATGACCCTTATCGAATAAGAGCCGAATGCTCTCATACGTACCAACTCTAATGCTGTTAGCAAATTATACATTCGGAGCCAGTGCTTCGAATCCGGTTTCCAAAGATTTGCGAATGAACGTTCAGCATTATTCTCAAAACAAAATAAACGCTAGATGAAAGCATCGCATTAAAGGTATCTGTAACTAAGATTTGTTGCCGCCAAACTCTCGAATCCTTTCGCGGACTCAACGGCGTCCTAGTCATCATTATACCGAGATAATCGACTTAATTCCCCGAGCGGTGTGTCCTTGTCTGCACCGCTGCAGCCACCATCATCTCTCTCTATCTCCTGCTTATTTCCTCCAGCTGTTCACCTTCCCCTTGCTTTCCACGCCGCGCATTTCCCCTCACCTTTGTCTGCTCATCTTCAGTTCCTTCTCGATATCTTCCCCTCGTCTCGTGCGGTTATCACACACGCACATATGGCCCTTCCTCTCGCCACCTCCTTTCCCCTCAGCCACTCCCCGCCTTCCTGTCAAGCCACCAGTCCCTTCTCCCCTCAGCTCTTTTCTCCCCTCTTTCCCCTCTCCCCTCGGCCGTGACAGCGCCTGGCTGCTAATGACAGCGCTGAAATAAAACGATCGTAAAAAAACGGGGCACAAAACACAAGGGTTGACAGCAGAGCCCCGACGGCCTTCCCCTCAGCCGGCTATGTATCACCTCCTCCCTCATGCGAACTGCTCATTTAAGCGGATATTACAGACTGGCCGGTTTAGAGCCATTCCTCTCTGCCCCAATTGACGTCTGAGGGCCATTTCGAGATCAGGAGAGCGGATGGGGAGTCAGGAGAGACGAAAAAGGGGTTAAATGACAAGCCAAATGGTATTTCCCTTTCCCCTAGCCTCGTCAGTGACAGACAGACACGCAAGCAACAGAGAAAAAACAACAGCTATAAAATCGATCTATACAGCACCCTTCCCTCCCCACCCCTCTTCCCTGCACGTTTAAGCTTAATCGTTCTTCCCTTCTCGATTCCTCATGCCGTGGAGCTGCAGACATAAAATATCTCGCGCGCAACTTTGCTCTGTTTCATTCCTACTTCGTGTTACGGAGATCAGTTCATGTCGGGGGGGGAGAGAGAGAGAGAGAGAGAGAGAGAGAGAGAGAGAGAGAGAGAGAGAGAGAGAGAGAGAGAGAGAGAGAGGGAGAGGGAGAGGAGAGAGAGAGGAGAGAGGAGAGAGAGAGAGAGAGAGAGGAGAGGAGAGGAGAGAGAGAGAGAGAGAGAGAGAGAGAGAGAGAGAGGAGAGAGAGAGAGAGAGAGAGAGAGAGAGAGAGGAGGGGGAGAGGAGGGAGAGGAGGGAGAGGGAGAGGAGAGAGAGGAGGAGAGAGGGAGAGCGAGAGAGAGAGAGAGGGAGAGGGAGAGGGAGAGAGAGAGAGAGGAGAGAGAGAAGAGGAAGAGAGAGAGAGAGAGAGAGAGAGAGAGAGAGAGAGAGAGAGAGGAGAGAGGAGAGAGAGGGAGAGAGAGGGAGAGGGAGGGAGGGAGGGAGAGAGGGAGGGAGAGAGAGGAGAGAGAGAGAGAGAGAGAGAGAGAGAGAGAGAGAGAGGAGAGAGAGAGAGAGAGAGAGAGAGAGAGAGAGAGAGAAACCCCCCATGCATAAATCAGGAGCACCGACTCTCCATCTGCAGACTAGGCCTACGCGGAAGCAAGCAAGATCACCTTTACACGCGCTGAGCATGAGAAAAAAAAAAAAGGAAGAAAAGAAAATAAAGTTAATGTCCCAGAAAAGCCGGAATCAAGCGGGTTCATCCGGGATTCCATTTACAGCACCTTCAGCCGGCACGGAGCCTCGCCCGGTCCCCTGGGATGCGTTTGGCGTCACGAGAGGGAGGATACGTGAACACTGAGGGAGGATACGTGAGCACTGAGGATATCGAACACTCTCACTGAGGGAGGATATGGACACTACTGAGGGAGGATGCGTGAACACACTCAAAGGGAGGATGCATGAAACATTTACTAGGAGAGGCTGCGTGAACACTGAAGGATACGTGAGCAAACTGACTGGGGGAGGATACGTGAACACTTACTGAGGAGGATACGTGAGCACACTTACTGGGGGAGGATACGCGAACACTCTCACTAAGGGAGGATGCGTGAACACACTTACTGAGGGAGGCTGAATGAACACACTCACTGCCGACGTCTACACTGAAGGTCACTCACTGGTCGATCTACTTACGGTATGTCTGGATAAGCGAAGGAGTGGAATACTCAAGATGACAAAGGAGCAGAGAAAATGGATGAGAAAGGGGAAG
The DNA here is from genome assembly GCF_003789085.1 of Penaeus vannamei. NCBI lineage: Eukaryota > Metazoa > Arthropoda > Malacostraca > Decapoda > Penaeidae > Penaeus > Penaeus vannamei. The sequence continues at coordinate 154,065 of NW_020872665.1, forward strand.
AGGGAAGAAATGAGAGAGGAGGGGAAGGGGGAAGAAACGGAAAAAGAATGGGGAGAAACGAAAGAGTAAGGGAATGGGAATAGGGGAAGGGGGAGAAACGAAAGAGTAAGGGAATGGGAATAGGGGAAGGGAGAGATAAGAAAGAGAAAAAGAATGGGAGATAGGGGAAGGGGAGAAACGAAAGAGAAAGGGAAGGGGAGAAAGGGGAGGGCTGAGAAATGGAAGATGGAAATGGGAAAAGGATAAGGGGGGGGGGGGAGGAAGGGGAGGAGGGAGAACCAACCGCCTCTCACAACCCACACGCACAACCGCAGGCACAACCACCGATGACTAGAACCCTCCTCCCCCTCCCCCTCCCCCCCTCTCTCCCCGACACGATGGCCTTCCTCAGATCTCGAAGTTGGGCAAAAGAATCGGTTTTCTGTGCAAGCAGGGAAAAAAGATGACAAGTGCGCAGCGAGAGGGAAAAAAAGGGAATGGCACGAGTTGAGGAGAAAGCAAGAAGGGTACGAGGAGAAGGAGGAGGAGATGGAGGAGAAGAAGAAAAAATGAAGATGAATGATGATGATGATGATGATGATAAGGAGGAGGAGGAGGAGAAGGAAGAAGAGAGGGAAAAAGAGGAGGAGGAGAAGGGGAAGAAGAAAAATGAAAATGCGATACAAAAAATGAAATTAAAACAAATAGAATAATTAAAAATGGCGACACAAGCAAAAAGAGGCCCAGGTCATGAAAGGTCAAAGGCCCAGTAAAGATAATGGATCAAGGGCGAAAAATCCCGCCCGAGTGAAGTGTGAGGCGGAGCGAGTGGCTGCAGCGATAAGGAACCGGGCGAAGGACACAGGCGAGAAGACGAGGCGCGTCCCGTGGGGCATCTGACACTCGGAATGGGGCGGGCGATGAATCCCGTGCGGCGGGGCGAGCGCACGGCATCGAACTCGAAGGCCCATTATGAGGGAAGGAGGGAGGGCGCGCGAACGGGTTATCCGGTGCGAGGAGGAGGAAACGAATCGCGTCATCGGAGGGGCTGGGAAGGTGGCATAAAACCGGCGTGTTTACGACTTCCGCCTCGCCATCGCCGGAGCAACGAGCGGATCGACGCAAAGCTCTCATTTGGATCGACAAGGGCAATTAAGGCCTAAAACGATGCCTGTAATTCGACGAAGGATGAGTTAGTGGAAGGGATGACAACATCAATGAAAAGTAAAAACAACAAAATTCAAGATCTGTGGAGATACGAGAACTTTTTTTATTCACTTTGGGACGTCATGGACTGTTCTTTATTTACCATGAAGTATTGTTGATTTACTTATTCATTATCTCGAAACGTGTCTGTATGGCGAAAGGCTTCAACCCACGTGGTTCGTGAGCCACCGCAGCGATTGGGGCAACGCCGCCCCTGATATGAAATTCCACGAGCGCATTTCTTGGCAAGCGTGACCAATCATGGACCAAGCGCTCGTAACGAGTCGGCGTCGAGTTGCAACATAATTCCTGCAACGCCCGGAAGGCCCTGAAGGCGGCAGGAGGACAGGTGTTCACTGACACCATCTGTCTGCGTCGTTAATCCCCCTTCCTCATTCCGCGTCGCTGGCTCCTCCACACACGTCCCTCTTGCCCTCTGCAATGCTGCCGCTGCATTGTGTCGCTCGCAGGGCCACCGCGGACGCCTCACAGCGCCTTCGCACCCAAATTAACCCGAGTCCAAACCGCTTTCGCTCGCCTGATGGCATTGCCCCCGAAGCCCTTCGCCCACCGTCTCGTCACCCGCCTCCCACGTACGCCTGCTCTTCGAAATGCTCTCCTTCCCCTCTCCCACGCACTCGCCAAATTCCCCCCTCCATCACGAGAGTACTTTCCCTCGCCCTCCGCCGTTCTCCGGCTGTCCCTCGGCCCATAGCATCCCCTTCTACCTCCTCCTCCTCCTCTCCTTCCCCTCCCCCCACGCCCTCCCATCTACCCATCGCCACCCTGCTCCGGCTGCCTTCATGCAATCCTCCACCACGCCTTTAAGAGCCTCCTCGCCCTCCCCTCCCTCGCCTCCCCCTTAGCAACACTCCCCTCACGTCCCCCTAGCAACCAGTGTCCGCAACCGGGCCCTTAGAATACCACACGGCCGCAGAGTTCAACAACCAACTAACTAATTAGCGCCTACCTAAGCCCTCCCCTTCTTACCCTCTGCCCCCCTCCTCCCCACTTCTCCCTCCTCCCCCTCCACCCCCTCCCGCCAACGAGTGAGTGAAAGCAGAGGTTTTCTCAGGACGATAAGAAAACTGGGGGCGAAAAGGGATGAGACAACATGGAGCGAAGAGAAATACGAAAACTAGGGAGCTGTAAAAGATAAGAAAATAGGGAGCTAAGATAGAAAAAAAGAAAGAATACTGGGTAGTGAAGAGAGATAAGAAAGTAGGGAGAAAAAATAGGAAGAAAACATAGGGATAAAAATAGGGAGATGAAAGAAATGAAAAAAAAAACGGGGATATCGAAAAAAGAGAAGGAACTAAAGAAAAAACGTGGGTGCGTGAGGACGTAAATGAGCGTAAAGCGTAGGCAACGACGTCGTCCAGCGGCCAAGCCGGTGTATCACGGCCGCGCCATCGCCGAAATGACATGCTTAAAAGCGTTCCATGAAGGAGAATCAGCAGGCAGCGCCCGGCGGCTCACGTCCTCGCAAGACCGGGCCATCCCACTAATGAGCATAGAGGACGCCACGATATTTTAGCCCCAATGACTCCTCGCCGGTCTAATTAACACAACACCAACGAATATTTCCGCTCCTGAAATGCTATCAGGATCCCTCCCTTTCTTTTAGGCATTTTACCTTTCCTTTAAAACCTTATATACACCTTTTACGTATTTCCTGCACACTAATAATTCGAAGATTATCCAACTTCCTCCGGAAAGATTGACGGTGGAAATATGGGAAACAATAGGAAAAGAGGGACTAAGACCAGCTTTTCATGGCCTCGGAGTCTAATTTTGGGTAGGGTGGAAGGGAAAGGGAGGGAAAAGGGAAGGAAGGGGAAAGGGAGGGAAAAGGGAAAGCAGGGAAAGGGAGAGGGAAACCAAGACCAGCATTTCGTCGCCTATAGGGTATGGTGGGAAGGGCAAGGAAGAGGAGAGGGAGGGGGACAATGAGAGGGAGAGGAAGACTAGCACAGCATTTCGTCGCCCATAGTCTAATTCAGTCGCCGGCGGGTTCGGACCGGGATTCCCGAATCACAGGAAGCCAACGGCGAGGGAGAGGCCCAGGAGAAGCGGTCAGTCCACGCGCCTTACCGGAAGCTCGTGCAGGTACCTCGCGGTGACGCAACCTTTATCGTGTCTCCGGCGGCCGCGGGTCACACACAGGTCCTCGCCGACTCCCCGCCCGCGAAACAACAACGAACCCAACTCCCCCAGCGGCGGCTCGTTGCGTTGCATAATCAGAGGCGAACAGCATTGGCTCTACAAATATAGACATGAACTAAGTACTGCATGATAGCCCGTGACGTCATCTCAGTCATATTTCATTCTTAATATCCACAACGGAAGCTTTGGCCAATCCTGCGCATGAGGAGACGGCCGGCCAAGCGCTCCTGTCGTAAGTTTGCTCTCTCGTTACGTCTCGTCTCATCTGTCTTTTTACGTTCTCCGCCCCTTCCTCCGCGCCTCCCTTGTTGATTCTTGCAACATCATGTATGTTGTGACGTGGATCGCCCGTGGGAGCTATTCTAACTCGAGCAAAAACACAGAGAAATACCAAAGCAATCTAAACGCCAACGGAGGGGCTCTTTAGGCCTATAAACTACGGCAGGCCTCCAACTCCAGAAAAAATAGTGTTTAGAAGAAATAAAGGTCGTTGAACCGGTCATACCCGTTCGTCCTAGCTTTAAAGCGTTACGTAAACCTACACCGTATTCCCAATAACAGTCGTGACATGACTTACGCCCATCTGGCATTCGAGCATCCCAATCATCCGGTTTCATCCTGCCTTTTAATCTTCGCCTAATCTCCCGCAATCTCTCGCGTGATTAATCATAAGCCTCTTAGGCGACGTCGGGAAACAGCGCGTTATGAAGAATCCGTAGCATTTCAGCTTCCCTCTCGCGGCGCAGACACTCTCCTCCGGTTACGTCTCTTGCATGTTCTGGCATATCTCCTCTCTCTTAACATAGCCGCTGCAGCTCCTCCTTCCCTACCTGCAGCACCCTCACCTACCGCCACCTTCCTTCCTCCAGCTATATAATCAGGAGATGCACCTGCTACACCTCCACCTTAGGCGAAAATCTATAAGATCCACACCTGCACTGTCAGACGCCGCCCCACCCTCTGCCTGCACCGGGACCTTGCCACGCCACCTGCTTGCTTGCTTCTGGCGCCACCTGCTTGCTTCCTCCTCCTAGCCACGCCACCTGCTTGCTGCTTCCTCCCTGCCTGCCACCTGCTTGCTTCCTTCTCTTAGCCGCCTGCTTCCTTCCTCCTAGCTATATCACCTGCTTTCTTCCTCCTACCCACACCGCCTGCTTTCTCCTCCTATCCATGCCACCTGCTTACTTCCTTCTCTCAGGCGCCTGCTTCCTTTCTCCTATCCATGCCATCTGCTTGCTTCCTTTTCTCAGCCGCGTGCTTCCTTCCCTTTGGCACTCTGTCTGCTTGCTTCCCCCTTCTTGTCACCTGCTTGCTCGATTTTTACTCCTGACAACTCCCCCTGCTGGTTTGCTTCCTAACAGCTACTCTACCTACCTGCTTCCTACATTTCCCTCATCCTAGCCACGCCACTTCCCTCCTTCCTCCCGCTGCCACCTACTACCAGACCACTTTTACTCCCCCTATCCCATCCCCCCCCACCGCAAAAACGAACCATGCACTCGGCTAAGCCTTGGCCAGCGAAGATACTACGCCGATGAAAGCTATGACAATTTTTTTTCCCTTGCAATGATTTTCCCCGCCTGCAAATGCCGACAAATGCATGATCGTGCTATTTATGGACCCCTCCCTGTTTCCTTCTCTCCCTGTTTCCGCTTTCCCTCCGTTCCTCTTCCCTGTTTCCCTCCCTTCCTCCCTCCCTGTTTCCCTGCTTTCCCTCCCTCACTCCCTCCCTGTTTTCCCTGCTTCCCTCCCTTCCTCCCTGATTCCCTCCCTCCCTCCCTCTCTCGGCTGTGAGGTTTTGTTTTCATTTGGTAAATATTCCCTGTTTGCACAAAGGCTGAATGGAGCTTCGAAAAGACGTTTTTATTTCCTATTTACTTGGCCAAATAATGTTACATAGAATACGTCTTTTATGATTACATGCGGCTTTATATAAACATCATCCCTCTTTTGCAATATCTAAACCGAATAGTCTTTCATCCTATCCCCAGAACCAACCAGTGAAAAAACAACAACAAAGTTACAGGATCACAAAAAAGTGCCCGCCATTTGTTCCTGCAATACACGCGATCCCTAGATCCCTAAATCCCTGAATCCCTAAATCCCCCAAACCCGAAAGTGGCGCCGACCACCACCACGAGTCCCGAGCGAGGCGGGCGTTAAGACCTTCCCACCAAAAGGACATTCCGCAAGATCCTTCCGTCCTGGACTTACCTGCCCACCATCCCTCCCCCTCCCCTATGTCCTAGTCTTCCCTCCCTTCTCCTCCCTCCTCCTTCCTACCTCTCTCCCCTCTCCTCCCCCCTCGTCCTTCCTACCTCTCTTCCCTTCCCTTCTCTCCAAAATCTCCTTCCTACCTCCTTTCCCTTCCCTCCAAATCTCCTTCCTTCCCTTCCCTCCCTCTCCCTCCTCCCTCCCATTCCTCCTCCATGGTAATTAGGGTGCGGTAACGGATCAGCGGGACGCAACATGAGAGCTCTGTCTCGCCGCCTTCCGTCAATCACTCGACAATGGGGGAGGAGAGAGAGAGATGAGAGAGGGAAAAATACCCGGAAGGGAGGAAGGAATAATAGGTGTATGGGAGAAAAGAGAGGAGGGGGCAGGGAGGGAGAGGGAGGGGAACGGGATAGAGGTAGGAAGGTGGAGGGAGGTGATGAACACGAGAGGGAAGGGGAGGAGGGGAGGGAAGGGGAAACAGAGAGAGAGGAAGGAGGTAGCAGGGGAGATGGAACGGAAGGGGAAGTGGAGGGGAGAGGAGGGGGGAGGGAGGAAGGAAGGATGAACAGGAGAGGGGGAAGGGAGGGAGAGGGAGGGAGAAGGGACAGAGGTTAGGAGAGGGCGGTGGGGGGAAAGGTGGGGGGGGGAGGACTGGAGAGGGGAGCAGGAGGAAAGGAGATGGAACAGGGAGAGGGGGAAGGCAAGGGGGTAGAAAGAAGGGGGGAGGAGGAGCAGGATGGAACGGGAGAAGTAGGGAGAGGCAATGCAAACAGGAGAAGGGAATGGGATAGGGCAATGCAATAAAATGGGGAAAGGATGAGGAGCAATGGAACAGGGGAGGAGGCAATCGAAGGTAATGAACAGGGTTCCCGGTGAGGAGAGCTTGGCAAGTCGGTGGGATTGAGCAGCAATGAGGGAAAGGAAAGGCAAGGGAGCGAGAGCGGCAGTGGAACGGAGGGATGGAAAGTGGAGCCCGACGGAAAGGGTGGGACCGGGGGGGGGGGTGCAATGGCTGCGACGGGGCAGGGCTTGACGAAAGGGAAAGGGGAAATAACGCCGTGACGATACACTTCCCACAGCGGCCAGAATTTCTCAACAATCACGACGAAATATTCTTTACCGCAATGCAATTCAATATTCACGGAGGCCAAACCCACGGGGGAAACGGGCCGCGCGCGCCACACCGCAGCCCGAAATCCCCAAACCAAATACAGAACACAGATCCAATGTTCGGGAATCAAACATCGAAGAAACAAACAAACAAATATAAAGATCACAAAAAATTCCTTCACAAAGAGCGACATAAGAGCACTTAGCACGGTATGGACCCGGACATGAAATGTTATTTTGTATTCATATTCTGGGACATTTGCTTCCTTATACCTTTTTTATCATGATTTCTCTTTCGTACATGAATGTGCTTTGCAAAGTGCTCCTTTCACGCGAGCAATTTCCTATGCACAGCGTGACCCATTACTGGCTGTTTATTAAAGCATAAAAACGTTCTACGAAATAGTAAGCCAACATTTTCACAGTCCAACTTTTAAAGTTTCCAAAACTGGAAAAATACGCTTTCCTTCTTTCTTCTTTTAAGAGATCACACTGTACATGGACTTGGAAATCTACCAATGAGTGTTTTTGTTCTGTGTGGAGTCACGCTCTTTCTGCCTGTCTAAAAAAGTAGATGGTGGGGGGCGAAGTGAGGGAGAAGGGGGGAGGTGGAGAGAAGGGAAGCAAATAGCCAAAGAAAGAAAAGAGGGGAGGGGAGGGGTAGAAATGAAGGGAGGTAGCATACAGACCATTCACCTGTTCTCCAATCAATACTTCACTGAACCCCTTTGTACTTCTGAACATAAAAGAACACGCCGTCTTGCGGTTGTAAGCATACCTTCTGGTCTCGTCTCCGCCTGCCTGCCCCGGGTCTCCTTCCGAACCGCGCTCAAGTCATACCCAGGCCTTCCTCAGTTGAACCCGTCCTCCTCGCCCTCCTCCCTCCCCTCCCTTTCTTTTTTTCTCTTCGGCACTTTGGCCCCTCGCTCTCGCTCCTCTCCTCCCTTCCCTTTCTCTTTTTCTCTCGGCACTTTGGGCCCCTCCTCCTCGCTCCCCGGTCAAGCCTCCCTCCCTTTCTTTTTTTCACGGCACTTTGGGACCACATCCTCTGTCCCTTCTCCCCGTACAACACTTCTAGTTCACACTTCTTCCCTACCTTGCCCCCTTTTTTTGTATCCAAATGCCACCTTCTCGGTCAACTTTGTCACACTCTTCACCCCGCCCCCTCTCGCCCAATGCCCACCTTTGACACTCTTCCCCCTCCTGTCCTGCCCAAATGCCACCTACGCTTACCCTGATCACGCTTCTTACCCCTCCCCTTCCCCACCATTTGGTCACGCTCCTCGCCCTCCCCTCCTTCCCCCTACCCTGGTCACGTTCCTGCCCCCCCCCCCTACCCTGGTCACCGCTCTGTTTGCTTTCGCGGCTCGTCACTGCACTGTGGAACGGAGTAGTATGGATCAATCAATCATTTCTGATGAAGTTTCTTACGTTCGTTCACACCCTGGCCGAGGCATGGTGCACTTCCAGAACATTTAATTATTGATGCACAGTATGCTCGGCGACGGCGGACGGTGGTGCACGACTCGCAGATACGTCGTAAAAGGCACATGAATATGAACGTGTCGATGTCTCTGTCTATTAAGTCTGCCCTCTAATCGACAGAAAAAAAGAAACTGTTAAAAAAAAAGATGTGTCAAAGCAAATATCGAATTCTACAATTAACTTCGTTTTGAGGTGGGCGAATTAAGGAGAGAAAATAACAAATATTTATGTGAACTGTCTCTAGTTTTCCCGAGGATAGAGACAAGTAGACCCGATTATGAACACAAGCAAAGAAAACCGTATCCCCATGTTCAGGAGGGTGACCACACAACCGGAAAGATCTCATAACATAACACACCAACCCAAGAGTCATTTAAACGGAAGAAAGCCAGGGAAATTAGAGGAAACGTAATTAATAAACAGGTGCAGTTTATGTTAAGGGGGTGTGGCAATGTAACCGATAATAGTGAAACTGTTTATTCAATTGCGATGTTGATATATTGATACTTGCATATCTTTTTGAAGGACGTAGTGCGCTGCACTCGGACGGAGAGCAAAGGGGCTGGCTTTGAATGGAGGGGAGGGGGGCTTGGGAGCGAGCACTGGGAAAAGGAGAAGGGACGATAGATGCGGGAGAGTGGGGATGGAAGATGCGCGCGGAGTGTCAAGAAGACAAGCAGAAGGGGAGGGGAGGGAGGCAGAGATGGAGAGCGGGGGACAAGGGAGAAAGAAGGGGAAGAGGGCGAGGAGAGGAGGAAAATGTGAGTGTGTGTATATATATAAGTAATATAATAACTAGGTATAATATATATAAATTATATATATATAAGGTAGATTAATATATATATTATATACACACCACACACACACACCATCACACACGACACACACACACAACAGCACACACACAGACAGTATATAGTATATAAGGTAGTAGTATATATCATGAATATATATATAGTGATCTGGTATGATAGGTAGTAGTATATTATAGTATATACATTATATGAACATACAGGTAGATTAAGTAGCAATATATCATATGTGTGTGGGGCAGGGGACGGGAGGGACGTGGGAGGTGACGGAGGATGATCATGTGAGGGTATAGGACCTCGTGCCTCGGAGAGGAGATGCATCGAGTTAAAGGGAACTTTGTCCCTGGTGTGGTGTGTTGACGTCTGGGTAGTAGGGAGTGTGAGGTGATGTGTGATTCCGTAGTGTGTGTGTGTAGGTGTGGTGTAGGTCGTGGTGTGTGGTGTGAGGCTGTTGTGCGAGGCTGGTGTGTAGGTGTGGACCCATAATAGAAGGAAAAGGTGAGAGGTTGTGTACGCTTGTGTGTGTGAGAGAGAGACAGAGAAGATTAGAGAAGAGAGGAGAAAGGGGGACTGGAGAGGGGAGAGGAAGACGAGAGAGAGAAGAGGGAGAAGGCGGAGCGGAGTGAGAGAGAAAGAGCTGAAGGATAGGAGAAGGAGAGACGCTTTGAGAAGAGGAGGAGGAGTGTAGCGGAGGAGGAGATGACTGTGGGGGATAGAGACGACATACGAGAATGTTCTGGCGAGACTGACTAAGAATGAGAAAGATGACAAAAAGGCCCGTGCCGAGGGAGTAGAGACCGAGATGGCGGAGGCGCGAGAGAAGATCATGAGGAACGGCGAGTATTGGTTGCCGAGAGAGAGGACAGAGAAGAGGAGAGAGAGAGAGAGCCAACAGTAGCAGCGATGTGCACGCACACACAACAGACACGAGAACAACCTAATTCTAAAAAGGCGGCACAAAAAATGAACCCAATTTCGAACTTCTCTTCTCTCTTTCAAAACACGCTACACACCATAATTCATCCCAGAGTTTCAAGAGACCCTTGAAAACGACAACTCGCTGCAAAACATATGAACATCAAGCCAGATAGGACCCGATTGCTTTTTCCCCGAGGTCCACTCCGCGCCCTGCACGCACGCGCCGCACCCGCCGCACGCCATCCCCCCCCACGCCTAGGCTCCATCCATCCCGACCTCACAGGGCGGGCCCACCATTCCCGCTGTCAGCTCTCCTCTGGAATTCCCCGGCTATTGATCATACGAAAAATTTACTGAAGGAAAGAGAGAGACAAGGGAGGAAGGGACGGATGGATGGGCGGAGGGGGAGGCGGAAAGGAGAGAAGGGCAAGGGTGAGAGAAAGAGAGGAAGAGAAGAAAGGAAGAAGAGAAAGAACGGAATGGAGCAGGGGAGTGAGGGAGTGAGTGGGGAGTGGGGAGTGGAGAGTGGTGGAGAGTGAGAGTGGAAGAGGAAGAGGAAAGAGAAGAGGAGAGAGAAAGAGAGAGAGAGAGAGAGAGAGAGAAGAGAGAGAGAGAGAGGGAGAGAGAAGAAGAGAGGGAAGAGAGGAGAGAGAGGAGAGGAGAGAGAGACGAGAGAGAGAGGAGAGAGAGAGGAGAGAGAGGAGGAGAGAAGAGAGAGAGGAGAGGAGGAGGGAGAAGAGATGAGAGAGAGAGAGACGAGAGAGAGAGAGAGAGGAGAGAGAGAGAAGAGAAGAGAGAAGAGAGAGAGAATGAGAGAGAGAGGAAAGAGAGAGAGAGAGAGGACAGAGAGGATAAGAATAGAAGCAGAGAGAGAGAAAGATCGATAGACAGATAGAGAGAATGAGAGAGAGAGAGAGGACAGAGACTCATAAAAAGAAGATAATCGATGGACAGATACCAAGAGATAACCATCCCTTAAAAAAAAAAAAACAATGATAAAGCAGAGTCCCACCACCACCCAACACCCCCCCCCTTCCCTCCCCACCCCCCTACCTCCTCTCCCTCCCAAAATGGAAAGCTAGAGAACTGCCTTACTTTATTATTTCGCAGACAGCAATACCGCGGCGATTTTTCAAAAACCGCAAATCAAAATACGAGCCGATCCCGAAATGACAATCCGTTTTATCTTCATAAATGCCAGAGAGTGTCGCGCGCGCGGCCCTGGGTCACGTGATCGCCTCGCTCGTTCGGTAATACTCGCGGCGACGGAGGAGAGGGAGAGGGGAGAGGGGAGAGGGAGAGGGGGTGTTCAAGCTCTCCCGGGGCTTTGCTCACCTCTTTCTCTCTCCCGCCTCCCTTTTCACTCTTTTTCTTTCTTTTATGTCTCATTCTCTTTCTTTCTTGTCTCTCTCCACTTTCTATTTCACCCCTCTTTCTTTCTTATCCCTCCCTTCTTCTCTCCTTCTCTCCCTCTCATCCCTCCTCCCCCTCTCCCCTCTCCCCCCCCCTCCTGCCCCCCGCAAATTCACCATCTCGGAAGTCCAAGGTTCATCTCCGTTATCATTCAGTCATCGTAACTTCCCACAATACCCATATATGTAAAATATGAGAGAACGGACCGCCAGACGAATGGGGAGGGGGAGGGGGAGAAGGGGAGGAGGGGAGGAGGATGTGGTGGTGGAGAAGGAGAAGGAGAAGAAGGAAGAGGAGGGTGGTGGAGTGGAAGGGAGGAGGAGGAAGCGGCGGTGGAAGAAGAGGAGCAGCAGCAAGAGGAGAGAAGGAGGAGGAGAAGAGGAGAAGAGGAGAGAAAGAAGACCAAGAATAAGAGGAGGAGGAGGAGAGGGGGGTGGTAACTGGGAGGGGAGTAGACATTGGGTCAGAAATTAAAGTTTAGTACCGTAACGCCGGCCAATGATGCGGTCTGCCATTAATAAAGGGTGCAAATAACGCATGTGAACTGATGTCCCCGTCGGTCTTTGTCTCCCTTCGGTATTTATGGACTTAAAGGGGAGATAAATGGACGCGCGAGATGGACAGATGGGTGTGAAGGGGTGGGGTGGGGGTTAGAGGGGGAGGGGAGAAGGGTGGTATACTGAGGGGTGGGGAGGAAGAGGCGTGAGGGCACGTAGAGAGGGAGAGACAAGAAAAGACGAGGAATCAGAGAGGCAGGAGGGATGACATACGGAGGGAAAAGGGCAGGAGAGAAAATAGAGAGAAAAGCATTTCATATATATGTATAGAGAGATATATAAATAGATAGATATAGATAGATAGATAGATAGATAGATAGAGATAGAGAGAGAGAGCGCAGGCTAATAAGCGAGGGAAGAAATAGACTGGACCAATCTTGCCCGCGGCGTCAGAGTACACGACACGGCGCTCATCTTTCCCCAAAATATCCCAGCTGAGACCCTTGACTTAATCCTAGCGTCAAAACGAAGCATGGAAGATATCCTACACAAAACGAGAGAGTGGGGAGTGGAGAGAGGAGAGAGAGAGAGAGAGAGAGAAGAGAGAGAAGAGAGAGAGAGAGAGAGAGAGAGAGAGAGAGAGAGAGAGAGAGAGAGAGAGAGAGAGAGAAGAGAGAGAGAGAGAGAGGAGAGAAGAGAGAGAGAGAGAGAGAGAGAGACAGAGAGAGAGAGAGAGGACGCGAGGGAGGCGGCTCAGGTCAGGATCCGTGACTCGCTACAAAGGACGTCGTGCACAGTACTTCAAGGATTAAAACGTCGCTGTAGAAGGAGGGAAGGAAGAGGAGGAAGAGGATGTCAGCGTAAGCACCAAATCCACTCAGCTTAAAATCTTCTTTTTTTTATCCCTTCTTTTGTCTCTGAGAATTCACACTGTCAGCTTGCTTACCTTGTGTGAGAAAGGAGAGAGAGAGAGAGAGAGAGAGAGAGAGAGAGAGAGAGAGAGAGAGAGAGAGAGAGAGAGAGAGAGAGAGAGAGAGAGAGAGAGAGAGAGAGAGAGAGAGAGAGAGAGAGGAGAGAGAGAGAGAGAGAGAGAGAAAGAAAGAAAAAAAAGAAAGAGAGAAAGAAAGAGAGAAAGAGAGAAAGAAAGGAAGAGATAGAGTGAGAGCAGGAAGGGAGCGGGGGGCGGAAACTTCATTCGGCTTCATTGTGACAAATTTAAAAAGTTATCTAGCATTGTGCAATTATTCATACTCATTCATGCCTTTGCGTTTTTGCGCTTGTATTGCGTCATCACTACTCATCGTCCTTCAGGAATACTTCAGTACTAATTAACCTTCATACACTGAGTCTATCGGTATACCTGTGTAGTTATTTATGTGTGCGTGGGGGTGCGTGCGCGCGTGCGCCCGGCTGAAAGGTCAAGAAACTTTTGAAGCGAACAAGGTACCCGTTACTAGACTACCTCTGCCAGGGCGCGCGTGTAGTACGTAAACTGTTAGGAACACTTAGTAAACAGAAGCGCCGCCCACGACCCGCTCGTATCTCGCTCTCTCTAAGCTTCCTCCAAAATTCGCTGTATACATTAACACTCACATGACACAGTCCACGCCGCCCCTCGCTGAATCCTGTTGAACGTTTCCGTCGCTAGAATGAAGGCCCTTTTGGATATGAGTCATGCGCTTTTCTCGGTAGTTGAACAGCGATAAACATAAATATCCCGGGCATCTACTCGGAGCTAAAAATATCCCGCCGCCACAAAGGACTCAAAAGATCACACGTGATTGACTGATCCCTCAGCCACCGAAGAGGTCAAGAGGCCACAGGTACTCGAGGTGGGCAGTGCCTCCCGCTTCCACCTGTGTTTTTTTTCGTATCCAGGGCATGCGTGAGCTGTTGCAATTCGCCCCCCCCCCTCTTGTGTCATGCAAAGGTCATCGTGGTTCAATGGGCATCTGGGTCTCGGGCCAGGTGGGCCATTCTTACGTTATGTGCAAGGGGGGGGGAGGGGAGGGAGAGAGCATTGGCTGTCTCGCCTACCCCCTACCCCGCACCCCTCCCTCCTTTCATATACGGCGCCGCCTGCTTTCGGTCGTTGCGTGAAACTGCGTCTATTAAGGTCGGAGGCGCTGGTACTGCATAAGGGGGCAGGGGAAATGGCATCAAAATTGCATATAGACAATTTTGAATCTGGGAAATGGTCCCCTCATGGGTTATCGCCAGGGTCGTATCTGCCGCGGAGAATGAGGGAACTAAAATGGAACAGCAAGGAGCACGCCACGGCCCCAATCCCAAGCAAAACCTTCCTCCCATGCAAGTTCCCCGGCACGTCGCTCTCCCCGCACAATGGATTGGTTCCAATTTCCTTACAAATCACTTTTCCATTTCCATTTCCGGCAGATCGTCCTCCGCTTCGTCCTCGTTGCTTTCTCTCTCCCCCCGCGGCTGACACCTCGCAGCTTCTTCTGTCACGCCTGACGCCCCTCCCCTCGTCCTCCTCAACAGGGTAGCCCCCCCCCCCGTCTCCCCTCATCTATGCCTTCCCTCTGAGCACCCGATCTGATCATCCCCAAACGACCTCTGTTTAAGCATGGCGCACAAGTGGTGATGTGATCCCATTTTCTCGGGGAAAATCTAATCATCAAATCCGTCCCCCCTCATCCTCCTTCTCCCCTCTCCCTTCCCCACGTCTTCCCTCCCAGAAGTCAGCCATGTCTCTCCCTCTCTCTCTTTCTCTCGACAGGTCCTTTGTCTTTCTTGCAGCCGTCACCGCCTTCCGTCCTCCCCAACCTTGCGTTATCAATCACTTGCCTTTATATTCGCAGGGAGACCGAGTCCGTGGGCGGCGGTGGTTATCCTCCTGCGAGTTATTTGTGCTCTTATCGCCCTCGCTCACCATTCTCACCACTTTTAACAAGCTCAATCACTCGCTGTATTATTAAATCGTCATCCTTGCTGCCCTCTCCTCTCCCTCTGACGTGCCCTAAACCCACATCTTTAATGCTTCTCTGCCCTTGTCAGCTTCTTTGCTAGTTTTCCATTTTCCTTCCTTTGCAATTCCCAACTCTTCTTATTGCTTTCCCCCTCCGTAACTCTACTCTCCTTAAAATGCCCAAACCCCTTTACACTTATACCTTTGTCAGAAACAAACTTCCCAGACGACGTATAGGATTTCCTAAGCATCTGCTACTGGATTATAATTTACTAAATCCCCAAAAGTAATCGAACCTCCATCCCCTCTCTCTTCTGCTCTCCCGATCCTCTTCCCTCATGCATCGTCTGTTACCAGGAAACTCGTGATAAAAAACGGGCACCTGTTTACCAACTGCACCTTCGAAGAAAAGTGCTAAATGCGATCCTGTTCCGGGGCACAGCGGGCCTCTCCTCTGCAAACTGACAGGCACGCAGGAGATACTCTGTCACCCCACA
>NW_020872665.1:176796-201537 GCF_003789085.1 Penaeus vannamei
TCCACGTAGTTGTTGCTGTCGACGTCCGGTCCGTGTGACGTCATGTCCAGCGCGGTCACGGGGCCCGGACCGGTCACCAGCTGCAACGAGAGGAAGGCAATCGATTAGGTAATGGGACACTCGGCGATGGCGGTCATTAGTCTCCGGGGTCTGCGCGATATGGCTTCCCTACCTCGCAATGGGAGCGGTTTTGCGAGGGGGGGGAGGAATTACGGGTATGGGGTGCATTTCAATCATTGCCCATTGAGGAAAGGCGGAACTCCCAGACGTCTTTGAGGCTTCGTTAGGAGCGTGACGTTAAGTCTCTTTGAAGCATGAACTAACCCTCTCATGCCGACGCTCTCGACCGGGAATGCATGCACGTTCACTTCGACTCTGCGGTTTGCACGGATCTGCACCGACGGAAGAATTCTCTGTGCATATACATGTCATGTACGGCCCGCATTCACTCACGCAGATTGAAAATGGGCAAAACAGACGAAGAAAACCCTCCAGTTGCATTATTCAGGTAAAAAAAAATGGACTCCCAAACCCCTCTTTTAATCAACGTCCATTTTCTTCTCTAACTCGCCGCCGACAAAAATAATGGGGTTCCATATTCGACTAAAACTGGACTTCCGCATCGACTGGAGTTTTCAACACTTGCACTTTCACAAAAATCTAATTCTGTCATTCTGAAATCCGATTAAATCCGTGTGAGGAAGAGATAACCGATTTAATGGATTCTTTTCTGGGGCCGGAAGTCCGTCCGTGGCTGAGTTGGTGAGGAATGGATAAGCGAGGAAGGAATAAATGAATGAATGCGTTTTTAGCATTTAAATTTTACGCAGAGAGAGGTCGAGTGAATAACGCCACAGTAAACAAATCGAATACAAACGTCGATAACTTCCATCTGTCCGTTTGTTTGTCTCTCTCTCTATCAGTAAATAAATAAATAAACAAAGGATAAAAAATCCAAAAGTAAAAAAAAAAAATCAAAATCAAACAAAAACGAAACAGTAGCAACGCAATAAAAAACAACGATAACACCCTTTAACACACACAATGACCTTCCATAATGAAATAATAAGAGAGAGAAAAAAAAGAACTGGATACCCTCCTTCGGTCAGCCTGATAGCGCGGCGGTGGCTCGATGCCCCACGATAAGCAGGTTCCATTAGGGTATTGCGAGGGGGGAGCCACAACAATGGGGCGGACGAGGCTCTCGCAGACATTGGGTCAAGATCTCGTTGTGAATGAAGGAGTTGGCAGGATGGCGGCGGTGGGGGGGTGGGGAGGTGGGGGAAGGAGGTGGGAGGGGAGAGGTGGGGAGGGAAGGAGGAGGGGGGGAGGGAGGGTGGGGAGGGGAGGGAGGGGGAGAGGGAGATGGGAGGGAAAGGGAAGGGAGGAAAAGGGTAGTGGGAGGTAAGGAGGAAGGAGAAGGAGGAAGGAGGAAGGAGGAGAGAAGAGATGGGAGGAAGGAGGAGAAGAGATGGAGGAAAGGGAGGAGAGTAGAGGGAGGTAAGAGGAGGGAAGGAGAGAATGAGAGGTATATGAGAAGGGAAGGGAAGGAGAGGTAGGAGTAGAGAGGTATAAAAGGATGGGAGGGGGAGGTGAAGAGCTATATAGGGAGGGAGTAATATAGGAGAAGAAGTAGGGAGATTGGGGAAGTGGGGTGGGGAGGTGGAAATGAAGGAAAGGTGGGCAAGTAGGGAGGGGAGAGATAGAGAGGTGAGGAATGGGGTGGAGTGACTGAGAGTGATAGAGAGAAGAGAGAGAAGGAGTGAGAGAAAGAGAGAAAAGGGGGAGAGAGAAAGAGAGAGAAGAGAGAGAGAGAGAGAGAGAGAGAAGAGAGAGGAGAGGAGAGAAGAGAGAGAGAGAGGAGAAGAGAGAGAGACGAGAGAGAGAGAGAGAGAGAGAGAGAGAGAGAGAGAGAGGGAGAGAGAGAGAAGAGAAGAGAAGAGAGAGAGAGAGAGAGAGACGAGAGAAGAGAGAAGAGAGAGAGAGAGAGAAGAGAGAGCAGAGAGAGGAAAGAGAGAGAGAGAGAGAGAGAGAAACAAGAAAAATATTTCAACTTCTCCCCGCTGATAAAAATAACATCCCCTTTTGCAAGACCGGAGAAAGAGAAGGAGAGCAAGCGAGCGAAAGCGTGTGCAAGAAATCATAAAATCGACAGCGGCCGCTCTGCAACCATAAAATCGGCGTCCGGGAAAAGGCCGTTCCAGGGAGCGGAAGGAACGAGGCGATCCGTTCAGACGTCCGAGAGGCACCGGCGGAGGGAGAGCGGGATCTGGGTCGGGTCGTGCCCTGGGCGAGAAGGTCAGGGGGAGAGGGGGAGGGGGTGATAAGCCTGACCTGGGCGAGGGCGTCACCTGGCGACGTAACCTGAAACTCGTACAAGGGCTGAGTACGCAGAAAGGTGTGACGACCTCCTTCGTGACTGCGCAAACTGACAATGATTTCTGGATATGTATGGAAAAAATGGGGGGAAATGTCGTGCGAACATGACACGTACGACTGTTCTAGGATTATAATGGCAGACATCGACCTGTACAATACTTGGCGCGCGACAGTTCCGCGAATTCTAAGAGCGGCCGCCCAGCTCCGTAGACTCTCGCACGCACATAACACGGCTTACGCAAGTCACTTTTCTCACACGCAAAAAATGGGAAACTTGAACCTGTTACTGCAGGTCACTGACATCACTCTCAATGGCAAGCGAATTCCCGGTGGCAACCTCTCGCAACGGAGGAGGTACGTCACAACAACCTGTCCAGGCCCTTTCTTATATCACTCCTCGTGACGTCACGCGCCACTCGCTACTGCCTTTGTAATGTTTTTTCTTTTATTCTTTAGTTGTGGAATAAATTATACGCATCATGAATACTGTTAAAAAGGTACATTACTTCCAGACGTCTAGAGCCTCAAAGGAACCTGTGATATGCCGACCCACGCCGCAGTCAGCTGGTCGTCTGTCTCGCTTTACGCACCATAGCATTTACATGGGTTAAGCCGTGTGGTCACAGTTAACAGGCCGCCACGGCTTCATCACGCTCGCTCTCCCTGAGGCTGCAGCTTGCTTGAAGATACAGCTCGGGTTGTTCTGACAAATAGACACTTCTTACTTAACCGCTGCGCCCTTCATACTCGTGTGTCACGCTTCGTCAGAGAGGTGTGGCTTCCCGCGCCATCAGACATCTGGTAATATGGTGAGGCAGCCATTCCTCGTAACAGATAATGGGATGAACAATTAGAGCAATTGTACAACACTACGCTACGAGAAGAGATTTGTGCGTTGGGCATTAGATATTCTCTTACTTGTGTGTTAGTCACCGCCTTCCCCCCTCCCCATCCCTCCTTCTCTTCCCTCTCCCCCCCCCTTCTCTCTCACTCTCTCTCTCTCTCTCTCTCTCTCTCTCTCTCTCTCTCTCTCCTCTCTCTCTCTCTCTCCTCTCTCTCCTCTCTCTCTCTCTCTCTCTCTCTCCTCTCTCTCTCTCTCTCTCTCTCTCTCTCTCTCTCAACCATATTACTTTCTCACTCACTCTCTTACTATTCCATTTACTCTCGGTTTCTCACTTATCCTCTTACTTTCTCATTTATTGTCTTTCTTACTCTCTCTTTCTCACACACACTCAGATTCTCACTCACTCTCTTACTTTCTCACAGACTCTCTTATCTTCTTAATGAATCTCTCGCTTCTCCACTCACTCACTCGCTTTCTCACTCACTCACTCACACACTCACTTTCCCACTCACCTTTCTACCTTCCCACTACCTCACTCTCTCACTTTCTCCCTCCCTCTCTCACTCACCCACTAACTTACTTACTCACTTCACCCTCCCCCCTTCCTTCCTTCACCCACGAACAAACCGCAGACTCCAGTCACCTCGATACTGGAGCACCGGAATCTCATTCTCACTCACTCATTCTTTCATCATTCACTCACTTTCCCACCT
Organism: Penaeus vannamei; assembly: GCF_003789085.1. Taxonomy (NCBI): domain Eukaryota; kingdom Metazoa; phylum Arthropoda; class Malacostraca; order Decapoda; family Penaeidae; genus Penaeus; species Penaeus vannamei. Next base: position 180,733 of record NW_020872665.1, read on the forward strand.
CACTATCTCTTTCCCAATGTTTAATATTTTTTCCACTCACTCAATTTCCCACTCACTCGCACTCCACATTTTTCTCACTCTCTCACTCACTCCACCTCTTCCCCCTTTCCCTCATTTGCTTACTCACTCCTTCGCTCAATCACTCACTCCCCCACCTTTTCCCTCCCTCACTTCTCCCATTTTCCCTCACTCATTCACTCACCCCACCCTCCATTTTTCCTCACCCCCTCACTCACTCCCTCACTCCACCCACCCTTTTCCCTCCTCCCCCTCCCATTTTCCCTCATTCCTCTTCCCCCCTCTCACAAACTCACTCACCCAACTCATCTTTTCCTCCTTTTCCTCACCTCCTCATCCTCCCTCCCTCCTCCCTACTCACTACCCCGCCCCACGACCACCCCAAACCCTCCACTCACCTCGATCCCGGAGTCGCCGGAGTCCCCGGAGTTGCACTTGGAGGACCTCGCATCCTTCAGCCTCGCCCTCCGCCTCTCCTTACTCGACCTGAAGAGCGGATGCCCAAACCTGCGGGAGGAGAAGAAGGGGGTGATTAGAGAGGTGGGAGGAGAATGGGGGGATGGAGGAATGGGGAAATGAGAATGGGGGATGGAGAATGAGAAAAAAGAAAAGGAGGATGGGAGAAAAGGAAAATGGAGAATGGGGAATGAGAGAAGAGAAAGGAAGAAAGGGAGGATGAAGAGGATAAAATTGAGAAAGGGAGGTATAGGGGAGAATGAGAAAAAGGAGATAGAGAATAAGAGAATGTGAAATTGGAGAAAGGGATGTTTAAATTAGAGAATGACAAAATGAGAGAAAGGGAGAAGTGGGGAAAACGGGAGAAATGAGAGAAACAAAGAGAGCAACGAAGAAAGGATGATTAGATAATGAAAACGAAAGAAGAATGAGAAAAATGGAAAAAAAATGAAAATGAAACGAAGAAACGGGAGATATCGCGAAAACAAAGACGTGGAGAAGGAAGGATAACGACTTGAAAGTGACTTAGAACGTCTTAAGGGAAAGAAGAGAAGAGCATAATGGATAATGCAGGGAGGGGGGGGAGGGGAGGGGAGAGGGAAGACTCGCAGATGGGGGACTAAGTTTCTGGAATATTCTCCGAGGAAGTTGAAGTTCTCAGCTGGAGTGAAGTGAAGTGAAGTTCATCAAAGTGCTTCTCTTGTTTTTTTTTATGATGGAAACAGAAACAAGAGAATCGATAGAAACGTCAAAAATCAATGGAGAGTTTAGAGCTAACTTAGTCTTACTTTGCACAGCTTCGTTAAAGGTACAGAATATCGGAAGACGGGAAATATATATATATAATTCTCTCACACATCCAGTTGGTAAATAAAACGAATTATTCCTCTCGATGCAAACCAACACAGCAAATACTTCCAAATCATCAATTAAATGTTGACAATGTTGCATAACACAGCCACTCATTTTTCCTCTCAAACGTTAAAAAAAAAAAAAAATAAAATAAAAACGTTAGTAATAGAATGCACAGACACTCGACAGCTGGAATCAGGGCAGGATGGCTTGCGGTCCACAAGAGAGAGTTTTTAATTAAATAATTACAATTGTTGTCTCTCGATGTGTCCTTCAGTGATAAATACAGAGAGGTTGGAATATCATTGCACGCGGTTTTACGGATTTAAATTACATATCAGTGAGAAAATTTTTGTTTACGTCTACTTAATTACCTTAATAAACCTTTATTTATCTGTATTTGCGGTAATCATCTGTAGCCATTTATAGATACAATTTTATATTTACATAAAAAGAGAAATGGGAAGGCAATAATATGACAAACAACACATATGAACTCATATCATCAAAACAAACACACGTCAAGAACAATGAAAGAGAAGAAGAGAGAGAAAAAAGAAAACATAAAAAAAAAAATAATAAACGAAATAAGAGAGAAAAGCGACCGAAACCCCCCGGCGGCGACCCGAACCCACGGGACTTACGACATGCAAATGATGGGCGGGAGAAGAGACGAATTGTACAGGATGTAGAGGATGATGGCGATGTACAGGAAGAGCATGAGGCCCCCGAGAGTGGCGCCCGACCTCACTGCCACGCCCACGCCGTACACCAGCACCGACACACTCGCCATGTTCAGGAGAATGAGGATTTGCAGGGCGAGCGGAGGCGACTCTGAGGTCATCTAGTCAGTGCTGGCTGTGTGGGGCGAGGTGGGGCAAGGGAGGCGAGGTGGGGGTGATGGGGCCTTGGGGGGGGGGCGTGGAGTAGGAGGTCTGAGGTTGCTGTTGCCGAGATGGGATGAAAGTGGGCGAACTGGAGTCGTTTTCTTGCCCAGTTTCGGGGCTTCGTGAGTTTTCGAGGAGAGTTAAACGTTTTTTTCTCTTTTTTAATTTGCTTTCTTTAGTTTTCTTCCGTCGGCGTTTCACTCCGTTTTCGATTGTTTACAGTTTCACGTTTTCTTCTCTTCATTGCATTTCTTTTCTGGTCTATTTCCTTCCTTTCTTTTTTGTTGTTTTTTTAGTCACAGAAAGTTTTAAAAGTTCCCCTTTTATCACATCTCGACGTCCTGCATTAAGACAACAAGACCATATTAGGCAAACGACACAAACAACACGCACGCACGCAAACGACAACGCAACCCAAGAACAATAAGTCCAAAGAGAGACAAACGAGTCCACACAACGCCCTCCTTTCACAAAACACATTAGTATGTTTTTCACAAGACAATGCTTTGCTTATATACTTCCAAGTTAAAGAAAAAAAAAAAGAAGTGGACAAATTAGAACGAGCGTAGCATGTCCCGGGAAACAAAAGACGAGCGAGGACGAGGCAGAAACAGGCTCGGCGTCTCAATACTTCCCTCCATCGCCGCCAGGAGAGTGCGCGGCCGTGTCTCCTGCCTTCCCTCTTCCCTTCTTTCTCCCCCCTTCTTTCCCTTCTTACTTTCCCTTCAACAAATAAAAGACAAATACTTCACGAACTAAAACACGAAAATACGAACGAGTTACAGACTCCTCTCACTGACAAAGTAGGGGAATAATACAAAATAATTTTCGGACGACATCATTTCCTAGCCGCAAACACAACGCATCCCCCCCCCCCCCCCAACATGATTTAAAGAAACGGCTTACTCTATCTCGCCACGCTTTTCCACACGGAAATATTTACGCATCGCTATTTTCACGGAGTAACGGGAATCGGATAAGATATTTCACTTGACATAAAAGAAAGAGAAACAGTAAACTCAACAGAATAAAATCGGACAGAATGTAAATGCGATTCCCACAAACATGATGGACAATACACGCAGAGAGGGGGTGAGGTGAGAAGTGGAGAAAAAGGGAGAAAAGAGAGAAGCGAAGAGGATGAAGGAGAGGGAAAGAGAGAGAAGAAAGAAGAGAAGAAAGAGACAGAAGAAGAGGAAGAAGAAAAAGGAAGGAAAGGAGAAAAGAAGAAAAGGAAGAAAAGTAAAGATTGAGGGGAAGGGAAAGAGAAGAAGGAAAGAAAGAGAAAGGGAGAGAAAAGGAAAGAAAAGGGAAAAGAAGAAAACACGTGGTTGAGACTGGGAGGCTTGGCGGGATAAGGGAAAGGAAAATGAGAGCGGGAGGAAGAGTTGAGACAGGGATAAAAAGGAAATAAGGGGAAGAGGTGGGAGGAAGAAAGGGAAAGAGAAAGGAAAAGAAGTAGAAAGAAAAGGAAGGAAAATAGAGGAAGAAGAAGGAGAAGGACAGATAAAAAGAGAAAAGAGAAAAGCAGGGGGCGGCCCAAGAGCGCAGAGGTGACGTATCAAATAATTAGCGTAGAACAATAGTACTCAACAGGTCCTCCTCTGAATGCAAGGGCGTTGGCTACTTTCGTCATGAGGGAAAGGGAATTGGGAAAGGTATTTGGGGGAGATGCTGAGGAGAAGAAGGCGGGGAAGAAGACGAGTCAGAGAGAGGGTGAATGGAAGAGGGACGGGGCAGGGAGGAAGGAATAGAGATTAAGACATTGAGAAAGTTAAAGACAGAGAGAGAGAGAGAGAAGGAAGGAGGGAGGGAGAGAGAGAGAGAGAGAGAGAGAGAGAAGAGAGAGAGAGAGAGAGAGAGAGAGAGAGAGAGAGAGAGAGAGAGAGAGAGAGAGAGAGAGAGAGAGAGAGAGAGATAGAGCGAGAGATACAGAGAGAGAGAGAGAGAGAGAGAGAGAGAGAGAGAAGAGAGAGAGAGAGAAAGAGAGGTATAGGTTAAAAAGAGAAAAAAAAATCCTCAGAAAAATAAAAATAAAACAATAGCGATATGCTCTATAAGGGAGACTGCAGATCGAAAAAAAGAGAGCATGTCTTTTCTCCCCCGTGTGCCCGGATGACCTTATTTTCGCATTTTCCGGCTCTTTCGTATTTTGCTCCACCTTTTCACCTCGCCGAGAAATTCACCTCAAGTCCTGCGCCGTAGAACAGCCTTGGAGGCCTCTCTGCTCATGGCTTGTAGCTATTTCAATTAATAAGCACCAAGAACAGGTTAAGAAAAAAAAACGACAAGAAATGACAACTTCGATCTGGTTCTCACACTGCCACAGAATCGCAAAAAAAGTAAAAAAAAAAAAAAAAAAAATAAAAAAATAAAAATAAAAAACAAAAAATAATAGAGAGGTCTATGAAGCTTAGTGTGGCTTAAGCAGGGATTTTGCGGCGCTTTCCACACACTTACACCTGTGTCCTTGTGCCGAATGTGGCTTCCCAACCCAAATAGTAGAGAAGCTTTAAAGACAGTTTTTCGTCTAAAGGTCGTCAAAGATCATTGCCATGAGTACTATATTTTCTCGCGATTTAATATCATTTCATATCACCGGCAAAATTCTGGTAAAACGGCGAATAAAACATGAAATCTAAATTAATAAACCCGTTCGATATTAAAAAAAACCAACTGTTAAAACAAGGGTTTCTTCTCTCCCCAAGAAACCCTAAAACTATTTCGACTTCTCACACGCTCCTCGTTAAGTAAAAATTCAATTAACTCTTTCGAGATCTTTGGAAATCGTCTCACCGTCCGCGCCATTGTGATTTTTTAAACTATATTTAGACGTCGAGAATTTGATTGATTTTTTAAAATGAATTCGCGTCAGTCGTGGAAAAAAGGGTTGGGAATTATTCAAGATGTGGGAGACAGAGTGACTATGGGTCGTTTTTTTTCTTTTTCGTTTGTTTCAAAACTTAACTCTATATGCATTTATGTATTTCTCGTCTCTGTCTGTCTCTGTGCATGTGTGTGTGTGTGTGTGTGTGTGTGTGTGTGTGTGTGTGTGTGTGTGTGTGTGTGTGTGTGTGTGTGTGTGTGTGTGTGTGTGTGTGTGTGTGTGTGTGTGTGTGTGTATATGTGTGTGTATATGTGTGTGTATGTGTGTGTATGTATGTGTGTATGTATGTGTGTATGTGTGTGTATGTGTGTGTGTATGTGTGTGCGTGTGTATGTATGTGTGTGTATGTATGTGTGTGTAAGTATGTGTGTATGTACGTGTGTATGTATGTGTGCGCGTGTGTGCCCGAAACCGAAGCCCCCCCTGAGCAGCGAGGGCGGCCTCTCTCCGGCAACCCGAAAAGGGAGCAACAATCCCTTCACAAACGTCGTCCTCTTCCAAATAATCCAATATTTGTCCCTCAATCCAATTCCGAGCCACCAGCGTCTTCAACGGCGGGGAAAAATACCCGGGATGTGCATTTGGGTCGCTCTCCCGCAAGACTAAGAGGAAAGGAAAATACGCGGGAATATGGACGCTGGCATTTGTTTTCGTGTTCGCGATCGCTAGAAAATCCCGCCAAAAAAGGGAGGAATTACTCGATTTCATTGTTACAGGAATCTCGTATATGTATAAAGGAAGATTATTTTAAATCTGAATCACAATAGAAATCCATAAAAATAATTAATATTACCATTAAAATTAATTACCACTCTAACCCAATTAATGCAATCAGATTACGGTAATCTCTAGCAAATAAGCAAATTCATAAATAGATAAACAAAAATGAAAATATAAAATAACACATCAAATCAACCTCGCAAAAATAAATCCTCCTCCCCCCCCGTAATAATAATCCACGGAAATGAAAGACCAAGATTCAAAATCGAATTTCAACCACAGGAAAAAAAGAAAGAGGAAAAGAGCGGGCGAGGATGCTGTGAAAGTTCCCCCTAAACTTCCCCATTAGCCTCCTTGTGGCGAAGTAATCTATGGCGGGAAATTTAATCAGCGCAGCCGAAGGATTCCTCGACGAACGCCAAGAGTTAATCCGCGGCCGCTACACGAACGCTTCACGAGAGCTGAAATACACAGCGAAAAAAAATATTTGATCCTAAAACATCCGGAACAACAACAACAACAACAAAAATCAAATAGAGAAAACAGAAAAAAAGAAACCTATTCGGTGCCGAGTCCCTTTCGTATCCGGATGGCACCGGCGAGTGACAAATCTAAGGATTTTTAAACGGCGCGGGAAACATGTCTCCGGCCCTGACAAGGTTGGGGCGGCACCGCTGGCAAGTTCCACGAGACGAGTTTTTTTCGTCCAGTCTGGTTCAGTTGGGGGGAGAGGGAGGAGGGGAGGGAGGGAGGGAGGGAGGGAGGGAGGGAGGGGAGGAGGGAAGGAGAGAAGGAGAGAGAGAGAGAGAGAGAGAGAGAGAGAGAGAGAGAGAGAGAGAGAGAGAGAGAGAGAGAGAGAAGAGAGAGAGAGAGAGAGAGAGAGAGAGAGAGAGAGAGAGAGGAGAGAGAGGGAGAGGGAGAGGGAGGGGAGGGGAGAGGGGAGAGAGAGAGGGAGAGAGAGAGAGAGAGAGAGAGAGAGAGAGAGAGAGAGAGAGAGAGAGAGAGAGAGAGAGAGAGAGGAGAGAGAGAAGAGAGATGAGAGAAGAGAGAGAGAGAGGAGGATGAAGAAAAAGAGGTGGAGGAATGAGAGGAAGAGGATAAGGAAGACAAAGAGAGGAGGAAGAAGGGGAGCAGAGGAGAAGGAAATGATGATGAGACGAAGAGAAATATGACGAAAAGAAGAAAAGAAAATGGATTGATGACGAGGAATAGGAAAAAAAAGAAGAAAGAGAATGAGGAAGAGGGAGAGAGCCGAAGAGGAGGAGGCAAGCCAAATCCAAGATACAAGGTCCAGAATCTGTACAACTGCATCACACCGAGATAAAATAGAAGCCATAGACCCTAAGCATCATCAACCCTTATTCAGCCGTATAGTGCACGGTGACCTTAATGATCGCCTAAGTCTTCCTCGGGGCCGATCGCGAGCCATCCATCACTGGATCACACTTATCGGCGGCCGCTTCACTCTTCCTCCCGAAAACGGACACTTGGAGATCATATCGCGAGGCACACTTAGAGTGACGTTGGACTTGGCTGGTTGTTGACCCTAAATATGGCAGTTATGGTTGTTCAAACAGAGTGAAGAATGTTTTCTTTCTCTCTCTCTCACTTCTAAGTTTTTTCTTCTTCTCTCCCTTCATCTAACAGCATCTCCATCCTCCTCCAACAACCCTTCCCTCCTCTCAATCTCCAGCGGCTCCCTTTGCTCCCTCCTTCATCTAACAGCCTCTCCCTTCCCTCCCTCCTTCTAACAGCTTCTCCCTTCCCTCCCACAGTCTAACGGCCTCTCTCTTCCCTCTCTCCTTTCATCTGAGAGCCTCTCCCTTCCCTCCCTCCCTCCCTCCGCCACTCCATCTCCATCTCCCTTCCTCGACTCCTTTTTCGGCCGACCATGGCTGTCAGTCTCCATAGTGGGCGCCCTAACAAGGTGAAGAGAGAGGGAAAAAATACTTACAAGAGCAAAAAATCTTCGCAAAAAAAATCCTGAACACACAAAAAACGAGGAAGAAGAAGAAAGAAAAAAAAACGAAAAATAAAAAAAACTACGTGAAAGTGCGACAAAGACTGGACGAGAAAAGTCATCAACCTTGATAGCTGCTACAGCACGGCCTGGGGGTCTATTTTCTGAATGGAGTTTAAAACGCTAATGACAATACTGCACGTTAGCCCAACCTTGAAAATACACACGCGTAAAAAGAGGGGGGGGGGACGATGCCCAGATGGAAAAATGGAAAATAAAATCATTTTCCTTTTACCACGAGCGAATCAGGAAGAAATGAGCGAGGAAAATGTGTTGCTCCGAATGGTATTGGTATTTTGAGTAATTTAAACCGATTATGATTTTTCACTTCTCACTCTCATATATATTAAAATTTTATTCAAAGGCTGCGGCAGAGATCCCGAGAGATTGACAGATCGATAGAGAGAGAAAAATAAGAGAGACGGGGAGGAAGGGAAGAGGGGAGGGAGGAGAGCGAAAATGAGGCAGGGACAGAAAAAGGGAGAAAGGTAGAAATAGAAAGAAATAGAGGGAAAGAGAAGGAAAGAGAGTTGGGGGAAGGAGAAACAGAAGGGAGTTAAGGAGAGGAGGAGGGAAAGACGAGAAGGAAAGAGAAGAGATATCCAGAGACAATTTTTTCTTTTTTTTGCAGAACAGAATTTCCCCCACCCAATCCCTCCCCTTATAAGGATTCGCGCGGCTGCCCTCGCCCGCACGCGCCGCATAACCCGCCCGAGAGTGAAAGGAGGAGGTCATTGCTCGCGTGCGGAAAGGTCGGGCCTCAAGCGGGTCACGTCGAGGATCTCGCAAGAAGCCGCGCATTCCGGCCCAAAATGTCGACACGGGCCGCCGCCGCATCGATCCCTGGACCCGATCCTGAGGCGACCGCCGCGCGCGCCGCGAGTCCTTCGCGAACGGGCTCCGGCGCTCACGCAGGACTCCAGGACTCGCTCGTCGCTTATGAAGGTCCTCCGCTGCAGGTCTGTCCCGCGGTCCTTCCCGGAGCCCAAGGAACCGAGGGGAGAAAGAAGAAGAAGAAGGAGGAGGAGGAGGAGAATGGGGGACGACGGGGAGAGGAGTAGGAAAGAGGAGGAGGATGGGGGGAGGAAGGGGGGAAGGAGAGGAGGAGGAGGAGGAGGAAGAAGAAGAAAGAGGAGGAGAATGGGGGAAGACGGGGGAGGAGTAAAAGAGGAGGAGGAAGCAAAAGAATAGGAGGAAAAGGAAAAGGAGGAAGAAGAGGAGGAAAAGACGAGGCTGGCTGCAGTGGAGAGCCGCGGCCCAACCTTTCCACAGAGACACGGGGAGAGAAACTTTTTTCTTTACCGCGTCTTATTTTTTCATTTTCTATTTCTTTATTTTTTTAGTAAAAGAAAAGCGGGCACGAAACTTTTTTTGACTAGAAAAAAACATACTATCACACCTTTCACAAAATATCCTTGAAAGTGACAACAAAGAGTAACAATAAAATATAAAGAAAACGAACAATTGAAAAGCCTAAAAAGGAACGCAAATATAAAAAAAACCTAAAACAAAATGCCAATAAACCGCAAATAAAGAACTTTAAAAAAAAGCAGATTAAAAATAAAATGAAACAGAACGCAAATCAAATATCCTAAAAATAATGAATGCAAACTAAAACTAAAAATAAATAAATAATAAAAAAACGCAAAATCTATCCCCCACCCCCCAAAAAAAAAAAAAAACGCAAAATCACCCCCTCCCCTCCGAAAAAATAAATAAATAAATAAATAAATAAATAAATAAATAAATAAATAAATAAAAAGATAAAAAAAAGCAAATTCAAAAGGACCAAAAAGGCCCGCCATCCCAACCCCCGGAAACGCGGACATCCCCCGTGTACTGATGTCCACATCCGAGAGAGATTGAAAAAAATATTATCCGTCCTTGCATTGTGCTTGCGTTTCCGGGACAATTCCTTCTGGTCAGGAGGGAATAATCCTTTTTGTTTCCTTTCATTTTCCTTTTTTGATTCCCTCCGTGCATGTAAGCGGACAATAAGTATCACCTGACCAAAAAAGGGGGTATGCATGCAGACAAAGATACTTAAAACTTTAACAATGAAATTATTTTTTTATGAAGACTATATGTATGTAAATAAATATTGTTTTCCTTTTTCTTATAAAATGGTGTAAATAGCATTTTATTTTACTTGAATTTTTATAATGTGTGTGCGTATGTGTGTGTGTGCGTGTGGGTGTGTAAATCTGTGTGTGCAGGTATATTATATATATAAATATATGTGTATATGTTTATATATATGTGCGTGTATACCAACTTTCTTTAAAATTGTGCAAATATCGTAATTCTTACTTGTATTTTTATAAAACATAAAATACTCAGCATCAAGATCCACTTCTGTACAGGCTGACCTTCAGAAACCTCACGTAGACATTAGCTTTCGAGTCTCAAGAGATAAACCACACAATATATTTTTTTCTTGTTTTCTTTTTTTCACCAAACACGAGATAGTCGACGTTTCAAGGCCTTCGGTTCTCCTGGCAATAATGGATGTACACAGGGCCAAAAGAGGGACAGATTTCGGCCTTTGTCAAGGGAAAAGAGGGAGGGAGGGGAGAAAGAAAGAGAGAAAGAGATAGGCAGATAGAGACAGAGAGAGAGGGATAGGGGCGAGGATGGAGAGAGAGAGGGGATGAGGCGAGAGAGAGAGGGAGAGGAGGGAAGGGTAGGAAGGGGAGAGAGAGGGAAGGAGGGGAGGGAGGGAGGAGGAGAGGGAGGAGGGGACGGAGGGAGAGAGGGAAGGAGGGGAGAGGGAGAGAGGGAAGGAGGGGAGGGAGAGTGGAGAGAGGAGTTGAGAGAGGGAAGGAGGGGGAGGGATTAAGGGAGAGAAGGGAGGAGAAGGGAGGGAGAGAGAAGAGTGAGAGATGAGAGAAAAGGAAGAGAGGAAAAGAGAAGAAGAAAGAAAGAAAGAAAGAGAGGAAAGGACGAGAGAGAGAGAGAGAGAGAGAGAGAGAGAGGAGGAGAGGAGGGAGAGAGAGAGAGAGAGAAGACAGGGACGACAGAGAGAGAGAGAGAGAGAGGAGAGAGAGAGAGAGAGAGAGAGAGAGAGAGAGAGAGAGAAGAGAGAGGAGAGGAGGAGAGGAGAAGAGAAAGAGAGAGAGGAGAGAGAGAGAAGAGAGAGAAAGAGAGAAGAGAGAGAGAGAGAGAGAGAGAGAGAGAGAGAGAGAGAGAGACGAGAGAGAGAGAGAAGAGAGAGAGAGAGAGAGAGAGAGAGAGAGAGAGAAGAGAGAGAGAGAGAAAGAGGACAGAGAGGAAAGAAAGAAAGACGAGAGAGAAAGAAAAGAAGAGAGAGAGAAGAAAGAAAGAGAAGGAAAGAAAGAAAGAGAAGAAAGAAAGAGAGAGAGAAGACCGTAAGTGTGAGCGGGTCCAAGAGAAAGTCCCGACAAATCCTGGCCGCCCTTTGTACCTCAGCGTAACACCTGCTCCCCCCCTCGTCACCCGCGTCTCGTCCTACACCCTTGCCAGCCTGCACCTCCTGCACATACCTCCACCTCTGGCATTTACAAATCTCCAGCTTAGTCCAGTCTCACTCGCAACCCTTATTAATATGTAATCGTCGATAATCTATGCAATTTTGAAATTCGATCCCCGCAATTTCTCCCAGTTACTGCACATATTATATATTATCCAAACAGGAAAATTCCTCTTGTTGGAAATATAAGCTAGTGACTGTAGGAAAAAAACAGCATCACGCATGTTCACAAAAGCAAGAATCGAGACAATCTATTTTCTCGCCCTTCGTTTGTCTATCGCTGATCTATCTCCAACTAACCCCACCCCATCTCAATTCCCCACCCCTTTTCTCCTCTTTTTGCCCCCCCCCCAAACCCTGCCCTTCCCCTATCCCCTCCCTCCACCTCCGTAGCCCCGGGACCGACGTGCCAAGACGCCCTCACTGACGTCAACGTTCCGCGCCCAAGGTTAAGTAACATGACAAACGGACAGCGGATGTTGGCTGATTCTTGTGCTTTAGCCGGCTTCTGTTGGCCGTTGAGTCAGAGCTTCGAGGCCGAGTCCGTGCTTGCGGTTGGGTGTTAATGGTTAACGAACAGCGCGTTAGATATGCTGCGTGGGCGGGGAAAGTGGTCATATTCTCGATGCAGGTGGGGCCAAAGCTTTAGGTGACTTTGCGATAGTATTCTACTTTGGAAATTGAATATCGTCGCGTTTCTGTTAAAATGTCATAAATTTTGAATCTCAATTCTTTAAAATTGCAATAAATTCTTTCGACTCATACTGACAGTAACAAATCCGTCGCCTCCAAAGCCCACACGATCGACCCACGCCCGTTCGGCCTACACAAAAAACGCAAAAAATCAACGAAAGCCCTATGAACACCCCCCCCCCCCCCCCCCCAGCCGAAGGAGAATCAAGCGACGGACTTCCTGACCGAACACATTCTTCGCCGAGCGTCCGGAAGTGAACCGTCGTGACCAATTACACTTCCTATCCCGAGACACTTCAGTATTCTTGGCAATGACCGACATTTCTCCTCCTGCGAGCGCGCGAGGCTGTTCCGCGTCGGGTCGTGTCCTGCCCGAACGCGCGCCTTGCAACGGGGTCTGCAGCGTGTCCTCGTGTTTGCCGTTTGATCGGCAATGTGTCCTATTGCATTACCTGTTGCATGTTCTAATGGATGACTTATATGTCCTAATGGATGTCTTGCAAGGTGTCCTTATGGACGTCTTGACAAGTGTCCCAATGGATACATATTGTTAAGTGGCCAAGGGATATCTTGCAAGGCGTCGTAATGCATATGCTTCACGGTGTTTAATACATTTACTGAATAGTATCCTTTTGAATGCCCTGCACACCTGTCCTATTAAATTCCCTAAATGTTTCCCGCCGTTTCTTCGAAGAATTAAATACAAGGAAAATATATACTGGATAAGAGGAACGACGGCCGAGGGAAGGTGGGGTTGGGGTGGTGGGGTGGACTGAACATGCAGCTGAAAGTATTATGACATTCTATTTATAGGTTAAAAAAAAAATCAGATACTGCATGTAAAGGCTTTCAAATCGAGTTTTACAAGCTTAAAGATCACCCAGTCTCTGTTCCGAGTGCTGTCTCATAGATGATGACATGACAGGAAAAGCTTTAAGGAACGACTAATGTACAACATTGGGAATAATGTTTTAACAAGTGTCTTATGACACACATTGTGTACAGGGCATACTTATGTGGTAAGGAGGTGTCTGTGTATGCGTATATGTTCGTATCTATGCATGCATGTATATGCGTATGTATACGTGTCCTGTAAATATGTATGTGCGTACCAACACACAAGTATATATAAGGACAAGTTTTGGTAGGCTGTAATGAATGATTCATCACTCATCTTCCATATTGCGGCAACAGGCACTTCCTCGCAACATTTACTGGGACAGAATTCGGGAAAACAAGTTGACGCGACTTCCCTGGCATGCGCGCCTGATCATGCTTGCGCCACTTAAAGGGAGGACGTGTTTTAGACCCTTCAATGAGTCTAATCCAGTGCAGCGCGAAAATCACAGAATCGCAGCATCTGGTCACTAACACATATCTATACTTGGCTCCACGAACTGACACTAAAAAATCACCAGACCATTTTTTCCTATGGTGTATGTAGTGTAAGATGGGTACCATGTGGGCAGAGTATTTCCTTCTGTCACACATAAAGTGCAATCACATTCACACTGCACTCTGAGACCATGCTCGTAAGACGTACTTTCAACTGAGCTTCGGTATGAAGACGTCACTTCAATCAGACACTGGCGCATATCAACACACTTCACTTTTCCTTGACATTTTCTCGTTCCGAGTTTCCTCTCGTGGGTGATTAACGTTTCCCGCCGCGAGGGCCGTCCTGAGCCCGTAGCCCTAACGCAGGCACTTCCGTCTCGCCTCCAACTCATCACCATCGAACTCACAATATTTGTTTGTTATTGTAGCCATGTCGGGCGGGCCTTAATGCGTGGGCGGCGAGCGAAAGAGCGGCAGTCGGAGCGGCCTCCCTCGCGCACGCCTGCCGGGGAAGCTCTACAACACGGCGGCGGGAAAGCACCAAGTTCAGCCTCCGAGGTAGACCTTCGTAAGACTTCCTTGAGAGAAGGGGCCCAAGGTCCACGCTCGTCGAGGGGCATTCGACGAACACGCGCGGCGACGCACAGACACGCGTGACACTGATGCTTGCTCTTTTCGATAACCTTCCGACACTTTTTGGCACTGGCTCTGTTGTCTCTCGCAGCTGCTGACGTTATGTAAATTAATTAATGGTAACGAAGAGCGACCGAGGGGTTAATGAATTATCATAAAGTCAGCGAGCTTATTAATAATGTCACTGAATCCAAACTCTTTTCAGCATTTGACACTTAATAATTAATATTCACCAAACATTTAATCGCACTAATTGCGGCGCTTCAAACAATCGTTCGACCGCAAACTTTTAATCACTCTTGTAATTGCATCGCGGACAGGGATGTATCACTCGCAACCCGCAGCACTTGCACGCGTCCGATCGCAAGCCCATCTGCGCCGCCCCGCGCCGCAGCCAGACAATACCGTCTCCCTGGTCTACGCCGCAGGGCCACCGCAGGACGTCCTCCACGTTCGTTCCCTGCGAGGTGCGATGCTATCACCGCCGTTCGCAGGATGGACGACTGACGTGAGGGAAACACGCGGGCAACCTCGTGTCAACGGCGCGCCCGGACTGACCAACTTTCAGGTTGACACTGTGTTGCCGAGCCCACGCTGGGGTCGGCCGCGCCACCTCCCAGCCAACTATTTCTGACCTCGTACCTTTGCCCTGCTCTCCCGCCTCGCTTTTCACGAGTCCCCGCGATAAAAATGTCGCCTGCAGTCACCCTGCGAGTTGCTTTTGCCCATAAACCTACAGCTTACGCACGAAAAAAACGACGAGTTATAGATGAAGCTGCAACTAAGGTCAGGTGTGTTGGCGGGCAGTGTCGGCAGATTTCTCTTCAGCAGTGGCTGAGCACCGGGCTGGAGCGGGGGCGAGGCCGTCCGGAGCTGTGGACCGGTACAGGAGGCGGGGGGATCGAGGGAGGGCGGGGGGAGGGACGGAGGGAGGGAGGAACTCAAGAAGGATGTGGGAGGGAGTGAGGAGGAGGAGGGGAGGAGAAGCAGGAGGAGGCGGTATATGACGCATCAGTAAACCCACTTTGTAGAACTTCAGGTCATAGATGATTCACGCCTTTCCAAAGCACGCTGCGCTCACGCGGAAAACCATACCAGGAGGAATGGCCGCGCGGGCAGCCCACTCGCGCGCAGGAATATGAGGTCAAGACATCAAAAGCACGCCACGGAGCGAATCACGGCAAGTGGCCTCAGTCAACAGGCCTCCAGGGCTTGCCCGCGATGGCTGCTCGTTGGCGGGAGAACCAGTGCGAACGAGCAAAGTAAATGGAGAAAGGGAGGCAAGAAAATAGAGGAGAGGGATGGAATAAGAGGGAGGGAGGGAGGGAGAGGGAGAGAGGAAAAGAGAGCAGAGAGGAGAGAGAGAGAGAGAGAAAAGAGAAAAAATGAGAAAGATATAGATAGAGAGAGAATCAAACTGGGGAAAGAGAAGGGATAAAAGATGAAACAAAAAATCAGAGAAAAGAGATCAAACAAACCACGAAAGAAAGAAGAGAAATCGACCTCTTTCAACCCCACAAAAAAGGCATAAACAGCAGCATTTTTAGAAGGATAGAGAACACAACCCGTAAACAATAGCATACCGCAAGAGGGAGGGACCCCGTGTCCATGTAATATTTCCCAACCATCCTAAACACGATAATTACACGCTGTGAATATTTAATTACGGAAAAAATCGCACCAAAAAAAGGGAAGAGAGAGACAATTGCACTGCCGACATGCCAATTAAGTAGGCTCCGATAATGGCCTTGCGAATACGGGTAAGAATGCTGGTCCCCGGATCCCGCGGAACTCATCCGGACACGACGCGCGACGACACACAAACTGCCCAGTCATCGCGAGGACCGTAATTAACAGTTCTAATTGTAACGGTGATATTGGGTGTGATGAAGAACAAGATGAAGAGGTGGATGGGATGAATGAAGAACTAGAGGAAAAAGTAGTCGAAGAGGTAGATGAAGGACAGGATGAAGAACTTGGGGAAAGAGTAGGCGAAGAGGTAGATGATGAACAAGATGAAGAGGTAGATGGAGAACAGGATGAAGAACAAGATGAAGAACTAAAGGAAAAGGTAGATGAAGAGGGAGATGAAGAAAGAACAAGATAGAGAAGTAGATGAAGAGGGAGATGAAGAAAGAACAAGATAGAGAAGTAGACGAAGAGGTAAATAAAGAACAGGATGAAGAAGTAGATGAAGAGCAAGGTGAAGAACATGATGAAATAGATGAGTGAGGAGATAAAGTAAATAAAGAAAGAATATGAAAAAGTAGATGAATGAGATGGCGAAGAACAAGCTGAAGAATAAGACAGACAAGATGAAGAAGTAAATGAAGAACAAGATGAAGAAGCAGATGAAGAATGAGATGAAGAACAGGTTGAAGAAACACGATGAAAAACAAGTATGGCTGTCATTATCTCGTTCGTAAAGTGCGTAAAATAGACCGACCAACTCTGGCACTATTTATTCCCGTGAAAGTTGAGATTGAATCATACGTTCTCCCAAGTTGCACTAGAAGGCGGCAACAACAACATCCCCCGAAGGAGATTTCAGCTCCCACGGAACCAAGCCCACCCTTGCATGTAATGAAATTCAAGAAAACGTTAGGAATAATAGTAATAATAATAAAAATAAAAGCCAAAAAAGAAAAAAAAATGATAAAATAAAATATATAAAAAATAAATATAATAAA
Source organism: Penaeus vannamei (assembly GCF_003789085.1). Classification (NCBI taxonomy): domain Eukaryota; kingdom Metazoa; phylum Arthropoda; class Malacostraca; order Decapoda; family Penaeidae; genus Penaeus; species Penaeus vannamei. Next base: position 197,417 of record NW_020872665.1, read on the forward strand.
AAGACAATAAAAATAAAAATAAAAATAGTAAAAACAGAGATAATAATAAAAAAAAAAAAAAAAAAAAATATATATATATATATAAGCCAAAAAGAAATCGCGGATCCCCACACAGCGGGCCGTATTGACATGCAAGAGCGAGCACTCGCAAGCCCCGCACGGTTCGAAGCGCAGCCGACGTGCAGACGGATTTGCAAGCCTATTATGGAAGGTCCTCGAAGCCCCCGGCGGATGCAACTGTCACAGCCATTGGGGGGGGGGGCAGAGGGGGCTTAAGGGCTGCCGTAAGCCACATGGTTATTCCCGTTCTCTGTCTGTTTGTCTGTCATTCTGTTTGTCTGTTTATTTGTTTGTATGTGTTTGTAAGTTTGCTTGTTTATTTGTTTGTGTGTGTGTCTGCCTGTCTTTATGCCTGTTTGTCTTCATGTCTTTGTCTATCTGTATGTGTCTGTCTGTATTTATCTTCTTCAACCTCCCCTTCTACCCCGGGCACTGCGTCTCGTGGGATGAAAGTAGCCGTGGCGTTGGCACGAGGAGAGCCCAGACCCGCGAGCCTTCGCCGCCTCGCCCGACACTCGACATCGCAGCCCAAGTGCTTCGTCTCGGCGAGTGTTTTAGAAATCCCTCGCCATTAAAAGTTCGTTAGGATGCCAGCGACACGACGGATCCGGAATCGATGGAAGAAACGAACTGACACTCGCTTTAATAATTCATGGACCGGGAACTAAGTCTTCGCCGAGTCGTAAACAAGACTTTAAACAACTCGCGTCCCAATGGATGGCCGTTGTTAATAATGGCACCGCATTCCACGCGCGAAGACAGCTTGAAAAAACACATACATACATACACATACACACTTACATATACACGCAAGCGCTTACACACACACGCACACACACACACACACACACACACACACACACACACACACTTGAAATAACAACACACTCACAAACAACACACACACACACACACACACACACACACAACACACACACACACACACACACACACACTCCCCCGTAACCAAACCGCCTCCGAATTTCCCTGCTAACGCGCGTCGCCCCTACAACAAAGGGCGCAGAGCCGGAGCGTGACTCCCGGGGACCGTCGTTGTGCATCGCCAGAGGAGGAACAATACGGCACATAATGGAAGCACTTTTGTTCACGGGGACTTCACCGCGCGGAGAATTGAAAAATAAAAAAAAACCTTGAGTTATAAAGAGAAAGGCGGGAGGGAGGCAGGGAGGAAGAGCGGGAGAAGGGAGAGAGAAAAAAAAAGCGAGGGAGAAGGGGCGGAAGGAGGAGAGGAGAGGAAGAGGAAGAGAAGAGGAAGTGGGAAAGTAAGGGGAGAGTGGGACAGAAAAAAAATAAAGTGTGTTTGTATGCATGTATGTATTTCTGACGAAGATATATTAGAAACCGGTCAAATACATCTCTTGTATTGTGAAGATATTCACTCTCATTCATACATTTCTACATTTGTCAACATGAATATGCTGTGTGTGTGTGTGTGTGTGTGTGTGTGTGTGTGTGTGTGTGTGTGTGTGTGTGTGTGTGTGTGTGTGTGTGTGTGTGAGAGAGAGAGAGAGAGAGAGAGAGAGAGAGAGAGAGAGAGAGAGAGAGAGAGAGAGAGAGAGAGAGAGAGAGAGAGAGAGAGAGAGAGAGAGAGAGAGGGAGGGAGGGAGGAGAAGAGAAAAAAAAGGGAGAGAGGGGGAGGGGGAGAAAGGGGGAGAAGCTACGGTGACAGCGAGAGAGATAAGAAAGACAAAAGCGAGATTAGCCGAGGCTTTCTGCAGATATTGAGGAAATCTTCTTTCGGCAGAGCTCAGCCGCGCGGGCGATAACAAAGGGGCTTCTCGGCGGCGACGATGAATCCACTCAAGAGCCTGAATGGAAGCAAGTCTCGCGGCGCGCGGAGAGGCTGCAATGGCGACGGAAACGTTCCTTCCGAAATAATAGCTAATCCAAAAATATCTCTTTCATCTCTGCCCCGATTCTGAGAGAAACTCCATAGGCCTACTTCCTGCGATGCAAAGCAAGTCTCGTGACTTGCCTCCAGCCGCCCGGGGTCGCGGCGCCCACGATCGCCGCCCGCCCGTGAGGCAGGGAGGCCTTCGCCGCACGTGCCTCCGTTGCGGGAGGGTCGGCCTCCCCCGGCCAGTCCCAAGGGCAGGCGGGATTCGGAGCATCGCCTGGCATGTAATCTATGCGATATAACAGTAACCACAATAAATATAGTAATATTAATAAAAATGATCACTACTACAACTATTACTACTACTACTAACAATAATAATAATAATAAAAATAAAAATAAGGATTATAACAATAAAAAACAGCAGCAACAACAAGAGCAATAGCAATAATAAAAACTAATAACAACAACCGTCCCCACCATCTGCACAAGCGACAGTATTGTCAAAAGTAAAAATGTGCTCCACTTGGCTCCAATTTCCGGCCTTTCCATTCACCAAATCGACCAAACCGGCCCCGAGGAGAACATAATACCACTTTGCAAACTTTTAATTTTCTGGAAATCCGCCGCGATCCAAAATCCAATTTGTCTCACTCAATAGGTCGATGAAACGTTGGTCGGGAAGACTCGTCCTCGTTAGAAAAAAATCAAATGTCTTACAATTCAGCGGCAATAACCCGGCATAGAATTGAATATAAACAAAAAGAAGAAATATAAACAATTAATTGAATCTACAAAAAGAAGAAAAGTAAATAATTAATTGAATCTAAAAAAAAGAAGAAAAATAAATAATTAATTGAATCTAAAAAAAAAAAAAGAAATGATGAATTGAATCTAAAAAAAAGACAAATAAACAAATAATTGAATCACCTCCCCCCCCAAAAAAAAAATAATAATAATAAATAAATAAAATAAAATAAACAGTTTCAAAAAAAGATCATCCGTCTTGTCCAGGATAGAGAGAAACTGCATCCCCGACGAAGGTGAACGCTCGAGGGGAACTGTGGCGTCGCTGTATCTAATTTACATTCTTACGGGCGTTTTCTAAAATTAGTCCGGCCGCGGCACTCAAAGGCCAGGTGTCAAATCCGGGAATAAATTTACGTGCGTTGAGGAGCGAGGATCTGGCACGTCAATATCGCGAGGACATCCCCACGGCTGACATGTGACTGACACGAACACCTGCTGAAGCCGCTTCGTCGTGACGGTAAGGAGGTGCTTGGGCGCTTGCTTTGACACTCCGAAGGCAAGGCTCGAGGCAAAATTAACTTCATTTTTTTATTGAGTTTTTTTTTTTTTTTTTTTTCAATTTTTTCCCATCAGCGACATCTGCGGAGGCGAAAATGTCACCTGACCTTAACCTAGAAGCGACTGAGAGGGGAGATTTCGGTGATATTTTGGATGTCTAAGAATGTAAAAAACAAAAAATAAAAAACTAAAAATGTTAAGACTTTGATCTTGTAGGTCTACCTCAAGTCCGACATACTTGCGAGGGCGTGTCCCATGCTGACAGGGATACAATTTCACAACAGCTATGCGGCTTGTAAAGACAGGTCATATCCGGTTATTGCAATGGAAGAGGGAAGATAAACCCGTGGACATGTATGGGTGAAAGAGTATGCTGTGTGCGCAAAGATTCAACAGGTGATGAGCGTATATGTATACCAATAGTGATGTGTATACTAGACATGTGCAGTGTACCAACAGCATGATAGCCATTTTAAAGTGTGTCGTCAGTGATATATGGTCCTGCAGGGGTGTGGTGGGCGTGGCCTGAGCAGTGAAGATCTAAGACGCCGTACATGGCTACACTGCAAAGAGCGAGTCGGGTACATGGCTTCGCACGTCTTTGCCTCGCAAACAATAAGCAGAAAAAACAACTAAAAATACTTCATTCCAGGATTCACCACCTCCCTGTTCATCTCCCTCCCTCTGTTTACCTGCTTCGTCCTCGCATTCTGTTTTTTTCCTCTCCTTTTTTCCCACGACAGAACTAAACATGATCGACTACCCTGCCTGGCCTCGCCGCCATGCACGACCACGAGCAACAAAAAACAAGTTCTGGGCGCTTTGAGGCAGCAGGCACCGCAGGAACGTGCTCTCCATGCCTAACGAGAGGCAGAAGGGAATTTACGGAAATAAG
>NW_020872665.1:216637-224137 GCF_003789085.1 Penaeus vannamei
CACACACCCACACACACTCACACACACATACACACACACACACAGTCACACACACACAAAGACAAACACACAAGCAAACATAAAACACACACACACACAAACAAACACTGCCTCTCGCACTCCCACTCCCACTCCCTCTCCCTCCACCCCCACCCCCGCTAAAACTACGACGCGTTATAAACAAATACGACAAACACCATCAAAATATTTTTCTCTTTTATTTAGAATTTCTCTTATCCATCCTCTTATGCCCCTACTGCATCTCGAGTATTCCCCCCCCCCCCCCCCCTTCCGTTTCTTGAAGATGCTCAGGTGCTGTTCTCTTCAGACACTAAAAGGGCAGTGAAGGAGCGCTATATGACTTATTCCTTCACTTATTATCAATATTTTACTCGAAAACTTTCATTCCCGCTTTATTTTAATCAACACAAATATCCAAAGAGAAAAAAAGGGAACAACACCTGTCCACAAGTCTCGATACAAACAAACAAAAAAATTCACCTAGAAAAAAAAGCATAAAAACAAGTGTATTCACGGGAATATATTTAATCGAAGAGAATTAATTTCCTACCTGGGGTCAATTCAACGAGACCTCGCGACGCTTGGCACCTTTCACAACGCTCGATGGCGCGGGGCCTCAAAGTCTAATTTCAAATTCTAATTACTGCAATCACATCAATCACGATACGATAATGGCTTTAATCATCGTGATTAATAGAGAGCAACAAGATCCACTCGGACGAATTCCTCGTTAACCTGATTAAAAAAAAAAGTCTTTAATTACGTCCCGTATAAAATATAGGACCATCGATCACGCCCATTCACGTTGCAATATTCCATCCACGTCCCTCGTTATTTTCATTGCCAGCCACTCAAAAAGAAAGAAAAACGAAAAAAAAAAGAAAAAAAAGAAAAAGAAAAAAGGAAGACTAAGAAAGAGAGAAAGAAAAAGAACCGAAAATACAAAGAAAAAAGAAAAAAGAAAAACAAATAAAAGAAACAAGAGAAAACAAAGAAAATAAGAAAGAAAAATGAAAGAAAGAAAAGGAAAAAACACGAAAATAATGAGAAGTACATTAATGACATTCCACGTGATCGCACAGTACATCATCAGGCCAGATTGAATCATCCATCTCCGCCATCCCATCAGCTTACAGCAACACGTTCTTTTAGGACTCATTTGGCTGAAAATGTGAACCGAAAAGAAAAGAAAAGAAAAGAAAGAAAGAAAACAAAACGAAAACAAAAACCGGGAAAAGACGGCATTGTATCCTTCTTTCCTGATGTTATCTTGTTACAGGCTCTATACGAACTACGACAGAAAAACAATGAGAAAAGAAATAGACAAATGTGAAAGCCCCTTCGCCGCCTGTCGCGCTGGCTGGCGTCTCACTGGTTATCTGGCTTACACATATTCCCACATACACATGAACATTATATCATACACACACATATATATCTAATTGTGCATATAGATAGATAGTTGTATATATAATATATATATATATATATATATATATATATTATATATATAGAGAGAGAGAGAGAGAGAGAGAGAGAGAGAGAGAGAGAGAGAGAGAGAGAGAGAGAGACAAGATCAAAGGAAGTGTAACCAGATAAGCTTAGTGGAAGAATGTTATCTTTCCGGACTTATAATCACATAATCTGAAGTTCGGTTCCGTGACGCACGACTTCCAGATAACTAATAAGAGGAACTACAAAACGTACAAACTATTACATGAACATTACTGACAAAAGCTCTGTTTACCGTTTAACATGAAGACCTATCTGACTGACTGATGGCGACCTTACTAACTGACCGATGGCGACCTTACGCTGCTAATAACATGCAGTAAAATGTATAATTTTTTTATGACAATGTTTTTCCATTTCTTCATTCGGCCATTAAACGTAAATATACTGAACCCGGCGTACGCTGCATGCCCCAGACTCCTCTCCAACACGAAGCGCTCCCGGCACAGATGTCCTGCTCTCTCGGTGAATAAACTCTCATTACCCAAACTTTGCTGGCTCTGTTCTCCAAGTTCCCATTTCGAAATGGCTGAGGCTGGACTCCTGATGTAGACCTGTTTCCTCACTCCCCCTTTCGCCTCTCCTCTCTCTCTCTCCTCCCCTTCCCTTCCCTCGCTCCCCTCTCCTCTCTCACCTCCCCTTCCCTCGCCCCCCTCTCCTCCCGTTCCCTTCCCTTTCCTCCCCTCTCCTTCCCTCTCCTCCCTCCCTCCCTCTCCTCCCTCCCATCCCTCGCCTCCCTCCCCCCTTCAAATTCTTCGGTTCCCAACCAATCGCCTCCGCCCTGTCACCCTGACGCCGCGCTTCCTCTAAACATCTTCCCAGAAATTATACAGCTGCCTATTGTGACGAGCCCAGATCACGGCCGTAAATGAATGCGTTCTGAGAACTCTTTACCAACTTTTACCCAACGCGAAAACAAGAGGAGGCAGAGCGCGGCGCAGAACCAACTATGGAACCAACTGTCTCCGTGAAGTTGGCGGCGGAGGCGGCGGCGGCGACTGAGATAATTACTGTAGTAAAACTCGGCGGAGGTGGATGGCTCGGCCGCATGCAAAAATCCCACGCCCTCCTCCCTCCACCGGCGGCGCGGTTCTCCGAAACGCAACATTTTGTGCTTTCAGACCCTATCAAATTCCCCTTGAAGTTGATAGCCGCTGTTTATGGTTCTCTGCTCTGTAAGGAATTTGCGAAGATAAAAAAAAGTCTTCAGAAGGTTGTGATCATTCGCTCATATTGCCAGATTAGACGCATGCGCCGTAAATCACGGAGAGCGAAGTTAATTCTGATGCTCTCGGATAGTAATTCCAGTTGTGAATCACTGCTCTCTTGCAGCAGGGAAAGGGGTGAGGGGTAATAAAAAAAGAGAGAGGGGGAGAGAGGAAGAAAGAGGAAGAAAGAGAGAGAGAAAGAGAGAGAGAGAGAGAGAGAGAGAGAGAGAGAGAGAGAGAGAGAGAAGAGAGAGAGAGAGAGAGAGAGAGAGAGAGAGAGAGAGAAGAGAGAGAGAGAGAGAGAGAGAGAGAGAGAGGAGAGAGAGAGAGAGAGAGAGAGAGAGAGAGAGAGAGAGAGAGAGAGAGAGGAGAGAGAGAGAGAGAGAGAGAGAGAGAGAGAGAGAGAGAGAGAGAGAGAGAGAGAGAGAGAGAGAGAGAGAGAGAGAGAGAGAGAGAAAATATATATATAACAGAGAGAGAGAAAATAAGAGAAAGGAGAGAGAAACCGATCAAAACAAAAAAAGAGAGCGAGAAAGAAAGAAACAAACAGAAAAACAAAAGAGAGAAAGCAAGAGAAAGGAAGAAAACAAAGGAGAGAGGCTATCTAGCAACCTTCACATGCACGCCCTTGTCTTCGCACGCCCAGGCAACGTCAAGAAAGGCTTCCCCACAAATAAACCTCCCTCGCCATCCACGTGCGGCGGGCGTGGCGAAGAGGCGGGGCCACGGAAGCTAAACAAACACGCCCCGAAGCAGCCAAGAGGCCACCGAGAACAATAAGCGTCCTGCAGATGAATCATCGCGAATGCAACAGCTGATGATGCTTCGCTAATCTGCGTGGTTGATCTGGATCCAATCTCGTGTTTTCTTTTAATGTGAAATGTTCGAATCCAAAAGTGTGAGCGGCTGGGATCACAGAGAGGGACAGGGATCAAAGGAGAGTGTATTGTGGGACAATAAATAAATAATTTCGACGACGTGGCTCTGTTTATACGAGAGCTAGCATACAATAAACCATAAACTATTCAACGACTTCATCAAACACGAATATAAAAAACTAAACGCGAGTCAAAGCCAATCTTTCATGCCTTCAATTTTCGTCCTCTGAAGAGTCATCCAATTTGACAATGATTCTCACCCCTTCTGTCAGCGCCGCCTGTCTGCTTGCTCTCTGCAATATTCAACGCGTAACGTCTGGGCAGCCGGGTGTTCGTGTTGCGAAACGTTCAACACTGCATCGTCCCTTCATCATACTTGTTGTATTTCTGGTAAGAATGTATACATCAAAGCACTTGATTTAGATACTTAAATGCGGGTTCATCATGTGAAACGTATTTGTTGCATTTCCGGTAAGAATGTATACACCAAGGCATTTGATTTAGATACTTAAATGTATATTTTTTAATTTGATTTAGTATCGTTTTTTATCACGTTATCACGAGTATACTGAAGATTACCAATGTAACATATCTTTCAAAAATCTGCCATTAACCCCTAACGTAAAAATATTCCCCGTCACACCCTCGACAAAGAAGACTTAACACGCACACAAAAGAAGAAGAAACGCGCGGCAAAGACCGCATGCGGCCGCTTGCGGGTGACAAACACGTCCTCATTAAAGCTTCATTTGGACGAGGCACGAGCGGCGCCTTCGTCCTCCCTCCGTCTCTCCCCCCTACCTCCCTTCCTCCCTCCCTCCTGCCTTCTCTCCCTCCCTCTCTTCTACCTATCACCCCTTCCCTACTTCCCTCCTGCCTTCTCTCCCTCCCTTTCCACTCCTTCCCTCCTGCCTTCTCTCCTCCCTTTCCCCTCTCTCTCCATCCCTCCTGCCTTTCTCCCTCCTTCCTCCCTCTCTCCATCCTCCCTCCTGCTTCCTGCCTCTTCCTCTCTTCTACCTATCACCCCTTCCCTCCTACCTTCATTCCTTCCCTCCTGCCTTCTCTCCCCTTCCTCCCTCTCTCCCTCCATCCCTCCTGCCCTTCTCTCCCTCCTTCCTCCCTCTCTCCATCCTCCCTCCTGCCTTCTCTCCCTCCCTTCCTCCCTCTCTCCATCCCTCCCTCCTGCCTTCTCTCCCCCCTCCCTCCTACTTTCACTCCTTCCCTCCTGCTTTCCCTCCCTCCTTCCCTCCTCACTCCCTCCCTCCTTTCCTCCTCCTAGATGTCGTCACGGCACGTACGCTCGTATAGCAACATCCTCTTTTCCGGCCAGGGAGATTAGACGAGAGATAACACAAGACTGAGGAGTGACAAAAAGGGAGGGGCAGGGAGATAAAGAAGGGGACGAGGGAAGGGGAGGAAACAAAGGAAGGGGGAAGGGGGAAGGGGGAAGGGGGAAGGGGAAGGGGAAGGGGGAAGAGGGAAGAGGGGAGAAGGGGAGGGAAGGGAGAGGAGAAAAGGGAAGGGGAAGTGGAAGGAGGGAGGGGGAAGGAAGGGCGGTAGGTCGGAGAGAGAGAAGAGAGAGAGGGAATGTGTGCATTGTGTTTGGTGTGCGTATCTCTTATGAAAATAAAATAAAGAACCAAAAAAACAAAATGGAACAACAGAGATAGGACGATCGAGAAGTAGAAATAAGACAAGCAGAAGAGAGGAGAGGATGATGAGGAGGAGGAGGAAGATATAAAGAGGACAGACTAAAGAAAAAGAAAAGAAAAAAACAAACAAAGGCGTGTTAATTGCGGAATGCGCGAAAGAAAAGAAAATGAGATGAAAGGAAATGAAAGGGAAGCCAACGAGTAAAGGGAACCAGGCAACGACAAGATGAAATACAGCGCTAAAACAGATGCCCTAAATTAAGATGGAAATAAATGAAATATAATATTGAGGCAAGGAACGAAGAGGGGGGAAAACACACATATCATTGATGATGCTGATGATTGATGCTGATGATGATGATAATGATTATTGATGATGCTGATGATGATTATTGATGATGATGATGATAATGATTTTTGATAATGACGATGATAATGATTATTGATGATGATGATGATGATAATGATTATTGATGATGCTGATGATGATTATTGATGATGATGATGATAATGATTTTTGATAATGACGATGATAATGATTATTGATGATGATGATGATGATAATGATTATTGATAATGATTATTAATGATGATTATTGATGAATATTGATGATGATAATGATCATTGATGATGATGGCGACGACGACGACGGCAAAATACACAAATACACTAGTCCACAAGAACCCGAAGAAAACGCACCCGCTCTGCAATGGCGGCAAACGCAGGGGGAACAAAGGCTGCAACGAGACAAGACATTTACGAGGTGCGGCAAAGCAGTTGCAAGGACCGGTGCAACAGAGTGTTAAGTGCACACTGCATGGCGAGGCGACCTTGCTAGCGCCGATAGCCGTGTAGGACATGCGTTGCATTATCTCCACTAAGAACACAGTTAAATAATGTTTGGAATTATTACCAAAATTAATGAACTTTTGAATTTATGTCTGCTCCACGGAGTCATTTACTCGGTCTCTTCTGAAAGGGCGTGTGGGACATCATCTGTAGGGGCAGGCTGAGGGCCGCGCAACCATGAGCGAGACATGGAACGTAAATAAATGAATTGGTGCATGTAAGATGAAAAAAAAAAATAATGAGGGTAATAATAACAACAACAATGGTGATAATAATAACAACAATGATGATAACAACAACAACCACGATGATGATGATGATGATGATACCAATAATAATAACACCACCACCAACAACAGCAACAACAACGATAAATAAATAAAATTAACAATAAATATATGAATACATAAAATCGACTTCCAAAGTGTTTCGGCTCTTACAAAACGACATTTTTACGATTAGGAATTCTCGAAAAAAAGTACCAAGACAGTAAAATTCAATGTCTTTCTGAAACTGCCATCTTCGCCATGTCAGCTTCTCAACTTACGCTGGCCACATATAAAAAAAAAGTATCAACAATAACAATTCGGGATTTAAGATACATCTCATTTGAAGGAAGTAAAAGCTAAGCAACAGACCTTCATATTCCCCTTGCAAATACCGACAACCGGGTTTATCACTGAAGATTCAACCGGTTTACAATCACTAATTCCAACCTTCACCAAAATAATTATCCAAAGAGAAAAATAGGATGAAAGGAGAAAACGAAAAAAAAAATCTGAGAATGGTAAGCACAGACAGACCTCTCAGCTTCATTCCGTCCTCAAAGTAATTAAATCCTAAAAACAAAAAAAGAAGAAGAAAATAAAGCGCGCAGCCAGCCCCGGCGCAGCGTCTGACAGGTGCGTGGGCGAGGACTGAGGAACGAGACAGGAAGAATGATTCAGTAATCCCGGGAAAATCGCAAAGGTGAAGAACTGGCGAGGAAATGTCGATGGCGGAGTTGCGTGGCGAGGGAAGGGGGCGGCCGCCGCTCGCGGCTCCGATTGGAGGATAAACCCGAGCGTAATCATAATAATCACTGGCAACGGATAATGGCCATGTTTTTTATCTTATTCTTAGGTAGTGTAAATGTATATATAATAATCCTGCCGCGCGCGACACAGACACACAGAGAGACAGACACACACCTAAAAAAGTGGTAAAAAGAGAATTGTTGAAGCAACAACGAAAGGCAAGTCGAGCAGAACCTGCCACGAAGGCCGAATCTTCAAGTACTCACAGGAAGCTGGACTTGGTGTCGTCCTCCCTGCTGACGGAGCCGCGCCGCCTGGGCAGCGTCTGCGAATCCAGATGGGCGGGCTGGGCGGGCTCGGCGG
>NW_020872665.1:229137-266637 GCF_003789085.1 Penaeus vannamei
CTCTCTCTCACTCTTTCATGGCATAGGCCTCACAGGAACGGTGAATTTATCGCTGCCTTCCAGAAACCCTTTGAATATTCTTTTCTTGTCTAAATATTTTTGTGTGGCCTTCCCTCTCAGTTATTTCGCTAATGGCATTGCTGCAACTGAAGACGGGAACGGGAGGGCTCTGCAGGGAAAATTCTGGTTTGCAATTATATCCTTGCAGCCATAATGTGTGTTAATATGCACACCATGCCTTATTTTTCTCGCTTTAACGTAGTAGCTCTTTGTCTTTCTCTTCTTTTCTTTCTCTCTCCCCTTCTCCCTCTTCCTCTCCTTTCCTTCCTTTCTCTCTCCCTCTCCTACCCTTCCTCTCTCTCTCTCTCTCTCTTCCTCCTTTTCTCTCTTCCCCTCTTCATCTCTCTCTCTTCCTCTCTCTGTCTCTTCCAGACACAACTTGACCTTGTGAACTTTACGAGAGCGGACGCCAATCCTGCTCGTCGCTCGGCACATTGCATGATGAAAAGCAATGTTGCAGACCCAGCCAATCGGGCGAAACGGCCCAGCGTCTGCAACACTCAATACTACAAATGTAAGGCTACGAAGAGTATTGCATATAATTAGCAATGGAGATATATACGAGACAAAAATAAAAGAGAGCGAAAGAGGGAGAGTTGGGGTAATGAGAGAAGAGAGAGGAGAGAGAGAAGAGAAGAGAGAGGAGAGAGAGAGAGAGAGAGAGAGAGAGAGAGAGAGAGAGAGAGAGAGAGAGAGAGAGAGAGAGAGAGAGAGAGAGAGAGAGAGGGGGGGGGGAGGAGTAAAAGGCTATAGATCTCATATAATTATTATACATCCAATATGGTGGATCCGCTAGTCAAGCAAAACTGCATATGCAAGCTACCAGTGCATCAAACCTACCATGAGATCTGCAGATCAGACCTGGCCATTACTCGTTTAAAAGCAAAATTAGTCTTCCAAGCTTCGCTGTGATCAGACCTCAGCCTAGCTCTGCAGGGCCGGACCTTATGTCTCACAATCACTCGTACGTGAAGACACTGCCTATTAACTGCAGATTCAGCATGTTTTCTGCCCTTGTGAAACATCTCACAATATAGTATCCCACCGCTGCCACTAGTTTGCTATTGCCTCCCTTGTTATGGCAAAGGATCCAATGATCTGACACCAGACACATAGCATAAAGACTATTATAATCTCTATACAATTCATAGTGCATACCAAACTAGCAGTGCGTACCAAAACAGGTCAATCTTACGTGAACTTTTTCCCATTCCTCAATCCACTGAAGCTTTGCCTGGAACACTGCTCATAAGAAACAGGCTAAATCAGACCTAATCTGAGAACCTAATCACTTTCTAAGAGAGAGGCCAATGGAGAGGAGGGGGGGAGGGAGAGGAGGGAGGGAAGAGAGGGAGAGGGAGAGAGGGGAGGGAGAGGGAGGGAGGGAGGGAGAAGGAGAGGAGAGGAGAGGAGAGGAGAGGGAGAGGAGAGAGAAGGGAGGAGAGAGAGAGAGAGAGAGAGAGAGAAGAGAGAAGAGAGAGAGAGAGGAGAGAAGAGAAGAGAGAGAGAGGAATTTTTTAAACTCGACAGGTTTAAATTGAGGCAAAATTACAACTCAAAGGAAGAGGTAAACTTAGGTTATCCTACGCCCACAGAAAGACAGGAGACAGCGACACAGAGAGAACTCGCCATAGCTGCAATGACCTGCCCAGAGTCACGTAAATCGCCATAGTCCAAACCAGAGACGAAATTTTTTATCATGGATGCTAAGCGCTCGAGGGCGGCTTTTTGGATAGTCCGGCAATCAGTTACGTAAATTGGATTTTGGGGGGAAAGGGAGGGAGGGGAGAGAGAGAGAGAAGGGTGGAGGACAGAAACAGGGAGGGAGGGAGGGAGAGAGAGGGAGAGAGAGGGAGAAGAGAGGGAGAAGCGAGAGAGAGAGAGAGAGAGAGAGAGAGAGAGAGAGAGAGAGAGAGAGAGAGAGAGAGAGAAGAGAGAGAGAGAGAGAGAAGAGAGAGAGAGAGGAGAGAGAGAGAGAGTAGGGAACAAGGTCAATGTATAGATGGGCAAGACTTTTATGACAAAATCAAGGCTTAACTTATGTGGCTGATTATCGCAGATCCGACCGCAAGATAACCTCTGAAAGGAAACACAAAGTAGAAAGGAGAAAAGAGGAAACGAGAAACATTTAGAAAGCGCGAAAAGAGAAAGAGAGAGCAGAAACGAAAACTAAAAAAGAGAGGGAGAAAATAAGAGAGAAAGCAAAGGTAAGACACTAACACAGAAAGGGAGAGACAAGAAAGCTTAGGAAAAACAGAGAACGAAAGAAAAGAAAAGGATAGAAGAGAAGATGAAAGAAAAAAGACGGAGAGACACGGATAATAAAATAGCAGAGAGACTGGAAGAGCACAGGCAATAAACAAGACAAAAAGGGTATTTGCATGCAGCAATAAACTCAACACGGAATGCCAAGAGATGGTGTGAAAAGAGACGAAAAAAAAGACGAAGAAGAATGAAACACGAAAGACTCAGGAGAGAATGGAAGCAAGACATTTCAACAGCGTTTAGCAACTAAAACACGCGTTGAAAGGGGAATGCTGAAGAAAGGAGGAGGTGGAGTCAAGGCAAGTGACCCACGAGGCTGTTATGTGCTACATAACAACTACAATAGTTAAGAAATGTATCAGCTTACTCTCTCCGGGATGTTTCCTTGGGGGGAGGGAAGGAGGGGGGAGGAAGAGGGTTGAAGGAAAGAGAGGAAGGAAGAGAGGAAGGAGAGGGGAGAGAGAGAGAGAGGAGAGAGAGAGAGAGAGAGAGAGAGAGAGAGAGAGAGAGAGAGAGAGAGAGAGAGAGAGAGAGAGAGAGAGAGAGAGAGAGAGAGAGAGAGAGGGAGGGGGGTAGCAGGCATGTGAATCAAACATGTGAATCAAAACATTAATAAAATCTAGCATATCCTCCGGGTGTTGAACTTACGGGCGTGCGTTGATAGGTATATGCGATGGGCGTGATCTGTAAATTATATATTTTTTCCCGATGTTTCCTGTAGCACAGTCATGCGGAACTACTTTTTAACAATACATAATTTTGTAGAAATGCTTTCCGGTATGTCAGATAATGAAAACTCAAAATGAAAACTGCAGCCAGATATTAATTTGACTTCCACGGAATGCACAGCAGGAATCTCTCCCACAAACATGACGTATCACTTTCAATACAGATATACCGATTTAAAAAGAAATCTGTGTGATAAGCGAGGTTAGACGACGGCAAGAAAAGAAAACTAATGTCAACACCAAAACCAATTACAGATCACACAAAACAAACACTCATGTGGCAAACTGTTTGTTAGTTCACAAAACTTTAGGACCAGACAAAGACTATCTTAGAAGACGCAAAAAAAAAAAAAAAAAAAAAATAAAAAAAAAAAGCCAGCGTAAACTACACGCTGGTCCTGCCCGGCAACATGCGCCTAGATTGCAAACACGCAATTCCGGGTAAACATCCTGCGGCAAATCCTCTTCCGCGCCCTGGGCCGCCGTTGCTACATCTTGTTCCTAGGCGCGCGTCGCTGGCATACTTCGCATATTGGCTGAAATTGCCTTGAGGAATGGGGAAAGGGGCGGGGGGAGGAAAGGAAAGAGAAACGCAGTTGGAAGGAAGAGGAGAGAGATTTAGTTATCAAAGGCGAATTGTCGCTGCCAGAACCCCTCACTCAGCGCCCTTTCCCTGGGCAAGCTTCGCCCCTTGCTTACCCCCCCACCCCCCTTCAGCCCCGACCCGCTAAGTGTAACAAAGAGCGGCCGGGCTAACTCGAGGCCAAGGTCGAGAGTGTGGGCGCGCTGAGAGAGACGCTCGCTCCCGCCCACGACGACACGCCCGTCATTGTCGTTGTCAGTTGCACGTGCGGGCGAGAGACGATGCCAAAGGGCCTGGCTTTTAAAGCAGACGCACCCTTGCGAGCGACTCCGCACGCACCGTTCGCTCCGCTTGCAAAATAAATCCGTATGTCCCGGTTCACTGTTCGGATGCCGATCGGGTTTACCGCGCGCATTCGGACGCGACGCCCCGCCGGCCCTTCCGTGACCGAGGCAGCTGGACAGCCTCATCTGCCCTGCGAACAGAGGGCCTTTTTCCAACACAGTGAGACCGTGAGGACTGCAAGTCTTCTGTATTTACCATGCAAATGCTTTCGAATTATAATATAGTTGTGCAATAGACAAAAATAATGTACATATGAGGAAGAGAAAATGTGTACGCACTTAAATGACCGTAATAAAATGTGCCGTTTCTGACGCAAAACCTCGTCCTCAAAGAAGTAGCCTACTTCTGAATGAACAAAAAGGCAATTAAAAACTGCGTAAGTGTGACAGACAGCGAAAAAATAACCGCAAAAGAGCTGATTCGCCTCGGACTCTCTCTTTCCTGAATATCAATTCCCTCTTTCTTTAGTTATCCCACTTATTTTCCATTGTTATTTCACGTCTCCCATTCCTCTTTTTGCACACGCACAGTCCCTCCCAGTCCCTCTACCAGTGCGAGCAGGAGCTTGTACTTTGGACACGAGATCCGAAGCTCGCGGTTCTCACCCGGGCAATGCTGAGTGGTAAAAGCCGTACTGTCCTTCCATTAAAACCTACTAACTACTCCATATCGCAACCCACTGACCACCCACGCCCACAGCCGATATCGAGAGACGTTTATCTTCTTTCCTCCCTGCCCTCCCTTTCCCCCGTTTGGTTAATGACTCATTCTCCCTCATTCACTTCCTCATTCTCTCCCCAGCGCCGTCACATTCGGCTGGTCTCTCCGGAAGAGCCCCTTTTTGTCCTCCGCGGGCGTGCATGGCCGGAGTAATCGAGGGCGGACAAGGCTCTCCCACAACGCGCATCGGGAGCGAACGGCCAGCCACAGGAAAGACTCGCGCTCCGTCTTCGGAAACGTCACGATTTCCCGCTACGACACGTCCTCCTCCACATTTCCTCCACTAACACGAAACTCGCTTTATGGCTCTCTCGTGACGCGTCCCGGGCACACCGCTCCCAGTCGTGGGGTTTCGGGCCCAGGCGTTCGCGGGGGCTGAGCCACTGCTTGGTAATTACACGCGGCAAAAAGGTGTAATACATGCCGTTTTTTTTACCCAAAAGCCTGGGCTCCTTAATTCCGCCTGGTTCGGGGTGATGCAAAAACTGTGGCGGGATGCTCAGTATGGCGTGGGGTGTTGGGTGAGGGGGAGAGGAGAGGGGAGGGGGAGAGGGTCGTGTGAGGAGGGCGTGGGGTGAGGGGAGAGGAGAGAGAGGGAAGAAGGGCGTGGCGCGAGGGGCGAGGGGAAAGGGGAGAGGTTGTGGGTGGGGTTTGTTTGACTCACTTGAGTGTGACACGCGAGGAGCTGATGGAAAGGGGGGAGGGAAGGGAAGCGCCGTCCATTCAAATTTAATGAAAATGAAAAAAAAAAAAAAAAATCCTAAAAAATGACTATACCGAATCAGACAAGTCACAAGGGAAAACGACCCAAACACACACGCGCACTTTCCAAACCTATCAAAACACACGCACGCACGCACGCACACACACACCACACACACACACACACACACACACACACACACACACACACACACACAACACACAACAGACTCACACACTCACACACACACACACCATCAACAACCAACGCGACCGGAAAACATCTCCCAAAGGACTACACCCCTCCCCCCCCCACCCACCACCAAAAAAAAGACCCCAAAACAAAAAACAAAACACCAAAAAAAAAAAAAAAAAAAAAAAACTAAAAAAAAACACCCTCCGCAGAAGAAAAAACTCACACACACTCACACACTCAAACACTCACGGCCGAAGAACTCCGAGGACTCCGAGGCGATGATCGTGACCCGCCTATTGGATGAGACTCCTACAGAATGCGGCGCCTCATTCATGCCTCTCTATACGCGATCCTTGTGAGAAGGAGGAGGGGTGGAGGAAGAGACAGGAGGAGGAGGGGGAGAAGGGGGAGACGGAGGGATGGAGGAGAAAGAAGGGAAAAAGAGGAGGAGGAGGGATGAAGGAGGAGGAGGAAGAATGGAGGGGGAGGGGGAGATATGGAGGAGGAGGACAGAGGGGGAAGGGGAGAAATGGAGGGAGGAGGAGGGATTGAGGAGAAACGAGGGAAGAGGAGAAAGGAGGGAAAATGAGGAGTAGGAGGAGGGATGGAGGAGAAGAGAGGAGGAGAAGGGAAGAGAGGAAACATGAAGGAGGAGGAGGAGAAAGGAAGTGAAGAAAAATGGAGGAGGAGGAAGAGGAGAAAGGAAGAGAGGAAAAATGAAGAGGAGGAGGAAGAAGAGGAAAACGGAGAGACGGAGGAAGGGAGGGAGGAGGATGAAAGAAGATGTAAGGGGAACAGTGAGGGCTATAGGAAAGGGAGGAGGAGAGAAGTGGGGAAAGGAGGTAAAGGAAGGGATTAGGGCTGAAGGAGAGGGAGAGGGGGGGGATGCTGGAGGGGGGGGGGAGGAGAGAGGAGGGAACGTGAAAGGATGCTGTGAAGGACGAGGATTCGGGTAAGCTAGAGCGTGAACGAGAGTAAGAAAAGATATAAAAGGAGAAGAGATACCGACGAGGGATATGTATGAAAAATAATGAAATGAAATAAGATGATAACTAAAAAATATTGAAATGAAATAAGATAACTAAAAAATAATGAAATGAAATAAGATGATAACTAAATAATAATGAAATGAAATAAGATGATAACTAAAAAAATAATGAAATGAAATAAGACGATAACTAAAAAATAATGAAATGAAATAAGATAACTAAAATTTATAAAAAAAGAGAAAAATCAGAAACAAATGCAATCGGCAGACAACAAACACAATGTTATGGCATAACAATAAAGGCACGAAGAGCATGATGCCTTCGTCCCACACGAGCGTCTGCCATCATGATTCTCGGATGAGGGAGTGTTCCAGTGTTAAGATGCAAGTTTCCTAACACTCCTCCTTCGGTTTTCTTTTCGCTGCGAGTAGGATGCAAGGAAGGCGACGAAAAGCAACAACAATTTCAGGACATTTACAGGACTTTTTGGTTCTTTTGGGATGGCAATGCATCGAAACGGGCAAAACCTCCTTTCGTTCAAAACTTTTAGAAGAGAAAAGACAGGAATAAATACAACAGAAAACAGAAGACAAAGGACACACCGAATAAGAGTAAACAAAAAGCAAGAACGCAGCGATTCGGTCAGGTTGCCTCGGCGAGCACGGCTGAGCAGACCGAGGGCACGGCTGCCTCGGGCCCTCCGAACACCCCGAGCGGGCGCCGGCGGGAGGACCTCGGCGCCGTGAACATTCCTGGGCTTAAGAATCTTCCGTGTTTACGTTCCTTCGAGTGGCTGTCACGGTAGGACCTCTTTAAGCCTCTCCTTCTCCCGATCATCTTGCTTGATGAAGATACTTGAGGAAAGAGATGCAACAAGGCGGATCGGGTTGCGCCGCCTAATTGCCCCTTCGCAGCCCCCGCTCTCCGAACCGGACCCGCGAGGCGATCTCCCGCTTCGACCTCTGCGACCGAGGAGCCATTTCCCCGAGGACAAGCAAGGGAAGGAAAGATAAAGCATGCACACGAAAAAAGCCGACTCTCACGTCGAACTAACGCTTTTACCTTTCCATTGATGGAGAGTAAATTGCCATTAACGGTGAGGAAATATCTTTTTGGCCTTTTGGGAGAGTAAATAAGCTGGCGCCACCAAGGCTGGCGGGAATGGGCAAACGTTAGCGCCATTAAGGGATCGAAAAATGGAGAAAATACCGAGTGATGAAAATCGCGTGGAAAAAAAATCGCAATCGACTGCATCCTTTTCAATTCGCCATTAAAACAATTCAATTATAACTATCAAATCATCTTATTAAACAGAGAATCAGGCTCTTTCGCATCTCTCCAAAAATCCAGTTGGAGATCACCAGAACAACACCACCACCATCCCACCACCACCACCACAACAACAACAACAAAACAATAATAACAACACCAACACACACAACAATAACAAAACAAAAAACACAACAATAACAGCAACAACACAACAAACAAGAAATCCCACTTGGGTAACTCGCCGCCACCGTGCACCGCCGAGGAGCCGCCCAGCCGAGCAAGCAGCCCTGAAAGCAGCCGCCCAAGGAACCTCTGAGCCGCGAAAGATGCATGGGAAAGCAGAATGCAAGCAGGCAATGCCGCGCGAAAAATAGACACCTCCTGCAAGTGACGTCATTCGTGCATTTCGTCGGTTCGTTAAGGCGATAGCGGAATGACTGGAGATGCTAATACGTGTTATTAGGCAAGGATAACGATAGTAATTATCGTATCTTTATGGCGTCAGGTAATGTCTTTTTAATTATCTCATTTTATTTTTTCTTAAGTATTTCCCGTTCAAACCCGGAATAAGTACACCGAATTCCAAGTATAAAACAAATAAAATAATAAAACCAACTTCCCAAATATAAGAAATGGAAAAATAAATTAAAAAAAATACAGACCATATTCACACCTCGAAACAAAAAGAGAAAAGCGCACAAAAGGTTTATCAAAAGAAGAGAAAAGAAAAAAAGAAGAAAAAAAAGTGCGCTTACGCCACCCTGAAGATTTTCCCTATGACGTCATCCACCATCCCCTGTAACCTCCTTCACGTAGCAACGTGTGGCGTGGCGAGGCTTGGTGTAGCGTGGCGAGGAATGGGGTGGAGAGGAGTGAGGTGGGATGACGTGGATTCGTGTGGCGTGGAATGGGGTGGAGAGGCGTGAGGTGGAATGACGTGGATTGGTGTGGCGTGGCTTGGAATGGGGTGGAATGACGTGAATTGGTGTGGCGTGGAATGGGGTGGAATGACGTGAATTGGTGTGGCGTGGAATGGGGTGGAATGACGTGAATTGGTGTGGCGTGGAATGGGGTGGAGTGGCGTGAATTGGTGTGGCGTGGAATGGGGTGAATTGGTGTGGCGTGGAATGGGGTGGAGTGGCGTGAATTGGTGTGGCGTGGCGTGGAATGGGGTGGAGAGGCGTGAGGTGGAATGACGTGGATTGGTGTGGCGTGGGGTAGAGTGATGTAATGTAAGTGTGGGGGGGAAGTGTCTTGGTGTGGAGATGCGTGGCGTGGCATGGGCAGGGTTGGCGTGGAGTGGTGGAGTGTGGCTTGATGTGGCGTGACGTGGATTGGTGTAAAGCGGCTTGGGGTGGTGTTGCGTGGTGTGGCATGGCTCGCTGTGGAGTATCGTTCCTCGGACCTTTTCTCCGCTTTCCTTCCAAGACGAATGTTCCCTTGAGAGCGAGAGGCGGGATCCGGGACGGGGAAGCGACGGTAGGTGAGAGAGAGAGAGAGGAGAGAGGGAGAGAGAGGAGAGGAGAGAGAGAGAGAGAGAGGAGAGAGGGGAGAGAGAGAGAGAGAGAGAGAGAGAGAGAAGAGAGAGAGAAGAGAGAGAGGAGAGAGAGAGAGAGAGAGAGAGAGAGAGAGAGAGAGAGAGAGAGAGAGAGAGAGAGAGAGAGAGAGAGAGAGAGAGAGAGAGAGAGAGAGAGAGAGAGAGAGAGAGAGAGAGAGAGAGAGAGAGAGAGAGTGAGAGAGGGGGAGAGGGAGAGGGGGAGAGGGGAGAGGGGGAGAGGGAGAGGGAGAGGGAGAGGGAGAGGGAGAGGGAGGGGGAGGGAGGGGAGGGAGAGGGGGAGGGGGAGGGAGGGAGAGGAGGGAGAGAGGGAGAGGGAGAGAGGGGGAGAGAGAGAGAGAGAGAGAGAGAGAGAGAGAGAGAGAGAGAGAGAGAGAAGAGAGAGAGAGAGAGAGAGAGAGAGAGAAGAGAGAGAGAGAGAGAGAGAGAGAGAGAGAGAGAGAAGAGAGAGAGGAGGGAGGGAGGAAAAGGAGAAAGAAAAAAAAAAAAAAAATAATAATAATAATAATACCCACAGGGCTAGAAAGTCACGAGAAGGCATATCGAACCCCTCCGCCCCCCCCCCCCCAAAAAAAAGGAAATCCGCAAAAAAAAAAAGAAAAAAATCCCAAAAGTCACCCAGGCAAGAGAGATTAAAAGCAAGATTGCGTTGCGTGCGCCCTTACACGTGTCGAAGGCTGTTTACCTAGAGGGCCGCGGAGATAGGCAAACACAAGCGCCGATTCACGGCTGCCGCCACGAGAGATGCTTGAGGCCATCACACGGGCCGCGGAGGATTTATCAGATCGATTTCGGTTTCGCAAAGCAACAGAGAGGGAGTGGAGAGGGTGGAGAGGGAGAAGGTGGGGGAGGAGGGAGAAGGTGGGGAAAGGAGGGAGAAGGTGGGGAGGAGGGAGAAAGGTGGGGGAGGGGGAGGGGGGAAGGGAGAAGGAGGGGAGAGGGAGAAGGAGGGGGAGGATGGAGAAGGTGGGGAGGGGGAAGGGGGGGGGAAGGGGGTAGGGGGAGGGAGAGGGAGAGGAAGAGGAGAAGGTGAGAGGGACAGGGAGGGAGGAGGTGGGAGGGGGAGGGATAGAGGAGGGAGGGAGAGGGAGGGGTAGATAGGAAGAGGGAGAGAGAGGAAAGGATCAATGGGAGGGGAGGGAGGGAAGGAAGAAGATCGGAATGGCGATGAAAGAAAGAAAAAAAGAAAAAGGAAAAAAAAAAACAAAGCAAAACAGTCAAGGACACACAAAGAGGAAAAAAGAAAACGAAAGGAAAAACATTACCCACACACAACCAGCCAAAACACAACAAAGCCCTAAATAATCTGCCCCGACCCCCTTCCGCTACGCTACCCCCCCCCCCTTGCAGACACCCCGACCCCTCCCCCCGGAAGAGGACGTCGATGACCGGCGCCAGACTCTTCACGGGGCACGAAGGCGGTTGTTGGGAGGAGAAGAAGCAGGGGGAGGAGGAGGAGGTGCAAGAAGAGGAGGAGGAGGAGGAGGAGGAGACAGGAGGAGGAGGAAAGGTGGAAGAAGGGGAGGGGAGGGGAGGGGGGGAGAGGAGGAGGAGAAGAAAAGGAAGAAAAAAGCACGGAAAGGAGAGAGAGGAAAAGGATGATGATGGTGATGGTGATGGTGATGATGAGGAGGGAGAGAAATGAAGAAAAAAATGAGCAGGGAGGGGAGAGGGAGGAGAGGAGGAGAAGAAATAGAAAAAGAAGAAGGGAGGAGGAAGAGGAGAAGAAGAAAAATAAGCAGGGGAGGAGAGGGGAGGAGGAGGAAGAAGTAGTAATAGTAATACAGCTGGGGGAGAAGAAAGGAGAAGGAGAAAGAAGAAAAAGACGAAGAAACAGGAGGAGGAGGAGAAGAAAAAAACGAAGGAGGAGGAGAGGAGAAGAAGAAATTGAATATGAATAATAATAAAGGGAGAGAAGAAGATGAAGAAGGGGAGGACGAGGAGGAAGAACAAAGAAAAAAAACGATGACGTAGAAGAAGAAGCAATAGAGGAAGAAGAAAGGGAGGAGGAAGATAAAGAAGACGAGAGAGACAAGAGGACCTGACCTATCTTCCCGAATAGTTCCAAAACACAATTTCCACCCGTGACGTCACCCACACAACCAAACTTGACCGCAAAAGGTTTCCCCAACCGTGCCATCCCCGCGAGTTTGTTTTCCCTTTCTCTACGCGTCTGTCTGTCTGTCCTGGCACGCTATAAAAATACAGTGTCTGTCTGTCTGTCCTGACAAGCGATAATAATACAAACAAAAAAAAGTACCCTTGCAAGAAAAAATAAATAAATCAAAACATAAACGAGATGTTTACGCGTCTTAAAACCTGCTGACAGATCCACCCGACACGTGACGCAGCGTAAATAAAGACCAAGTACTGTCCCGCCTTAGTTACTCCGACCCCACCCCCCTCCTGACCCCCACCCCCACCGTATCTCCGGCCAGCAACAGATCCTCCGCATCGCCCTATCTGTCACGCACTTCCTAAGAGGTTAAAGCGTTAATTAAGAACTTGTAAAAAAAAAAAAAAAAAAAATGGTTTCAGTCAGAGTGCCAGTCCGTCTGGAGTGAGAGTGGCACTCTCGGGTGAGCGCCTGGGAGTGAGAATGGAACGTTGGAGGGGGGGAGGGAGGGGGGAGGGAGATAGACCCCGATGGAGCGGAAGATGTGATAGGAAGCAGGAGTCCGCGAGGGTTTATGTAAGGGAGCTCTTAAAGCCTCACTCTACAAGGTGTTCTGTGTCACGCTGCTGTTTCGATTCGGTGATGGGGTGCGTGTGTGTGTGTGTGTGGGTGGGGGGGGGGGTCGATTCCTCTTTTGGGATGCTTAAATGACCGTGATAATGGTTGATGATAAATCGTTTAAATAGGTCAAACCCTAGAGGCACTAGCAACAAAATAAGATGACAGCACTGCCTAACCTGAATCCAAAAGGTCAATAAAAAGCCAAGGAAATAAAGGTCTACTCAGCGGGAATTTTTTGTCGAGGAAAACTATTTCGCAGAATCAACAAACGCAACACAACTCGCCGTCCCTCCCTTCCCCTTCTATCTCAGTCTCTCATTAATGTATCTTTTCTTATCTCACTCTTGCGAACCATCTCTCTCTCCACCCTGTTTTGCTTCCCTTTCCTCAATCTTCCCAGCTTGCTTTTTTCTCTCATTCTCCCTCTTCAATATCTCCCCTCCTTCTGACTTTTCTCCTCTTTCCATCTCCTTTCCCTCTTCCTCGATCGCGGAGGTCACAGCATCAAGTGCCACTTCAAGCCCTTGTATTTTTTCACAAGACTCGATCAAGCGTTTCTTTAACTACCAATTAACGTTCCAAAGGCGTTTTGCTCGGAATTGCTTCCTCTTTTTATTCTATCTATTTCTTTCCTCTTTTTCTCCCCTTTTCTCCTTTTTAAAGTAAACTCATCAAAGATTTTATTTCTCTCTCTCTTCAAACCAAGCAAGTTTTTTCGAATCCGTCTCCTCTTTAAAGTAAAATCATGAAATAAGATTTTTTTCCTAACCTCAATCTCATTTTTCTTATCTCCTTTGCATGCACATCGTCATGCAACGACTCATGGCCGGCAAGAACCCATTTACAGCACTTCAACTGCAAACCGAGAGCAGGCAGCCACTCCCCGCGTCTCATTACTTCGTGTAAAAAATAAATATATAAATATATCATATATCCCGCTTTTACGAGGCTGTATGCAGAGGTGCAGCGAATATTTTTATTTTTAAAAGTTTGAAATTCCGGGACATCTTTCAAATAGACGCAGCCTCTTTTCCGCTCGTCAAAATAGACATTCAAGCGGAGATAAGAAAGGCAATTACTAAGGCGACGATAAAAAGTGAAAATCGAAACGAAAACATCTAAAAATATAAATAGCGAAAAAATGCCGAGGCCTCTCGCACGTCCTACTTTTATCAAGTGGCCCCACCTACAGCAAGGGGAGGGGAGGGGAAGGGTCAGGGGAGGGAGGTGAGGGGTGGGAAGGAAGGGAGGAGGGGAGAGGGGAGGAGAGGGGGAAGGGAGGGGATGGGTCAGGGAGGGAGGTGAGGGGTGGAGAAGGAAGGGGAGAGAAGCCAGGGGAAGGGGAAGGAGAGGGGAAGGGGATGGGAAGGAGAGAGATAGGACAGGGGAGGGGGGCGGAACGGGGTGATGCAAGGTAGAGAAAGGGATAGGGGGGACGTGGAGGGGCAGGGGAGGGGATCGAGGCGGGGCAGGTGAGGGAGAAAGGGGAGGGGAAGGGGCCAGTAGAGGGTAGGCTGCTGTGAGGTCAGGGGTAGGGGTAAGGAGGGGAAGGAGGGGCTGCCACTCTCACTCCTCACACTCCTCGGCCTCACGTGGAACCTCAGCCTCCGCCCAGCTCGTATGACCAGACCAGGGGTTTTTAACCTGGGGTCCACGGATGGGGTTCAGGGGTCCGTGAGGATCAGATAAAAAATCGCATTTATATTCGCTACACTTTTTGCATAAAAAGGAGTGTGTGTTTTTTTAAGTTTAATAATACTTTCTTTATATCATATATTTATGAGACGATCAAATCTCAATAAAAGTACATCATACACATTGGATGTAAAGACGTGTTTATGACTTTTATCAGATTATTAAAGGGGCTAGTTATTAAAAAGGTCAAGAACCAATGACATAAACAGTTGAAGAAATCTCATTTCTAAAAATATATGTAAAACGAGTATTTTGAGCGAAAATGTTTCCCTTTTTTGAAAGAAAGAGAGAAAGAGAAAAATAAAGAGAAAGAGAGAGCGAGAGCGAGAGGGAGGCGGGAGAGGGAGTGGGGGAGAGAAGGGGAGAGGGAGAGAGAGTGGGGGAGAATGAGGGGAGAGAGAGAGGGGGGAGAGGGAGAGGGAGTGGGGAAGAGAGAAAGGGAGGGGAGGAGAAGGGAGTGGGAGGAGGGGAAAGAGGAGTGGGGGAGAGAGGAGAGGGAGACGGGAAGAGAGAGAGAGAGAGAGAGAGGAGTGGGGGAAAGAGAGGGAGGGGGGAGAGAGAGGAGAAGAGAGAGAGAGAGAGGAAGAGAGAGAGAGAGAGAGAGAGAGAGAGAGAGAGAGAGAGAGAGAGAGAGAGAGAGAGGAGAGAGAAGAGAGAGAGAGGAGAGAAGAGAGAGAGAGAGGGGTGGGGAGAGTAGAGAGAGGGAGTGGGAGAGAGAGAGAGGGAGTGGGAGAGAGAGAGGGGAGTGGGAGCGAGAGAGAGAGAGAGAGAGAGAGAGAGAGAAGAGAGAGAGAGAAGAGAGAGGGAGAGAGAGAGAGAGAGAGTGGGAGAAGAGAGAGGAGAGAGAGAGAGAGAGAGAGAGAGAGAGAGAGAGAGCAGAGGAGAGAGACGAGAGAGAGAGAGAGAGAGAGAGGGAGTGGGGAGAGGGAGAGAGACGGAGAGAGAGAGAGAGACGAGAGAGAGAGAGAGAGAGAGACAGGAGAGATTAGAGAGGAGAGAGAGGAGAGAGAGAGAGAGAGACCTGCACAATTTCAAGATAAAAAAATAACACATCCACCATTTTAAATCAATAATACTTTACGACAGTCCACACACTCTAATTAATCAATCTAGCCTGCAACCCTCGCGGAACACACAGCAAACACCGGTAATTGGCTGCACACACTAACATCCGCGCCGCTCTCGATCCGTTTCCCCGAGACCACTTTTAAACACCACTAAACATGACAAAGTGCCGCCGGCTGCCTGGTCCGCGTGCAGGAAGCGAGGCACACCTGTTCGACGCACCTGTCACGCCAGCTCCTCCCCTCGCGTTCCTCTGCCCACGGATCCCTGCCACGTATTTTCATTCGCTTGGATCACCACGTATAAAACAAAAAAGGTAAATTCAAACAAAATAAAGAAACATATATAGAAAGAATGGGAGAAAGGAGAAGAAAGGAAGAAGGCAGGAGGGAGAAGGAAGGATGAGAGAGAGAGAGAGAGAGAGAGAGAGAGAGAGACGAGAGAGAGAGAGAGAGAGGAGAGAGAGAGAGAGAGAGGAGAGAGAGAGAGAGAGAGAGAGAGAGAGAGAGAGAGAGAGAGAGAGAGAGAGAGAGAGAGAGAGAGAGAAGAGAGAAAGAAAGAAGAGAAGAAAGAGAGAAAAAGAGAGAGAGAGGAGAGAGAGAAAGAGAGAGAGAGAGAGAGATGAGAGAGAGCCAAGCAAAACTCGAGAATCGGATCCGTTTAGCGCATGACCTGGGGAAAGCGGTGTAAACAAAGACTGCCCCTGTTTGTATGTGCACGCATGCATGAGAAAATCCAAGTTCCCCGCATACCCATCCGCTTTTGTGCTTCTCACAATCACACACACTTTCTACCCCTTTCCATCTCTATCCTACACCCTTAAACGCAACCAACACGAACAGTCAATTGCGTTCCAGGACAGGTCATGTGACATAAAAGCCGATGACGTCACCCCTCCACATAATACCGCCATTACCACCGAGCCTTCATTATGCCGCCTTCACTCCCCACGGCGGATTTTCTCTTCCCCTATATATTTAGCTTAGAAGGGGGAAAGCCACGCATATATACCCTCAGATTTACAGTAGGGGCATCGTCTAATTATACCGCGGTATATAGTAGGTAGGGTGATAAGTGAAAATGGTAGCCACAATTCATCGATAGTTTGTTTTGTGTTGGTGCTGGTTTGTTGTGTTGTGTGTGTGAGTGGGCCGTGCATCCTGGGCTCGGAGGGAAATTTTTTAAAATGTGGTGTGAGGTGGCTTGAAAAATTTGTCAATACATCCGGCTCGCCCCCGCGGTCTTTCACATTTGAGTG
The DNA here is from genome assembly GCF_003789085.1 of Penaeus vannamei. Taxonomy (NCBI): domain Eukaryota; kingdom Metazoa; phylum Arthropoda; class Malacostraca; order Decapoda; family Penaeidae; genus Penaeus; species Penaeus vannamei. Next base: position 245,308 of record NW_020872665.1, read on the forward strand.
ATGAGAAAGAGAGTAAAAGGAGGGTGCTAGGGAGAAGCAAGTCGGGTGTGGGTGTGTGTTGTGGTGTGTGTGTGGGGGAGAGGGACAAAGGTGGTGGGAGAAAAAGAGAGACGAGTGGGATAGAGGAGAAGGGTGGAGGGACGACGAGGTGGGGGAAAGATGGAGGAGGGACACGGAAATGATGGGAAAGAGAGAAAGAAAGAGAGAGAAGAAAAAAGAGAAAGAAGGTGAGAGAAAAGAAGAGTGAGAGAGAAGAGAGAGAGAGAGAGGAAGATGAGAGTTGAGAGAGGAGAGAGTGTGTCAGAGTGAGATGTGAGCGAGGATTGAGAGACGAAGAGAGAAGAGAGGAAGACGCGATAGAGAGAGAAGAGAGAGTGTGTGTGTGTGTGTGTGTGTGTGTTTGTGTGTGTGTGTGTGTTGTGTGTGTGTGTGTGTGTGTGTGTGTGTGTGTGTCATGTGTAAAACGGATGACTGGGCGATTCTAGCGTAGATAAAAATGAAAATACCAAATAAAATGTAATTATATCTCAAAAGTAATATTGGCGTGGCAGTCAAGCACCCATCGCCCCCCCCCCCCCCGCCAACACAGCTGTCTTCAAGTCTCCTAAAAAGATCCCCCTTCACGAGCCCATATCCTAATAGATTCAACATCTCGTGCACGTTCATCCTCGTCAACTCTACCTGTCCATAGTCTCATTTCCATCGGTCCCTATTGTGTCTTGCCTCTCGCCTCACTCTCAACCCCCTGACCTGTCGTTCCTTCTGCTCCACTGCCCACCTATACGTCTCTCTCTTTCCAAGAACTTCCATAACCTGCCATCTTCACCTCCTCTGTATAACTCCGCATAATACCAAATAACCAACGTCCACATATACCTTTACACTCCCTCTGTGCTCTTCCGCATACTCGATATCTGTGCCCCACTCTTAAATACCTGCTTCGATCACTGCCGTCTTTCGATATACTCTGCCCTGTGCTGAGTTCGCGTCTCACACACTCCCATACATTGCCCTCTCACTTCACTCTAACTCCCACCAACTCCAATTCTTCACGCAATCACATACATGTATCGCTCCTTCGACCTTCCCTATATGCATCCTATCGAACTCCTACCTGCTAATGTCATTCGGACAATCGATCGAGAACTAACCCCACTACACCATCCCTAGTGTGCTCGATGCGCATGAATCATTAAGCCTTCGCCAGCTCTCCCTCCCTCCCCCTACCATCTTCAAACCCCATATCCCTTCCATTAGCTATCCACACTCACTTACATCTTACGGCAACGGTTCTAAATAATATTTTCGCGGGCCGTAAGTGCATGCCAGAAACGTCCGACGTTGACAGCCACTTGATCTGTTCGCCGATACTGCATGACTGATTTGAGTTTAATTGTCGCGATTAACAAGGCGTACAGTAACCGTTATAGTTACTAAGCGCAATTCATCGAGTTATAAAGATATACGTACGTGATGATGACACTAGTAATAAAACAAAAACAATAGCCAAACGCACGCACACTTACCAGCCGGCGCTGACGTGACAATGGCCCGCGGAAGGATCAAGCAGACACCCGGTGTTCGTGTATGTGGAGGTGTGACAGAGAAAAGCGGCAATATATAAGATGGCTATATAAGTAAGGATTGCTACAAAAACTGCACCGAGTTTAATGTTTACTATGTTAGGGCTCGGAGCGGGCCGGGATTTCTCCTGCACGACCCCTACCACATAGCCACCCCTCAGCCGCGCCCGTTTCCTCCAGCCCGCCCTGCACTTACTTAATCTAGCTCTCGCCTATATATAATACGACACAACAACACACTACACCACACACACACCCACACACGCAATAATCGTACCAGTAAACGCGCACACACAAGATCACACACACAATATACATAACAGCACACACACACACCAACTAACGACTATACTGACCGACTGCGTCTATCATACGTGTCTGTATGTCTAGACTCACTTACTCTCTTCGGAACTTCTCGCGCGTATTGGTGCGGCGAGCCGCCCGAAGTTTTGCACTAACCCTAACCATTTCCACCGAGTGCTCGAGCATCGCGGTGGAAATAAGCCCGAACCCTTCTCAATATCACACAACGCCATGCGGAGTTTCTGGAGCTGAGCGGTTTCACCACGCTCACTTTCTCTAACAGCGTCGTTTCCGCCCCTGCTGTCGCGTGTGCATTGCAATTCTAGCCCGATGCAGGATCGATCATGCCCGAAACCCTGAGAAATTCCAAACTGTGATTTGCAAAACAGCTCTTTTCGTATACACTGATTATAAGTCACACAACTCTGTAATCTTAGTATAGAACCGAATACTCTTCGAACCTAAGTAGCGTCATGTAAGCTGCACTAGACACTTTACAAAACCGCTAAGTGTATAATAACACTATTAGGTTAGAATCGGCAAAATGTAATAACGACTTAATAGTGTTATGTTCATGAGAATAATATGATACCGAAAATAGATAATACCTTATGTAGAATGATTACTAATTGAGTTCCCACTATGCTTACCAGGATTCGATAATAGGAACTCTTGAGGGTATAAGCAAGTCTAAAATAAGTCGAACTTGAATCTTCTCCGTGCCGCCGCCGCGATGATAGAATGCGCCGCTTCGAGAGGACGTCTCAAGCGACCCCCCGCAGGCCGGCTTCATCCCGCTGCCATCCTTGAGGATACTCTCAACAGGTCAGCACGCAGTGATTGTAGACACGCATCACTATTCATCGCTTTTGGGATCTTATCTTAATACTATTCGTAGGGGGGGGTGAGGGTAGTCAATTATCGTAGCATTTACTGTGGTAAGCAAATTTGTGGCGCCTAAATATATACCATGTCTAAATCAGTGCTCTGAAACCAAGTGGACATCCCCGCCCAAGCCACATAACAACATATATGCCGGGTTATGTACCAGCTCAGTAAGGAGACTATGTGTTTTATCTGTTCAGAAACGTTGTAACCAAATTCACGGTATTATATCCCTGGAATTTAATGACTCCGCAACGTTAAAATTTTCATTTCCCATATATCTATACGTACATACCGAACCAGTGAAGTAAAATCCTTTCAATAAACTGAAGCAAAAACGGATCAGGTCTACAATTAACGATCTCACGTACTTAAATCGGGTAGGCCCACCCTTACGCTGCCATTACATGGAGGACAGCCAGAGGCAAAGAAAATAATCATATTTACCAATAAACTCTGTACGAAAGAGTTGAGTCACCAGTTCCATTAAGGAACCGCCAGATCCCTACTCGACATAGTCCCGCCTCGACCCTGAGACAAAGCCGCCACCCGTCCCATACTAAACATTCCTCACTCCCCCCCAACTCACCACTATGTGCAAGCATTTCATACCACTTAGGTAATACCCTATCCTACTGTACCGCCTACCCTACCCCCCCCCCTAAGCACTTATGCCAATAATTACTATTGTACCCTATCCTTTGCCCCCTGTTCTCCCCCCAAGGCTATCAGCACTAAATGGTATACCCTTTTTCCTGCCCCCCCCCCCATAACTCGGATCTATCTTCAAGCCGCAACCAGCCTCCCTACCTCACCCCCTCCCCCCCCCCCCCCAGCCGAACTCCTTACCTCCGAGGGGCAAGATCGGAGAAGCATTTTTTTGCCCGGAGTTTCCCCGGTGGCATCTCGCCGGGTGTCAAACATGGGCATGTGGGATGCTGGCTCTCGAGATACGTATGTGTGCATCTAGGTATGGATAAACACTCTTTTTTTTCGTTTCCCTTTTCAACATACACGCTCGCAGTATTGGTTCTGACATTCTACGTGTGTCTGAACTTCCCATCGAAAAAAGTGCCAAGGTGTCTGCGAGGAGATAACACTTATCACCCTGTGTCATCGATAAGTTGGAACTCTTCTGTTGACAAGACTGATTACGTAAAGGATAACAGCTTATCTTCTGTGTAATCTCGTCGAAAAACATGGACGCTGATATCGTAAAGTAAAACTAAACAGAGCTCGTGGAATGTGAAAATGACATGACAAAAACGAATCAAAACGAGATAAGATAATAAACGCAGAAAAAGTGGATATGAGAAATAGAAGAAGAAGGAGGTGGAGGAGGAGGAGAGATAGGGATACAGAGATACAGATAAAGTAAAAAAAAAAGAGAAGAGAAGAGAAGAGAAAGAAGTGACAAAGAGGAGAGAGAGAGAGAGAGAGAGAGAAAGAGAGAGAGAAAGAGAGAGAGAGAGAGAGAGAGAGAGAGAGACCAGAGAGAGAGAGAGAGAGAGAGAGAGAGAGAGAGAGAGAGAGAGAGAGAGAGAGAGAGAGAGAGAGAGAGAGAGAGAGAGAGAGAGAGAGAGAGAGAGAGAAAGAAAGAAGAGAGAGAGAGAGACATATATAGAGAGGATAAAGCGATAAATGGAACGAATAATAAAGAAAAAAAAAGAAAAAAAGAAAAAAAGGAACAAAGAGACAACGAGAGACGAGGAGCGGGTGAGGGACGACTCCACCGCACAACGCGCACTGTCTGAACGCGGGCGATCCGGGTGATAGTACACACATTAAGGGCGAAGCGGGCTGTAATAGAGAAAGGTCAGTGGCTTCGAGATGCGGGAAGATTCAGGAAAAAAGAGAGTAAAAGTTCAAAAGAACAGGGAATGAGAAAGGATAAGAAGAATTGAAGAAAGTCCGTCGTGGCGGAGGAACTCGAAGACGACTTTCTATCCTTGATTCGTTTAGTCGTTTGGTCTTTTGCTGAATATTTTTATTAATTTAAGGGGTTGGGGGTTGTAGCAACACAAGAGGGGCACACAGGGGGGCTGGGAGGGGGGAATTGTAGCAACACAAGAGAGGGGTAGGCAGTGGGGGGGGGGAGTTGTAGCAACACAAGGGGGGTAGACAGGGAGGCGGGGAGGGGGGAGTTATGGCAACACAAGGGGGGGCAGACAGGGGGTTGGGAAGGGGAGTTCTAGCAATATTAAGGAGAGGAGGGGCAGACAATAGGGGGGGGGAGGCTGTGCAAAAAGACATACAGGGGGAAGGGGGGTCGTAGTCGCTGTCGCAGAAGGTGAAAGAGTTGCTGTTTCGCTGAAGAGAAGATCACGCCGCGGTTGCTACGAAAGGCGAGGAGAGAGAACTGGCTGTTGCAATACAAAGGAAATGTTGTTGCAGAAGATGGGAGGGGTGGAGGGGTGATGGGAAGGGGGGAAGGGGATGGGGTGGAGGGAAGGAAGGGGAAGGGATGGGTGGAGGGAGGGAAGGGGTGGGGGAAGGGAGGGAATGAAGGGTGGGGGAAGGGGGTGAGGGAGGAAGGGGAGAGGGAGGGGGTGGAGGGAAGGAAGGGGAGGGGGAGGGATGGAGGGAAGGAAGGGAGATGGGAGGGGGACGGAGAAGGAGGAGAACGGAGGGAGGAAGGCAGAAGAGGACTAGCAAGAGTCGCTTACCCTGGAGGGAGGGAGTGAAAGGGAAAAAAACGAGATAGGAAAGGGAGTGGGGGAGAGAAGGGAGAGAGGGAGGGAAGAAGGGCGGAGGGGAGAGGTCTGCCAATTCACATGTAAATGCAGCGATGGTGTTGAGTGCGGGAGTGATGGATGGGCGGTCGGTGTTGAGGCGGTGTTGCTGCAGGGATTCTAGAAGACGTTGATTAATGGCCCTTGAAGTGTGTGGATAGAGGTACTTTGCACGGGGAGTCTGGCCTTAACTTTCCTTTATCGGGATGAGTTGGAGCCCGAAGACGGCTGCGGTTCGGGTCGTGCAGTCGTGAGAAGTGGTGTGTGAAGGCAGTGTCAGGGGTGTGGCAGTGAGGTGAGGATGAGGTGGTAGTGGGAGGTAGATGTAAGAGATTTTAAGTAGAATAAAGTTAGGGTGAAGCGAGAGGCATTGCTTCCGTGAATTTAGAAAATAATAAGGAATAATAAAGAAAAGGAAAGGGAACTGGTAGAAAGTTATCAGAGTTTACCCTTTGAAAAAAAAATATTTGCCTAACTAGCCAAAAATAAAACCATTTAAGCAAACGGCATCAGGCCTTGGCAACAGGACTAAGATATAAATTCAGATAAAGAGAGAATGTGTAACAGCTGGACAAAACAGAGAAACGCACGACATAATAAAAACGTTTCTGAGTCGGGGAAATTACAATGCCACTGGAAATCACACAAGGGACTGATGATGAGTTCTGCGCGGACGCGAGCGTTTTTCAAGGCGTCGCGTTTTCGGAGCAGCTCCTTCCCGCGACCGACGCCCAATCACGGGGCTGAAAATAACTAGAAATCGACGGTGAAATCAGCACCCAAACCGTAACAAAGAAAACCCGCAGCTTACGAGGCTTCCTGTTGCTCCCTCCTATCTCCCCAAATCGTAGCATAAGAGAAACAAAGAGAGAATAAAAAGTACAGACCCAGTAGGGATATTAAGCCTTTCCACCGCCCGTAAAACTCGACTTCTGACGCCCAAACGAAGAAGAAAAAAGGCGAGCGAGCCGCACCTGCCCCGAGTGAAATTGCAAGTGTCACTCAGGTTACTGGCGGTAGCGGCTGCCCGCGGCGCTCGTACTTGCGGTCGCTCACGCTGGTATCCTCTCTAATAAGGTGGTCGCTACTGTGACCTGGGAGGCTTTTAAAGAGCGGGTTGCCATTACGGCGAAGGTGTGCCCACTGGCTGAATCACTAACGCAACAGGTACACAAAAATCAGGCGAGCTCGTAACGTGGCGGGCGGGGGGCGCGCGGAGGGAGTAAACAGCGCTGGCGATCGACGTCAGCCGGGCAGGGGGAGGGAGCGGGACCCGACTGCCTGACGTTGCAAATGTCAGAGCGAGCCTGAGGCTGTTGATGCTGGGAAATTGAACTGAATTAAAATGACGTTTATATCTATTCACGTAACAGCTTCAGCAATCTGTGAATTGACTTAAATCCCGCATGTGAGGTAGTGTAAAGGCTCGTCAAGTGCACGATTTTCCATGCTGCACCATTAACATGCAAAAACCGAAGAACTTGCAATCTCAAGCAAAAATTTAAGAATGCATCAACTAACAAACCAATTATTGTGGTACGTTATCTTTATAATTACACGACTTCTAAAAAAATCAGAAAAAGGGGGAGTCATGCCTTGTGCCCGCAGTCAGGTGTGCCAGAGATGACGCAACAGCTGATCGCTAGTGTTTACACTTTCTGACAGGGCTACACTCGCCCCACGCCAATCTTGTTTCTCGCGGCTGTCACTGGACGTTATATACTGCACACACACTCTTGCTATTGGCATTTATTCGCACGCGTACTCATATGCGAGGTAAAAATCATGTTACATTTTAGCTCAACCGGCGACCTGCAAGACTGGTGGTATGAAAATAACTTTCAAATCGAGTCGCATCGCGCGATCCATTTCGCTGCGCCAGGAGTAGCGCCATAAAGGAGAACAGGTGTTTCGCCGAGACTTTCATCCCTCATTTGCAAGCTCTCGTTTGTCATGAAACTTTTCGCAATAACGGCCATAACGCCCCACCTCCCACCCGAAGACCCCTCGCCAGGGACTCTAATCGGTGATTTACGTATTTCTCTCGGCCTTTCTCCTGCGTAACGTCATTATTACAGCTTTCTCCTCTCCTCGCTGGTCCTCCCCGTGCCAGGTGTGTGCGTGTGTGTGCAACTATGGCCCGCGGCGGAGAGTGGTTGGCCGAGGCACACCTCAGCGTTCGGGGCGAGCAACACCCACGTCCCGCTCGTGGCCAACACCCTCCTCCTCCTCCTCCTCCCCTTCGCCTCACTCTCCCCTTCCCATTGCAAGACGCTTAAGTGCTGGGTTATTACCTATGGAAATGACGGCTTTGAGCGCCTTCGAGGTGTTGACTGTTTAATGACACCCTTGTTCCAAAAAGAAAGAAAAAATATGGGTCAACCAAGAAGAGACTCGTCGCCGCGTTGCAGCAACAATGGAACACAAGGAGGGTCGCCGGGAACACCTAACTCCACAGCTCACAGGTCTGGGAAAGGAAAGTGGGTGTTGATAGTCACGGCAACGTAAGTGGGGCAAAAACAGCAAGGGAGGTGTTAATTTATACAGCATAGAGTCACGGTTGAGGACCCAGTCAAACGTGTCTTGACATTTAAACAGTACATCCCGTAAACAGGCTGCTCTGAGGCTTCGATCATGCAGAAGGTGAAGCAAGGACACACCTCTGCTTCGGCAGAATGTGGGAATTGGGAGTATGCGAGAGGAGGCTCTCGGATTCTCTCCCATGACACGCGATCAACTTCACCATTACCATAACTTTGGCGTCGTCCCCGCCCCTCCGTCGCCCCCTCGCCCTCTCCTTTCCTCGAGCCTCCAGACGCTTCGCTGCAGTGTAACGCAACCCTTCTGCACGCTTCGCCATTGCAAGAGAAGGGGAGAGAGATCGCAAGTCATCATCCTGGCACTTGTCTACGTCGGGAACACCCCAGCAACCACGGTGCAAGTTCCTGATACCGTATGGGAGCGCTGAATAATACCACGATATACAAAAACAAGAGAGCTGAGACCACTACAGTTCATAATCAAAACAAATCAATTAAACTGCCAAGACTAGGACGAAACTCTCCAGCGAAATCTATAATTCATCTTGTTCGCAACACGTCCAATCTCGCGGCCACATCCGCTCCTCTCCCTTGCTCAGGATGAAAAAAAGATGTCCCTAATTGTCGCCGAGCGTGCCAGCCTTTCAGGTCCATTAAACAGACCGTCTCGGGAGTCTCCTCGCACAAAAGGCCCTGCACGCCTCGCCTGCAGCACCGGCGCCGCCCAGATGTGTGAATAGCCCCCCCCAACCCCCAGCCCACAACACACACGCTCGCCTTTGCTTTCATGCACTTACTACTCCTCGGGCCTCCACCCCAACACCTCACGCCCACCCATCCCCGACCCACCCATCCCTGTGACCCCTACGCCCACCCTCTCCCGACCATCCCATCCTGTGACCCCTACGCCCACCACACCCCAAACCCTCCCATCCCGTCCTACGTCCGCCCCATCCTTCCTCCTCCGCCCATCCCAGCAACACCGAGAGAGAAAATGGTTCAGGTACAAACACGGCGAAAATGGCGAGACCGAGGGAATAAAGCGAGAGAAGGAGAGACAAGACGAAGAAGGGAATAGACGAAATGGACGAAAGAGCGAGCGAAGGAGAGTGCAAAGGCTACACGAATTAAGGGAGAAAGACGGAAAGAGAGGTGCATGAAAAGCAGACTTGACGGTAGAAATGAAAAAAGAATGGAAGAACAAGGCGATGAAAGGACACCATGAATGATGAAGAAGGCCGAGTGCATAGCGCCCGAGAAAGGGAGGCAGGAGAGTAAATTGACTGAGAATGCACGGACAGGTGAGGGAAGAATGGGAGGAGAGGGAAGGGGAAGAATGGGAGGGAGAGGAAGGGGAAGAATGGGAGGGAGAAAGGGGAAGGGAAGAACGACAAGGAGAGGAAGATATGACTGAGGAAGAGGGAGAAAAAGGGAGATTAAGGAGGAGTAAGAGGGAGAGAATGGGAACGGGAGAGGGAAAGGGATCGGGAGAAGGTGAAAACCAGGATAAAGAAGGGTGAACAAAAGAAAGAGAGAAAGAAAAACGAAAACGCAGAAGAGAAAGAAACAAGCGAGGGGGAGAGGCGGGTCCAGGCGGCGGCCGAGGGCGCACCAGACGCGCCCAAGAAGGAAAAGACGCAAACCCTGATTTATGGAAAAGGGCCAAGGCGTAAGACCGGTGGGGAGGGGGAGGGGGGAGGGGGTTTTGGGCGCCACCGTCTCCCAGACTTGTAAATGATCAGCGAAAAATTTTAAGCCTTGGAAAGGGTAAAGGAGATTGATGTAGTGGGGGGGAGGTGACATGGGGAGGGGACATGGGGGAAGGTGGACATGGGGGATGGAAGTGGACATGGGATGTAGATGGACATGAGGAGGAGGTGGAAATGGGGTGGAGTTGGGTGCGGGATAGCAGTGGGGCTTGAGATGGGCATGGGTTTGGGTATGAATCAGGGAAACGTAAGGGAGTGGAGGGGAAAGGGTAAGAGGGGGTTGTTTGAGTCACAGCTAAGGCAAACCCCAACCGACGTTTCCCGAGGCCCTCAAGAGCCTCGTCTCCGAGCGCCACCGATATAAAACGAGGACCAGCGACGGCCGCCGGTGACCAACAACTCCAGGCCTCAGAGGACACAGCGAACCTCCTCATAAAGGCAGGTCGGGCGCTTTCGGCTCTTTAATTCGAACAAGCAATCAACGAGAGGGAATTAATACTCCAACAAGCCCCTCGCAACTTGTACCTCGTCCTCCCACTCGAACTTTCCTTTAATCAATATCGCTCCGCTGCGTCTTTCCGCTCTCGATAATCAGCTGATATTACTTAGAATTGTGATATTGAAGGAGGAGATCGAGTATCATTTTGTCTAATAGGTTATCTTCAAAATAGTTAGAAATAGTATGAGCGTAGGTGAGGGTAAGACACGAAAACCTCGAGTATATCTTAATGATGATGAGCCAATTTTCCCCGCAGACAGTTACAGCACGACACTTTTCGAATGAAGTTGCGAAAAAACAACAACAACAAAAATGTCATGAAGTTGGCCCGTGCATGAAAATCTCTGTTACTCATCCCCTGCACCCCTCCCCCGTCCCCCTTTCCCCTACCAACAAGAGCTCGGCCTCACCTTGTGCCTGGGGTCGGGCGCGCCGTCGTAGGGGCCATTGTGGACTTCCTCGTGCAGGGCTCCCGAGGGGCACTGGGAGGCGTAGGGCGACGAGGCGGGGGAGTGGCCGCCCGCGTCGTAGGGAGCGGGGCTGCTGCGGCCGGAGCTGCGGTTCTGCTCTCCGCGCCGCCAAGGGAAGATCACGCTGGAAAGAGAGAGGATGTGGGTTAGGACATCAGCTGGCTTGGATAAAGAATAACAACTTATTCTTGGGTGTGGGTTAGGTCAATAAGCTTGGATAAAGATTAAGGACATCAGCTGCTTGGATAAAGAATAAACAACTTATTCTTGGTGGGTTAGGACATCAGCAGGCTTGATAAAGAATAACAACTTATTTTGGATGTAAGATGATAGCGAGTTAACCATGGCTTGGATAAAGAATAACTTATGCTTGGATGTAAGATGAGAACGAGTTAACCATGGAAAGCTAGAGAATAGTGCTTGGGCGTAAGGGCAAAGAGACGGAAACATGCTGAGATGAAGAATAGATAACTTATTCTTGCTTCTAAGATGACCAACTAGTCAACCATGGAAAATGAAAATGGTCTGGAAAAGAAAACAATGTCACATGAGTGAATAACACCTTAAAAATGCAGTCATGAGCTCACGAGAACACTTTCTGCAGAACTCCCGTGCAATAACTTGACTCCAGGACCTATGTTTAGCTGACCTTGAAAGGACTCGCTGATCTGGAAACACGTGCGAGGAGGAGGAGGAGGAGGAGGAGGAGGAGGAGGAGAGGAGGAGGAGGAGGAGGAGGAGGAGGAGGAGGAGGAGGAGGAGGAGGAGGAAAAGAAGAAGAAGAAGAAAAAGGAGGAGAGGAGTCAGAAGAAGGAGGAGGAGGAGGACGGCAAAGGAGGAGCAGAAGGAAGAGAAGAATGCACGGTAGAGTCATGAGAAAAACCAAAAAAGAAAAGGAAAAAAAAATGTAGCCGCACATGAACCCTCCTCCCCCATTCTCCTCTGCTCCCCATCGCCTCCAACTGCTCCTCTCCCCTCCGCGTGTTCTCCCTCCCCCAACCCATTGTTCTCTCCCTCTCCCCTAGCACTTGCAACCCCATCGCTCCGGGAAGTTGAAATTACAGTGATAAACCGCACCAGACGTTAGATTACAGCTACGTGGACTCAGCGCCGGCCAGACACCGGGTTCTGCACAGAATCAGCGAAAGGGAGAGAGGGAGAGGAGGGAAAGAGAGGAGGGGAAGGAGGTAGGAGGAGGAGAGAGGAGGAAAAGGGAGGTGGAGAGGGAGAGGGAGAGGAAGAGAGGAGGAGGAGGAGGAGAGGAGAAGGGAGAAGGAGAGGGAGGGGGAGAGAGAAGGTGAGGGAAGTAGGAGAAGAGAGACTAAAATAGAAGAACATTACAGACAACAGAGTGGTAGAGGAACGGAGGGAAAGATAAGGGAGAAGGAAAAAACGAAAGCGGGAGAAAGAAGACAGCAAGGAAGGGAGGAGAGAGGGAAAGAAACCTTAAGAAACAAGAGAAGAAAGAAGGAAAAGGGAGACGGAGGGGGAGAAAGGCAGGGGACATTTGCGGGTCAAAGTTCATGGGGGAAGAGAACAGAAGAAAAGAGGAGAGAGGGACTGGAGGATGTGGAATTAAAGGGCTAAATAGAAGAAGAAAAGGGAGGTTTAAAAAAGCAAACAGACGGGAGGAGGGAAGCAGGGAATTGTGTTGAGAGAGGGAAGCAGAGAGGAGAAAAAGAAAAAAGAAATTTGTAATGAAAACAGAGAGAGGCGGGTGGAGATCCGAGTAATAAAAATGATGAACTACTAATAACGAACAGAAAGAGAAACAAAGAACAGAAAAAAACAGTCAAAGAAAACAAAGTAAAACAGCGAAAGAAAATATACTGAATATACAATTAAAACAACGGAAAAGCACACAGCTGCAATGATACATGCAGAACAACCTACAACAACCTTGCAACAACACGCTTTGAAAACCGACATGGACGACAACGAATCCACCCAAGCCTGAAGTACAATCCAACCCTTTTCTATAATGTGTCATCAGAGAATAAAAAACAATAACAATTAATGCCTTCGTTTTTTTTTTTTTTTTTACGCTATATACGTCCTTGCAAATTCTTGAAAGAGGAAGAGAGAAAAAAATGTCACAGCGGAGACAGTGAGGCAGAAAATTTGTTTCTTGTTTTATAAAGTTTTTTCTTTCTTTCTTTTTTTTGTATATGTTAAAATAAGTTCATTTCCAAAAATACAAATGAAAAATAAGTCTGGTACCGCTACACGCATTGGAAAACAAATTAAGGAATACCACAAGACATTTGTCATATAAAACCATGATCCAAAAATATCTAAAAAAAAAAAAAAAAAAAATAAAAGATTATTTTTCCCTCTTGTGGCAGAATGACATGCCACTTTATCCAGATTTTTTTTCTCTTTTACCAAGGTGAACTTCCCAGCCCATAGCAGGGGGAAATAATATCAATAGAAAATAGGAAAAAATGTTGCAAAAAATATCACATGATGACACGGAAAGCAGGTGGCCTTGATTGGTTTGGATTAAACAGGTGAGTCGAATTAATTGGATGGATAGTAACTCTGTAATCATTGTGAGACAGGTGCACTAATTTATACCATGGTCATGGAAAAAGGTAGGATCCTGGCCACATGTATTGAGAATCTTTCTTTTTATTTCCACTTTTTTACATTATTAATGGACAAAGTAAATCATCAACTTGACCATGATTTTCTACAAAAAAAAAATCAAGAAAACAAATAGATGTGCAACCATATAAATGAACACTTATCAAACTTGAAACATAAAAAATAGGGTGTTTACTGACTCTGACTCCCATGTTGTCTAGTACCATCTGCACTGACAAAAATACGCATAAATAAAAAACTTTCACCGAAATTTCACCGCAAAGGACGAAGAAGAGCGAAAAAATAGCACAGCCACGTAGATTCGAGGCATAACAATTTTCGACTTAAATGCCATAAACGACATCATGAATCCACAAGAGCGAGCATCAAAAGCTTTGCAAAGATAATTCCCCTGACGATCGCGGCGCCGTTTTTAGAAGTTTGGGATCCCGGCGCACCTGCACAGCACCACGGGCTCTATCCCCTGGCTTAACAAGGGTTATTTTCCCTAAGCACCCTTGATTACGGACGAGGGACTCAGGAATCCTTTGGAACTAACGGAATGACGTCATCGAGCCTGGGCATAAGGGACAGGATCCTTTTGTGATGATTTCCTTACCTCTCCTTCCCGCAGTAATTAGCCAAGGTCCCAGGCGCCGGGGATTCAACAATGGCGCCGGGATTCAACAATATGTCACTCGCCTCGCACCGGTTATCAATATTCAAGCACAATCCTATTTTGACTCTTCGTATAAGAACTCTAAATTGGGCCATTTATATACCTCATTAGCCTTAGCCAGGGGCAGATTCCATACAAACATTAAATATAATGGATATAATTAGGCTCGGTACCCCCTTTACCAGCACCAACCTTCATACCTAAACCCATTGTCTCTATAATGGAGGTTTAATGACTCAAGGTTCACGTTATCTCTCAAGAAAAGATACGATACTTTGAAGAAAAAAAGCTAAAAAGGGTCATAAATGCACATTGCAGGATGAAATTAACGACTCTACAATCATGATCATAAAAAGAAATTCAACGTTTCTTTCCCCTCACTCCGCTTCCGCCGCGTGCGAGATCGGGAAAGGGCATCGTCGAAGCCCGAATCCCCTTTTCGTAAGACGGGATTTTAGTCCTTACGGAACCCGGTCATTAGGCGTTCAGGTCAGATCAATTAACCCGGACTCATTTAGCGATCCCGTGGGAACGGGCGGACGGCGCCTTTGTTTTGTTCGAGACGTTATTCATGATTCTGGAAGAAGGATACATGGAGAGATGGAGGAAAGGAGGAGAGAAGGAGAGAAGGAAAGAAAGAGAGAGAGGGAGAGAGAAAAAGAATGAACGGAGAAAGAGATAAAGAGGAAGTGAGAGAGAGAGAGAGAGAGAGAGAGAGAGAGAGAGAGAGAGAGAGAGAGAGAGAGAGAGAGAGAGAGAGAGAGAGAGAGAGAGAGAGAGAGAGAGAGAGAGAGAGAGAGAGAAGAGAGAGAGAAAGAGAGAGAGAAAGAGAGAGAGAGAGAGAGAGAGAGAAGAGAGAGAAGAAAGAGAGAGAGAGAGAGAGAGAGAGAGAGAGAGAGAAAGAGAAAGAGAAAGAGAAAAGAGAGAAGAGAGAGAAAGAGAGAGAGAGAGAGAGAGAGAGAGAGAGAGAGAGAGAGAAGAGAGAGAGAGAGAGAGAGAGAGAGAGAAAGAAGAAAGAAAGAAAGAAAGAAAGAAAGAAAGAGAAAGAAGAGAGAGAGAGAGAGAGAAGAAGAAAGAAAGAAAGAAAGAAGAAAGAAAGAAAGAAAGAAAGTAGAGAGAGAGAGAGAGAGAGAGAGAGAGAGAGAGAGAGAGAGAGAGAGAGAGAGACGAGAAAACGAGAAAAACGGAGAAAGAGGAAGAGAGAGAGAAAGGAAAAGAGAAAAAGAAAAACAAGAGAAAGGCAAAAAAGGAAGAGGAAAAGAAAGCGAGGATGACAAAAGAGAGAGAAAAAAATAAAGCATAAGACAAAAAAAAAAAAAGAAAGAGAAAGACAGAGAAACTGAAAAGTAGGAGAAAGACAGAAAGAAATAAAATGAGAGAAAGACAAACACAAAAGTAAAGGGGAAAGGAGAAAGCAAAATAAAAGGCAGCATAAGGAACAGAACACGAAAGCGAGGCGAAATATGGATCGCGCACTCAAACGTCGCAGCGAAAACTGTGTCCAGGTCGCCCCCCCTCTCTTTCTCTCTCTCTCTCTCTCACTTTCTTCTCTCTCTCTCTCTCTCTCTCTCTCTCTCTCTCTCTCTCTCTCTCCTCTCTCTCTCTCTCTCTCTCTCTCTCTCTCTCTCTCTCTCTCTCTCTCTTTCCCATCCATTCTTCTTCCCTCCCCTTCCCCTTCTTCCCTCCTTACCTCCCTCTTTCTCCCTCATCCCCCCTCTCTCTCCTTCATTCCCTCCCTCTCTCTCTCCTTCATCCCTTCCCTCCTCCTCCTTCTTCCCTCTCCTCTTCCCTCCCTCCTCCTTCTTCTCCCTCTCTCTCCTTTCCATTCATTCCTTCTCTCCTTCATTCCCTCCCTCTCTCTCCCTCCCTCCTCCCTCCTTCTTTCCCTCTCCCTCCTCTCTTTCCTTCCTTCCTTCCCTCTCCCTCCTTCCTTACCTCCCTCTCTCTCTCCCTACCTCCCTCCTTCCTCCCTCCCTCCCTCTTCCCTTCCCTCCCTCCCTCTTCCTTCCTTCCTCCCAATCCCCCAATCCCAAGACGCGCCGAGGACGCGTTTAGGATTGAAAGGTCGAGCCAGCGCAAGATCGATCGACCTCGTTTTCAGCTGAAACGAGTGAGGCTTGCTTTGCCTAATGGCAATCTTCGAGATGAAATGGGAATAATTGAGGCTCATGAAATACAATGCCGTGCAACCTGATGACTGCAATTGCATAACTGCTTTGCAATTTCTGGAGGTGAATTTTCGCATTCTCATATCTCATGTTCTTAATGATTTTTATCCCCTTTCTTTATCTTTACATGCCAAAAAGAAAAAAAAAACAAAACAAAAAAAACAAAAACAATATTCTCTCTCTCTCTCTCTCTCACACACACACACACACACACACACACACACACACACACACACACAGCACACACACACACACACACACACACACACACACACACAACACACACACACACACACACACACACGCGCGCGCGCACACGCACACGCACACGCACACACACACTGGAGACATATTCCTAATAATATATATGATTTGTCTCCCCCCCCCCCTCTTGTTCCTCCATCTCCAGCAGCCGCCGCAAGTGGGCTCATTACGTCAATGTCAAGACGCATATTGCAATCGTCCTATGTCTCCATTTATCCTATTTCTCCATTTGTACTGTTTCTCGGTCTGCCTTTATATGCTTCTCCTTTTGTCCTTCAACTTTCCCATTTCTCCCTTTGTCCTCCTCCAACTTTCCTGTTTCTCCATTTGTCCTATTTCTTCCTCTGTCCTCCTTCTCCATCTTACCCATTTTCCCCTTTGTCCTCCTCTTTCATCTCTCCCATTTCTCCAGCTGTCCCATTCTTCCCTTTGTCCTCCTCTTTCATCTCTCCCATTTCTCCATCTGTCCCATTTTCCATCTCTCCCGTTTCTCCATTTGTCCTATCTCTCCCTTTGTCCTCCTTCTCCATCTTACCCATTTCTCCATCTGTCCCATTTTTCCCTTTGTCCTCCTCTTTCATCTTTCCCATTTTTCCCTTTGTCCTCCTCTTCCATCGCTCCCATTGTCCCATTTCCCGACCTGTCCTGCGCCTCCCCCGCCCCATTCCCCTTTGGCCCTCCGCGCGTTCCGGTTCTCAGAGCGCGGTTGAAGAGCTTATTTCAGCCTCGCACGCCACGGGAGCCACTGGGTCACCCGCAGTTGGCATTCAACGGCGGGATTTTGCAGGAAGTGAGTTTTGCAATTGCGTTTACGGACGAAAATAATGAACTTTATGGATCGAACGCCAAACAAAAGGAAATAAAAAGGTTGGGGAAAATGTGCATTGTGTGTGGTTTAAGGGTTGGAGTTACCTAACTTTTTTTTTCTTCAAATGACATTTTACCTGATAAGATAAATATGCGGTAAATAAAGAAGTATTGAGCCTAATATGTAAGAAATGTCTTCAAATTACCCATGAAATGTGAGTACGAATGTATTATCGCTGTGATGGAGCTGTAGCGATTATGTTATTAACAGTAACAGTTATTTCACCACTCTGGTATTCGATGGTGTCATCTTTCACATGCATTGCATAACCCTCCTCTGCAATGACGCGATAAAAGCCAATCGTTTAAAACTCAAACAGACACACGCGAACAGCCAGGCCACCCCCCCCCTTCCCCCACCCCGCCGATCCCCCTCCCGCGACCAGACCCGATGCAGGGAAGCCCGGCAACCTCGCGGCTTCCCTCACGACGCCAGCGAGCACACGTGGGCGCGCAGCCAGGGACAGGGGGCTTCTAACACAAAAAAATTGCCCTTCCATTGGCCCTGTCAGGAGGCGGGTCGGGGCTCGGGGTTCAAAGTCGCCGAGATCTGCTCCCGTGATTGTCTCCGGTGGGCGGGCGACCGTCTTTCCCACTCGCCACATATTCCCGCCGTGGATTGAATTTGTGTCAAGCTTCCCGGAAAACGAAATCGTCAGCTGTGCTTGCGCGACCCTCTCATCCTTGGTCGCCCTCCCTCGCCCCGCCCGCCGCTGCCCAATTTGTGTGAGGCAATGCGAACAAAGGCTCGCAACGCTGGAGTTTCGGGAAGAGCTTTCAGCTGAGCCCTATTAACGGCCGCCACAGATTATGTCTTCCCGCGCTCACGAATGACCGCAAGTCTTCCTGCGTCGCCGTCCTCGTGCGTTTCCGAGAAGTTCCCTGCAGCCGCGGTGACTCCTCGCTAAGTCGCCGCCGCTGCGTCACCCCGCCTGACCTTACCGAAACCCTTATGCGCCTTTCCTGGCGATAACCTTGTGCCGACTGAACCCCCACCTTTCTATTTTTAGCCCAGCCTTGCAACCTGTGGTGCAACGCCGGCCAGGACCCACGGGTGTAAGCTGTCTCCTCGTGCGGGAGGATACCATCTGTTGCCCCATCACGTGATACCAGACTCCGGGAAATGATAGGCTTTGCGCCCGAGCCGAGTCGCGATGCGGTGACCTCGAGGTGATGATGGGAATTCCTCTTTTAAGGCGCGACGGACATCAATCGAGGCGAAACCAACATATGTAGCGCCACCTACGGACTCTCACCCACACGCATCAAACTCAAGCCGAGCGCGGGTGTTTAAGGTCACTCAAAGAAATTCAAAATTAGAAAAAAAGAGTCACCGGGGTAATTTTATAGCTCTCTTCCCTTGACCTCCCTCGCCCCAACCTTGACCGGCATTATGTCCCTCGTATTTCCGAGTCTTTATGCTTTTGCTGTCTCCTCGCCATGTTTCTTGCTTCGTGTCTTGACTCAGTAACGCTCATCATGCGAACCGCTCCTTAACGACAATTGCCACGATACGTACAAAAAGCAAATTCTATTGTCTAGTATGGCGACTCGTAGAAGCTCGGAATAACTCTCCCAAACTTCGAAACAATCTTCGACCCCAAGGCGTCCGCCGCGGGGCCGGCAGACGCCAGACACCTCGCGAGCGGACGAGACAGTGAGAAAGTACTTTCCGTGTTCCTTAGCACGGGGCAGCCTCGCGCGCACGGAACCCCCGCGTCAGTCAAGATGCCAAGAAACGGGAACGCACCGATGAATATTCACGCCTGATGCTATTTCTGGGCGTTGCTAAGGCTCCTCTCTGCCGGGCGACGTGGACTTTCCTAGGGCGCCTCACCTCCCGTCTGACCATGCTCCCCGCTTCCCTTTCTCCCGCGGCCGTCGGCGTCCTGAGGGGGGATTTGGCCGCCCGTGTCCTGCCTCTGAACCGCTCTGGCCCTTCCGTGCTGTTCGGGGCCTGTAATCCCTTCTCGCTAAGAAGGTCCAGCTTCTTAGTGATTTTTTTCAGGATTTTTCGATATAATAGATCACGTTCGGCATAGACAGGTGAAAATCAATCAATACCATTACTACCTGTGCAGTTATTCTGAAAACTAACATAACGTATCTGAAACCCTTCCCACTATACTGATTCCGGCTACCAGTTCTTGACCCAGGTTTCTCAACATTTTTCTCTCCAGATGAGCTACCTACTACCATAATCCTTGCATACCCTATTTTGTCCGCCATCCACAGCATGACACAATCCTCACCGCAAAACCCGCCGTGTCACCTTTCTCGCCACCTTGTCACATTCCTCGCAGCCGCCACCTACGTATCAAGGTTTCAAGGTCCCAAGGCGAACGCTGGAAGGGCCTAAGTAAACAACGTCTCTCGAGATGTTATAATTATACCTGGTAATGAATAATATCTTCCAATATCAAATACTCCTACTTGATTCTTTTTGGTATAAAATAATATCAAATGAAGACTCCATAAACTAAGAATATGGTAGGGATCAATTCTAAGAATTCATATCTAGTTTTGGGGACGGCATGGAGAGTCCGTAGAAAATATAAACATCCATAATTTATAGCACATGTACTTGAATACAAATACAATAATCTCCCTCCACGTACCATAAAGCAATAAAATATCTATTAACTGATAAAAAAAATCTACCAAACGCGTCCTTCACACTCCCTACTCCTTTCCTCTTTCCTCTTTCACCAGAGAAAGAGTCCAGCTGCAGAATCCCGTCAGCCAATGAACGAGACGGATTGCATAACCCTCCCCCCCCCTCCACACCCCAAGGCCCAGTGCGTAACGCGGGAGCCGGTTATTCATCTCCCAGCTTCTCAAAGGAGGCCTATGTCCTTGCGGTGCGATGCGGCCATTGTGGGTGACGTCAGCGGCCCGCGTCTCGGCCGCCGCACACGCGATCGCTTCCTCGTTTTGCCTTCATAAATCCGGAGGCCTTGGGCTGCTTCCGAGGGGGCGACGCGCTTGTAAGGGCGCCGCCCTTGCGCAACGCCGTACTGCTATTGCGAATGCGAAAAGGAGGCGTCGTACTGCATGGATTCTTAAGACAGCTTCATATTTACACTGCGCTGCTCGTTTGTGTATACGTATGTGTATATAAATTTGCGTGTGTGTATGTGTATGTGTTATGTGTGTGTGTGTGTGTGTGTGTGTGTGTGTGTGTGTGTGTGTGTGTGTGTGTGTGTGTGTGTGTGTGTGTGTGTGTGTGTGTGTGTGTGTGTGTGGTGTGTGCGCGCGCGCGCGCGTGCGAGTAAAAATCGTCGAACTTACATACATTAATTGATTGAAAAATTAAACTGATCTCACGAGTCATTAGCAGCTTTTATGTTGATATCACTGTGCTGATTAAGTTAATTTCACATGCCATGGATTTAAAAGGCAATACAAACGCACACACGAGAGTAAGCACAGGGCGTGCCCGACCCAGCGCAGAATCTATAGTGCCGCCGTAGCCTTCAATGCCTCGATACGAAATGACGAAACAACCAAGACTAAGAAACCGTGAATAAGAAAAGAAAAAAAAGAAAAAAAAACACAGACTTCCACACCCAACGGCAATGAAAAAAAAACACCTTATCAGTTTAATACGCGGTAAACGGGGAAATGACGACTCCCTCTCCACGACGAACAATGCCCGAATCATGCCAAGGTCGCCGTATAATCATCATATCAGCCAAGTAGTTCACGGAGCAGGATTAATGACAGCCTTGACGAGTTGCGACATCGTCTTGCTAACAAGCCCATGCGGATGTCTCCCCCCACCCACCCACCCTTAGAGGCTGTGAAAGTCCATGTCATCTAAGAGGCTTATGCAATGACGACGAGCGAGACAGATACTGAGATTGAAAGAAGTGTAAGAAGTGGAGGCAGAGATGTCACTGGGTGGGAAAAAGCGGGGGGGGGGGCTGAGGGGGGGGAGAGACAGAGGAGAGGGAATGAGGGGAAAAAAGTTGAGAGGATGGGAGTAGGGGGAAATGGGGAGAGAGAGAGAGAGAGAGAGAGAGAGAGAGAGAGAGAGAGAGAG
>NW_020872665.1:274137-284137 GCF_003789085.1 Penaeus vannamei
CGGAGCCAGGTAAACACCGCTCGGAGAAGACAAACATTTCCTCCCTGACCTTCGCACGGCCTGCCACAGCCTACCCCTTGACTTCAAAGACGCGACCTGTAATGACTCGGTAGAAACACAGCTCTCAGATTATAATGAATGACAACTCTTCTTTCTCTCTCTCTCTCTCTCTCTCTCTCTCTCTCTCTCTCTCTCTCTCTCTCTCTCTCTCTCTCTCTCTCTCTCTCTCTCTCTCTCTCTCTCTCTCTCTCTCTCTGTGTGTGTGTGTGTGGGGGGGGGGAGATGAATGAGTGAGTGAGTGTCTGTCTATGTGTGTGTGCGTGTTTATGCTCCCACTCGCGCGCGCGTGTGTGTTTGTATGCGAGTACTTTTCTCTCCCTGCCCCCTTATGACCTTTCGAAATCACGTATTCATTCCCTCTCCCTACATAGCTGACCTTTGTCGTGTTTGATCCCTTTTTCGCCCCACGCCCCTCGTCTGTGCCATGACCTTCCTGCACTAATGACACTAACGAGGCTTACTTAATTAGTACCACCATGTGTCCTTCCCCACCCTCTACCCCCTACCCCCACTACTCCTCTCTACTCTGCGAACTATATAGTTGGCTGAGAGACTTTAAATCGGGTTAATGGCAAGGTTTAAATAGATCTTTGGTAGAATATCACTTTAATTTTAATTTCCAATAATTTTTTTACTTTATCTTTAAATAAAATAATATTAAACAATGGTAAAAAAACAATAAGGATTAAAGTCAACAAACGCTGATATAAAATCGATATACAAAATCAACAGTATGCTATCAGCTTATTATTATCATCAGATGTTTTCCCGAAACTGATAACGGTACGTATTTCCTTCCTAGGATTTTCCAGTGTAAAGCAAATTCACTTAAGTGTGATATCCATTTCATTTATTATTCTCGTCGCATTCTACACAAAACAATGAAGTAATGATTGCTGGGGAATACCACCTCCTCCCCACCCTCATCCTTCTTTCTCCCTTTCCCCATGTAATACGTCTCAATGTCTCGTTCTCGTTTTCTTACTCATTATCATTTTCTTTTGCTCTTATTTGCTTTCTTCTTTTCTCGCGTGTAATAAGTCTAAAAGTCTCAGTCTCGCTCTCTCATTTTTTTCTTTTATCCTTATTTTCTTTCTTCTTTTCTCGCTTTCTTTCATTCTCATCTTCGCCGCACATCTTGTATTGCATTCTTGCGATATCAGCGTCTCGAATTGAAAACAAACACGCGTGATTTTTTCTTTCGTCAAAATTGCTTTGTGTTTGGTGGTTTGTTGCTTATTCTCCTCCTTTGCTTCTGTCTCGTCATTCTTGGTTTTTTGTTTTTTTGTTTCGCACGGGTGATCAAGAATTCCTTGTCTATCACTCATTATGTGAATTTAATAGCACCTCATTTTCTGTCTTCTTACAACGTCGGCGTCTATAACAATGTCGTACACCCTAAACTTCTTTATAGATCACGTGATTCGATTCTCATACAACTTTCTCAGAACTCTCGATGTTTTCATTACCGCCCTATTTACGTGATATCGCATGCCCTTATAAGGTATAGCACAGGTACCCAATCACTCACGCCCTTTACAGTAGAAAAGGGTTATAAGAACTTCTCGAGGCACCTGCACCAGCCATCTTACAACCCCTGGGGACCCACTTCTCAACAGGAAATAACGTAGGTCTAATGGCAAGTCGACTACAGCGATAGATTGACCTTAAGAACTACACTGTTGCCCAACCATTTCCGACTCCGATTTATTTCCTTTCGTTAAAAATGATTGTGGCGTTCGCTGCCACCTCCGTTGGTCTCGGTATAACCACGGCGTAGACAGGGGTTATATTCTATGTCGAAATGCTGCTGATTTCCAACCTGAGTTTTTTATATATATGTATATATGCGCACACACACACGTATATATATAGAGAGAGAGTTCAGCCTGCAGGAAATTAACATACATTTCTGTACAACATATCATACTTTGTATCATACTTCAATATATAAAATA
This sequence comes from Penaeus vannamei, assembly GCF_003789085.1. Taxonomy (NCBI): domain Eukaryota; kingdom Metazoa; phylum Arthropoda; class Malacostraca; order Decapoda; family Penaeidae; genus Penaeus; species Penaeus vannamei. The sequence goes on from NW_020872665.1 coordinate 276,156, forward strand.
ATAAAAAAGGCATAAAAATATATATACTACGAGTAGTCGTCCATTAACATACATGACCTCATATATACATTACCATAATGTGTTATTACAAAGAAAGGAAAATCCACTCAAAGAGAAATCTACGCGTACTCTCACTCTCTGTCTTCACCTGCCCCCTCCATCCCCTTAACCTGCCCCTCTTCCCCCCTTCCCCCCCCTCCCCCCCTCCGTCCCTCCCCTGCCTCCCCTCCGTCCCCTTCCCCTGCCCCTTTCGCTTCCCTTCACCCCCTTCTACCCCTTCACCAGGTGCCCATTGTTCCAGTGTGATTGATGTCGGATGTCACCCAGGCGCGCGTACCCTCCGGGCGTTTCATTGTACTTTAACACTTCTGCGCGTCACAACACTTTAAAATCGCCGGCTGTGTGAAAACAAACAAACAAATAACATCTCCGGGAGACTAGCATCACAGGGGGATGGAATAAATATATGCGTTTTCACTCCGTGCCTTTGAAATGGGAAGAATGCCTTAGCAGCGCCCTGACCTTTGGCTGGCTGGCGCGACTTCAAGTTCCAATCACGGCAATGGATCCATAAAGACCAATGTGTGGTAAGCATCGGCGAGAGAATCAGCCTTGTATATTAATAGCCTGATATTAGCACAGTTATGTAATTTCCTGTCATCCAGCCAGTGGGCGCACTTGCTTGGGAGGGTTCCGTGCAAGGTTATAGCAACATACAGGATGACTTTGTTTAGATCAGGGTTTCCTAACCATGCCAACAGGTGGGGCGGGGGAGGAGGGCACGGGGTACTTTGCATGGGTTCATGGAGCAATAAGAAAATCAGGACGTCGAATTCAACTGAATATTCTCACCTACACTACTACATATCAATAAATGAGAATCATTCCATAAAATGTTCTCGCCCTGTAACTCCCGACACCATTACACTGTTCGGAACTAGTAATAACCGAATCTGAAAAGAGGACAGTCACTGAACGGGGCCTTGGAGATATACTGGTCGGGGCCGCAGAATGAAAAAGGAATCACTCGTTTAGATGCATTATACTATATAAAATATAGGTTAAGTATAGATACGTAAGTGCGCGCGCACGCGTTTAATTACTCATATTTCTACTCAGCCTGAAATCTGGGTTACAGATACTAAACATATGGAAATTCCTTACAACATATGTCAAGTGCGTGCAAACGGAAAATTACCATTCGTAATTACCGGTGACTGTGTGTTTCAGCCATATGTCTAGACAATACAGCATACAACAATGTGTGAGAAGGACTAATACTGAATTACCTTCCATTCTCTCTCCTAGCTTTCACCGATTAATATCTGCTGTACCTCTTTTTTGCGCTAATCGCCAGCTCCTTAATAAACCTCCCATTTCCTACATGCTCCCCGGACCTAACCGTCAGCAGCACCAACCCGCGGCGAGAAGCAGAGGCCTGTTGGGTCTCAGAGAAGAACCTGTCTGGCCCTTTCCCTCGACAAGAACCCAAGTACAGATGACCCGCCTCTCCTCTCCTTTCTTCTGCCACTTCCCTATTCACCTTTCCTTTTCATTCCGCCCCTCCAGCTACCCCGACGCACCTCTGAAAGGCCCCGATCCTGGCCATGGCCCGGTGGTGTCGCTGCAGACGGCGCCGTTGCTGCTGCTGGAGGTGGATCACGACGGGCTGCGGCGGGTGCGGGCTGCTGTGGTGTTGCTGTTGCTGTTGGTGCTGGTGTTGATAGACCGAGGGCTGGTGGTGCTCGTGCGGCTGTTGCTGTTGGAAATGCTCTTGGTGATGCTGTTGTTGTTGCTGATGTTGCTGTTCTATTTGTTGCTGGGGTTGTAGCTGGTCAAAGAGGCCATTGTGGTGCAGCCTTAATTGGTTGCTAAGCTGGTTGTGGTGGTCGTGGTAGAACTGACTCAGCTGGTTGAGCTGCCGTCGACGGTAGAGGCTGTGGTTGAAGTGGTGGTTGTGGTGGCCTTCAGGCTCACCACTACCGCACCACGTCACCAGGACACACGTTTGCACTTGCATCCCCGCCTCGTGTGGCCCTGCCCGCGACACGGCCTCCCTCGGACGCCACGGCAAGCTGCTCGCGCGGTCGTGCCTCGGAGCTGCTACAGAAGCACAGCTGAGCGGCGTGGGGGAGGCAGCGGGATGAATCATCTTCTGGCTCTGCGGTCGCCGCGACGAGGAGTGCCGGCCATCAAGGCCCCGCTAATTAGTACAAATCAATGTGCTTTCTTTCTAACTTTCCTTTACAAACACAACACTTAATTGCACTTTTCTCTTGAATTCTTCCCATCAAAAAATAATCATAACCATTCAACAAATGTCTGCATGGAAATCAAAGAAAAAACGTGAATAAATATCCCTATTCACCAAGAGCCTACCCATAAGACAAAGAAAAACGCGAAGCCCAGAACACACGAGACGCCCCACCGCAGGGGATTCCGTGACGGCCGGTAACGAGGTGCGTAACAAGGTGTAATCGTCCAATTAAAAGGTTCCTGTGACTTGACCTCTCGACCTCCGCCTGCGACCCGCGTGTGAACGGATTCCCGCGGATTCCTCGGCACACGCCCGGTGACGCGAAGGAGAGCGGGCGATGGGGTCCGACGCGGGCGGGGGGGGGGGGCGTTGGGGAGATGGGGGGGCTTCGGCTCTCGGGATGGGGATGGCGTGAGACGACGGGGATGGTGGGGAGGATGGCGTGAGATGATGGATGAGAACTAGCAACGTTGGAGTGAAGGGAGGCGAACTGTACTGACTTCGGCGGTTGTGTAAAACCAAGTGGGGTTCCTTTGGAAGGTGTTACGAGAGGTGAGGGTGAAGGTTTCGTCACATACTGACCGTATACATATTTACTGATTCTAATAAGGTGACTAAAATACGAAATATATTATTAAAATATTCGGATAGCAAAGTGAATCTGGCGGAATTAACCCGACAATGTTTCATAATCTGGTTTGGTATTTGGTTGTTGGGTTATCAAAAAAGAAAAAAGCACTCAACTCTACATACATCAAGCTCTCAATTTCCCCAAAGAATCACAACCGGAAGTCCCACTCTTCGGCGCCAAAAGCACAGGCAACACCCCTTTCTCCCCAGCTGGAGCCACCCCGACAGCAAGCCCGCCCGAAAACCCATCGAGAGAGTGGAAAGTCTGAGGAAGGTCGCCCACGGGAACTGGCATAGGAAGGGCGGAGTCACGGGTCGTGTGATTTGTGCCAGGTCTCGCCCAGGCGCCAATTAATTGCGGCTTCGTCATAATCGCAGCCGAACGCACAGCCTCCTGCGCCGCATTTCGAAAGCGATTCTTCACGACCGTCTCTCCGCAGCTGATCGCCCCGCTGTCTGGGCCTCGCGAAGAAGACCGCTCGAGAGGGTGCTCATGACCAGTCGTGCGATGACTGTTTCACTGAAATCGCAAGCTTCATTTATTTCTCGCCTGTCAATGATGAGCACGACAACTCCGTCAGATACATTGATGTGTCGCGAGCTGAGTGGTGGCTTTGTGAAGCACTATAGCCTTCCGTTAATTCTGATGTCGACTCATTTACATTCGTCCGTTTAAACTCGAAAGAAAAAAAACTTGCATAATGACGTTCTAATTTGAACATCTGCCAAAGCAAGATATAAGATCAATTACAGAATAACAGGCTAAGCATGACTCTAACGAATCCTCAAGGGTGACGTAACCCGTTATCAAATGTTATTACGGTAAAAAAAAACTTTCCATCCACAAAAATCTCATAAAAATTATTAAAAACGCGAGTCTATAAATACAATTCAGACATGGAATTTGACACAAATATGAATCCTATAAAAAAGAAATTAAACAGCCTTCGAAACTTAAATAGTATATGCTTCTTCAAGAACCTTCGAGCAGCACCCAGAGGGGAAAAAATGACATTCTACCCGCGCAGACATCTAACACCGAGCGTGAGGTGCCTCGCCTCGGATGAGACACGGAAATGCAGTCGCTTCTCGCGGGTCAACAACCTCTCATCCCTCACCTGTCCGTCGTAAAACACTAAAAAAAAAAAAATACAATTTCTCAACGATCGATACGAACGACCCATAAAGAACGGATCAAGTCGCCTCAGATGGAGCGGGCGGCGCGGGCGGACATTACGGGCGCTTCAGCAGGGAGCAACTTGACACACGCTCGAGGGATTAAGCTGATTTAAGAGAACAGATGTTGAGGAACATATGATCTGCCTCTGCTTGGCGTCCACCCGAGCCCGTACAGCAGGACGGCGCAGGCAGACGCAAGCGGCGACGGTAAATGGCGGCCATGGCACTGTGTGTGTGTGTGTGTGTGTGTGTGTGTGTGTGTGTGTGTGTGTGTGTGTGTGTGTGTGTGTGTGTGTGTGTGTGTGTGTGTGTGAGTAAATGAGTGAGTAAATTGAGTGTATGTGTGGTTGTGCGTGTGCGTGTATACGTGTATGCAAACGAGAGCGTGTGTGCGCGCGTGTGCGTGTATACGTGTATGGAAACGAGAGCGTGTGTGCGCGCGTGTGCGTGTATACGTGTATGCAAACGAGAGCGTGTGTGCGTGTGCGTGTATACGTGTATGCAAACGAGAGCGTGTGTGCGCGCGTGTGCCTGTACACGTGTATGCATATGTAAACGTGTACAAGTGAGCAAGATCTATAAGAGTACTTGTATAGACCTTGCAGGCGCAGTGTGGTGCGCGCGTGAGTGCAAACAGTGTCTGATATCCGAATCCTGGTCCAGAAGGAGGCCAAGATAACAGGCCGAGATGAACGCTGGCCGATCAAAGGGATCAAATTCAGGTCCGTGTCACCTAAGGGCCGATCCCATCCCGGCGCAGGATCACTTCTCGGCCTCATGGCTGCCGGCCCTCGACCACTGCCTGCTCCCCTGCTCCCCTGCTCCCCCGCGCTATGTAAACACGCTGGAATGTTGCTGAGCTCCCGCCTGGCTCCGCGGCACATACGCTCAAGGCACTCGCAACCTTTGGTATTAACGGAGGCTGTGAGGCTCTCGCTCTTCCTTCGTGGTCGACTTCCCTTCGGGCGTGCTTGGTCGCCGTTCACTCGCTCGGAAAAGGCGAAGTCACCAGGTCTCGCCCACGGGTTGGGAGAGCGGTGGGGGATTTATGTCTGTCTGCCTGCCTTCCTGTCTCTCTCTTAATATACATATATTTGTGCGTGTGCGTGTGTGTGTGTGTGTGCGCGCGCGCGCGTGCTCGTGGGTATGCAATGTGCATTTGCTTTGTTTGCGCTGAACCGACACCGAACAAGCCCTGCAGAAACGAGGGTGTCAGCTACCCAGGTCGATCCAGGTCACCGATAACCTGACATACATGGACGCTTATCGCCGCTCTCCCTGTCACCGTGAAATGCAAACTGTAAAGGCAATTTGACCCCGATATGCCCAGATCCGTCACTGAAATGAGTCAGTGTGAGGGCATTTGTCTTCCTGCCGATGCTTTAGCTCTGACGTGACGCGCTAATATCGAGATCCTAATAATACAGACACCGTATCATCGTATCTATAAATCGTGACAGGCAATGTGAGTGACTGGATGAGTTAGCGATCCGGTTAACTAACTGAAATCCAAATTCGAGAGAGAAAGAGTATTTCGATATTATTTCTTTTTTTAGACACGTGTCAATCTCTCAGTATTTCTGTCATAACGACCTCGTTTCCCCGTATATGACAATGGAGTTATTTTCTGAAATGACAGGGAAGAGGGATGAAAAATAAAATAGACAAATAAAACTAAACGCGGATGGAATTACCTTTAAAATGAATGAATAGTCAAACAACAATGAAAAATATCCACAAGGAAGAAATAACAAATGAAAATAGCTAAACCAATTGGATGGAGAGTGAAATAACAAAAACAATAATACTCCAGAGATAACTAATACAATGAAAAACGGCCGAACTCCAAACGGAAGGAAACTAAAACAACAAACCTAATAAAACTCTAAATGAAGAGTAAAATCACACATCGAAAACTTCAAATGAAGGATAAAATACCAAAAAAAAAACAAACGAAAACTACAAATTAAACGTTAAATCACAAAAATAACGAAAACTACAAATAAAGCGCAAAATCACAAAAAATAACAAAACTCTCCCGCGGACGACGGAGTAATCACCGACGCATTAGCCCCGCCCCCTCCACCACGCAAACGAGCGAGCCACACTCCCCGCCTTCTGACAACTCCATCTCGACAGCATCACCTGCAACCACTCGAGCAATGCAACATGCCTGTCAACACAAATTCCAATCTCGCGCGCCTTCTTATCTCTTCGTTGACGAACTCCCATCTCCTTATCTCTCTTATCTCGGGGCCGGAATGATGATCTTGGCCTAATTACGATGATATTGACTTAATTTCGGGTTAGGTGATTAGGATGATATTGACTTAAAATTTCAGGTTAAGTGGTTTATCCTATCTGTTTCATCTTAGGGGCTGTTTCGTGATCTTGGCCTCATTACGTTTATAGTGATTTGAACATTCAGGTTAAATGTTTTAAAATGCACTTCTTTCTCTTACTTAATTTATAATTAATTTGTGTTATTTCTAATAATATTCTTATTTGGAGAGGGTATGTTTTTTCGTTCTTCAGGTGGCATTTTCTATTCATACCCAAACGTGGACATGAAGAAAAAAAAATTAACAACGTGCTTTTCGTCTACACCCGCTCCCGTTTCCCGAGTCATCGCACCAAATACGCTAAAACAGTTGCCCGATTAACACCCCAAATCACAAGATCACTTCTTACCAATTCTCCACCTCCTTTTTCTGCTAATCAATCAACTCGCCTTTTATCCGCGAACGTTTATGAACAACCATCTTTCTTTCCCGCCAAAATTCCGAACGCGTGACCCGATTCGAAAGGAAAAAGCCCGCGAAATTTCAACGTCCCGCCACGAGCCTCCGTCACGCTTGGGCACTCGCAGGCATACCCACAAAAGGTGAGTGACTGGGTACTCCCCTTCAGGACGCGCTGTCAAAACAAAGCCGCGGAGTGTATTTGGTCTCGGTCGGTTGTGCAATGGGCTTGCAAATTGGGATTTATTACGCCACGCGTCAGTGGTTGGTTTCTACAAATAAAGCTGTTGCTCGAATTCGTTTTCGTTTTCGTATTCTCTGGTTCCATTTGTCTGTCTGTCTTTCCCTGTCTCTTTCTCTCTTCCTTTCATTCTCTCTCTCTCTATCTCTCCCTCCCCTTCTATCTCTCCCTCCTCTCTGTCTCTCTGTCTCTCCCCTCTTTTTATCTCTCTCTGTCTCCCCCTCTCTTTTATCTCTCCTCTCTTTCTCCTCTCCTCTTCCCTCCCCCCCCTCTCTCTTCTCTCTCTCTCTCTCTCTCCTCTCTCTCTCTCTCTCTCTCTCTCTCTCTCTCTCTCTCTCTCTCTCTCTCTCTCTCTCTCTCTCTCTCTCTATTTTTCTCTCCCTCTCTCTCTCTCCCTCTCTCTATTTTTCTCTCCCTCTCTCTATCTCTCTCTCTTTCTCTCTCTCTCTCTCTCTCTCTTCTCTCTCTCTCCCAATCTCTCTCTCTTTCCCTAATCTCTCTCTTTCTCCCCTAATCTGTCTCTCTTTCTCCCCAATCTCTCTCTTTCTCCCCAATCTCTCTTCTCCCAATCTCTCTCTCTTTCTCCCCTCTCTCTTTCTCCCCCAATCTCTCTCTCTTTCTCCCCCATCTCTCTCTCTCTCCCCCAATCTCTCTCTCTTTCTCCCCAATCTCTCTCTCTTTCTCCCCAATCTTTCTTTTTTTCCCCTCAATCTCTTTTTTCTCCTCAATATCTCTCTTTTTCTCCCTCAATATCTCTCTTTTTCTCCCTCAATATCTCTCTCTTTCTCCCTCTCTTCCACCAGCTCCCTTTCTTTCTCTCTCCCTCCAGCTCCCTTTCTTTCTCTCTCCCTCCAGCTCCCTTTCTTTCTCTCTCCCTCCAGCTCCCTTTCTTTTCTCTCTCCAGCTCCCAGCTCCCTTTTTCTCTCTCTCTCCC
>NW_020872665.1:289137-292058 GCF_003789085.1 Penaeus vannamei
ATGACGAGACGATGAAAGAAACGGTCATATCAGAACTAGACCTGTAATTAGAACTGTGGAGATTTTCTTCTTTGGAGCTCTATACGCGCCTTTTCCAAGCCTCAAGAACTCGAACGAAATCATTTCCAGCGCTCCCTCAAAGCCACTCTGGGCCGTCGCGGAAACAAGCGGTCATCCCCCTTCAGATAGCCATCACTGACGTCATTTGCCTGCGATGTCTTTTTTCGCCCGTGCTAATTCCTTAAGCCATTGTGATGGACCCTTTGTGGCCGCGATAAACATCAGCCCCGTGCCGATTTTTCTTCTTTTCATAAAATAGGGTCTTGATATTTTGCAATCTTTCAGTACATCTTATTATGTAGATGTTGAAGTAAATAAGTTCGATAAGGGTTGCTTGTAAAAAAAAAAGACAAATTTCCCTGCATCAGATTCTGTTGCAAAAAGGGTGAAGTCTGCAGAGAGAGGGCGAGAGAGAGATGGGCGATGTTGCAATCTCCGCAAAGAAGAAAAAAAACAAGCACTAAGGTCTTAGCGTCAAACAGTAAACAAAGATTAAGGAAGACAGATAATGGAAGATAATGTAGCGAGGCAGAGACGCAGAGAGGAGGAAGGAGGAAGGAGGAAGGAGAAGGGTCGATGAGGCTTAGTGGATGTGGAAGTGGAATAAGGAAAATCGGCCACGTGGGAAGGATGAATGTAACGAAAGGCTAATGTGATGGAAACGTATGTTATCGGAGGGGAAAACGGCCAGTGAAAAGGGAGTATAAACTGTTATGTGTTGTAAAGAGAAACAAAAAGGGAGAGAGAAAAAGGCAAATGTGTATATATATATATCTTAAGTATGCCTGTATTTTAATGAGTACACGTGTGTGTGTGTGTGTATCAGTGTGTGAGTGTGAATGTTTGTGTGTGTGTGTGTGTGTGTGCGCAGCGAGTGTGAGTGAGTGTGTGAATGTGTGAGGTGAGTGTGAGTGTGAGTGTGAATGTGAGTGTGCGTGTGCGTGTGCGTGCGTGACCTATACGTGCGACCCCCCCCCCCCCCCAACCAGGACCGAGGAGCGCCAGAGCCTCCGCCAGGCAAAGCCCTCAGGCGCGGCGTCCCCCAAGCCCGGTCCCGCATCCAGTGCCCAAGTAACGGAGGAGATTTGTAATTCAAATCAGCATCCTTGACGTCTTCATTCAGCGGCTCGAGACATCCTTCCTCTCAAAGGGGGGGGGGGGGAGAGGGGGATGCCCTGATGCCTTCAGTCCAGGAAGGGAGGTTCGGGGACGCCAGAGGAAGGGGCATTGATCGTGTCCGCGCCACACACTCAAGGGGGTGTGGCGTGGCGAAGGGGCTCGGCCGGGGGAAGGGGCGCTGACAAAGGGGCTGTCGCTGGGAGGGAGAGTGGGCTGCTGACGAGGGTCGGGGAGGCGGAGGTGCTGACCCGAACGCGAGACACGGAGGATCAAGTACAGTTCATACGTGGGTTGGGTCTCGTCTCGAGCACGGACAAAATGCAACTTTGATAAAACAAGAGTTCCATGATTTTTTCCTCTCTCTCTCGGGAAAAAAATGCAGTGAAGCAGAGAGATAAAGGAAACGGCATCATTAGCCCGCCCACGTTTCCATCCCAACCCCGCAGCTGTTCCACGACATCTCTGAGAAAGCGCTGTTTGTGGCAATCTAGGAAATTGCCCCAAGATTTCATTCACACCGCACCCAAATGCACCCCGACATTACACTACTTAACCACAACGCAGGAATCCGGAATCATGCAATCATCTTTCAAGACACCCCAAGCAAAGTATACATACGAAAAGAGACAAAAACGCGAGTTTCCCCCCAAACACATTCACTGAAACGTTAGCCTGACGAGAAGAAGCAAGCAGACCTAGACAAAAACTGTTATGCTCTCTAGGCAACCGCCACGGCGCACGGGCGGCGAGCACAAAAGCAGACGCAGCAAATGGTGGCACAATGGAACACCTGCCTGTTGCGCCACCGCTCCACCAAGGCACTTACGGAACATGACGGGTGGGAGATGATATGTACGTGACAGGAACATGATAAAATAGTCAAAAGATAAGGTCCTGTCGCGATAAAATTTGACGAAGAGGAAAGAATGAGAAGGCTGGATAAACATTTTTGTACAGGTATTTAAGGCTTATACTTTACGAAATCTTCTACTGGAACTAATGAACAAATAAAGAAATCACTACAATTGTATGACTGATTATACCACCAAAATTCGCACACACAAAAATCATGTATATAAATATCTACACATAGGCCTAATTGCAATCCACGCGCGCGAAAAACATAATCAATTATAACAACATTAACCACATGGCTGCGTTTGGCTGCATGACACGAATAACCTGCGGGAGAGAAGGCCTAACGCTTGCTATCCGAAACAAAAAATAGTGGAGAGCGCCAATACCCACACGAAGACATATTATGTAAGTGGCGATAGCATTAGCTATCTCGAGGGTCATATTTTAACTTGAAAATATCTAGCAACTTTAAAAAACATCTATGGGCATTGAACATAACAAAATAATCCTTCAGACCATAAAGAAGACAACTGATTTACTCAGAGAAATCGATAACAGACAGACAAATTAAGTAAGAGCATATATCACACAGCCCAAGAGATGGAACCCCAAAACAGGGACGAAACCCTCCCTCTGGGGCGGCCACGAAAGGCGCCGCGGGGTGGTGGGCGCCGTTCAGCTCACTCCTGCGCTTAGCCAGACCTTGCATGTGCCTCGGTCATCATCCCCTCGCAGGCTGATGGGCGGGACGACACCTTTGCCATGGGAGGTCATAGCCAAGTGAGTAAGTTGCTTGGGTACGCACATACGTAGGAATGCGGGACACGATTTAGGTCTTGGGGATGCATTATTCGCCTTGAGTATATGTATATTCGAAATTATAG
>NW_020872665.1:295477-300477 GCF_003789085.1 Penaeus vannamei
TATATATATATAACATAATATAACATGATATAACATAATAACATAATATACATATATATACATTATGATATACATATATATACATATATAAATACATAGACAAACACACACATTTCACACACACAACACACACACACACACACACACACATATATAGGTATTATTATTATATATATATATATATATATATATATATATATATATATTATATATATATATTATATATATGGATATATATATATATGGTGGGGTGCGGTGTGGTGTGTGCGGGGTGCGGGTGTGATCGTGTGCCAGGTGTGAACTGTGGTGCGTGTTGTGATGTGTGCGGGTGTGCAATGTGGTGCGGGTGTGGTGTGTGATGATTGCGGGTGCGTGTGCGTGTGTACGGTGCGCCTACGTGTGTGATCATGTTTACAACCCTGTAGGAGTTTACTTTTATATTCCTGCTAGCATACCCGATTATTCTTCTCTTCTCACAAACCTCTATCTTTGTTTCGCTTTGTCTCTCCCGCTATCTAGGTCTTTCCCTCATTCTATCTTATGTATCTCCAGCACCATTTTCCCTTACTACCATGTTTGTGTGTCTTTTCCGTTTGTCATTCAGTTGTGCCAAAATAAAACTCCCAGGAAAGGATTTTTCTTGTACACGAATGTGTTTTAGATGTTTAATTCGTGGCACGCAAGCAGTTCCGCTTGATTAGCCGACCGCTGCGTCGGGAAACTCAGCCAGCGTGGTCGATGCGTCCCCGTGGTTTCCTTTGCATTAGCTTAGTGGAGATTAGGGTGTATCTTCTCCGATAGAATGGGCTTCAGAGACACAGCAAAGAGCCGGATGATTTATAGGGCACTTTTGCCTCACTACTCTTGTATTATACAATGCTTACAATGTTTCTTACATACACACGCACATACACACACACAGATGTGTGTGAGTGTGTGAGTGTGAGTGTGTGTGTGTGTGTGTGTGTGTGTGTGTGTGTGTGTGTGTGTGTGTGTGTGTGTGTGTGTGTGTGTGTGTGTGTGTGTGTGTGTGTGTGTGTGTGTGTGTGTGTGTGTGTGTGTGCATTCATACAATGTAAATCAAATGTATCATATGTGATATACATTACATATATAAAAAATATGATATATATGATATATAGTAGATCATATATAACATATAAATATAAACGTAGATGTAAATACAAATTTATGAATAGACAGTCAGATAGATAGACAGATTTATATCTATTTATACATCCATCTATCTGTATCAAAATCTGAATTCTGAGGATAAACAACTCCCATGCCGTGATTAAGATCGTAGAGATCACATGTACTCACGCTTCTGAAGTAGGGTGCTCGAAGACCTCGGCGTCCTTGGGGAAGAGTGGGCGCGGCCTGACAGAGCGAGTGACACTGGGCTGGAGAGGCCGCCCTTCCGACAGCGAAATCATCGGGTTGAAGGGAACGCAGGACACGCTCGGGCTGAAGGACCACGAGTGAACGTGCCTCCGGCGATCCCTCTCCGCCGAGGACGTCGCTCTTCGCACCGCTGGCTCGACGCTCCTTGCGGCCGCAGGGAGGCTGTGCACGTGGGCGGGCCTGCACGTGCGAGGAGACTGGCCATGGGGCGTGAGCGCCTCCCTGCTGGTGTCCCCGCCAGGTGACCATCGCGGGAACTGCGAGATGGAGTGGCGACGCGTCGGGTGCAGGCCCGGGTGAGCGCCCCGAGGAGAGGCGTGCGGGGTCCTCCTCGGAATCAGCACCTCTGGCGGAGGAATCATGAGGGACTGGGGTCTCCTCGGCGGCGTCTCCTGCCGTTGCTTCGGGGACTCCAGCAGCCCCACCTGGGTCTCGGGGATGATGATGAGGGACTGAGGACGCCTGGGCCGGGACAGCCCCTTCTTCGCCCTCGACTCCGGCATTATCCTCGGAGGTTCTGACCTGACTAACTGTGACTCGGACCGAGTGATTCTTGGCTCAGGCGTCCTGTACCCGGAGTCGCAGCGACTAGCGAAGGAGTCGGGAGACATCCCTCGGGGGTTCGGCGATACACAAACCGGCGTGGCAGCGATCTGCCTTTCCTCGTATTCCTTTGGTGTCGACACCATGTACGGCGTATAATCTTCACTGACGGTGTCTGGGAATATGCAGGATCTGACCGCCTTGCGCTTGCCACTCAGACTCTTCGAGGAGCGTCTGGGCGTGACGCTGACGTCCCCGTGGCTACCGCTGCGCGCCCGGGGGGTCACGCTGGGTTCGGAGCTCACCCTCGAAGCCAGGCCTCCGCCGACGGGCGTCAGAGGCGTGCAAGTGTCGGGGAAGATGCACGACTGCGCGCTCTTCCGCTTCTCGTTCAGCGCGCGAGACCATCGCAGAGGACTAGCCAGCGTGGCGAGGGTCGAGCCGCACAGCGGCGACGAGCGGGGCGAGGGCGACGAAAAGGGAGACGGTGCGACGGCTGGGGCGGAGAAGTCATCCTGCGAGGACCTGCTGCCCCAGAAACTCCACGACCGCAAGACGCGGCGTTTCTCTTTAAGATCCTTAGAGTTTCCTCTGCGAGATACCACCGACTCCGAGGAGAAGTTGAGGTCGCCTTCGCCCAGGCTTACCCTTCCCCGGCGGTTCGCGAGGGCCTCGCCGCCCCCGGCCTCTCCTTCCCTTTCGCGAACGCTCTGGGGGTTAAAGGAGGAGCTCCTGGGCCGCCGAAGCTTCACCGTCACCAGCTGCTTGTCGAGGGAGAGCACGGTGGTGGTGTAGGAGAGCTTCGGGGTCTCTGGGGCTGGGAAGAAGCTAGGCTGAACGGGTTTCCACGGCGGCGTTCCGGGCACTTTGCACGTGCACTTCGGGCCTGGCAGCGGGGCAGGGAAGTCCTTGATCCATCGAATTGCGGCGTCGACTTCGTCTTTGGTCTTCAGGCGTAAACTTCCCTTTTCCCCTGACACCTCGCCGCCAGCCTCACTCTCACACCTGTGGCTCTCGGCGTCTTTTCCCCGATCAGCATTTAGATCGATCTCGCTTAGAACTTCCGTCAGGCTGTCAGATAAACTGGAATCTTCCTCCCTTATGATATCTTTGTCTCCCCTGCTGACGCTATCTTTTTCGTTTCCTTTCTGTGTTTCACGGTGGTATTCATGTAAATGTTCCATCTTGATTTCCTCATGTTCACATTCTGATCTTGCGTCAAAACTATGATCTTCGTCTTTAATTCCAAAGTTGGAATCCATATCGTCACCAAAGATGGACTCCTCGTCGGCCGTGCACTGTTGTTCCACATCGTCCTCGTCTTCATCGTCATCCAAAAACTCTCCCAGAATTTCAGAAGAGATTCGTCTCCCTAGCTCCACACTCCGTTTTCTTTGAACTTCCCATTCTTTCTTATACTCATTTTCGTGCGGGGACTGCTCGTTTTCTTTCGATTCGTCGTCCTTGACGTTTTCCATTACTGAATTCTTTGTCGCGTCGGTTTCATAAAATTTACCGTCGATGATGAAAGAATTGTCCTTTACCAGTTGTTCGCCAGTTGCTTCTGTGTAACACTCTAACACGTGAACTGCAGCAACACCATCCTCGAGTGACTGTCTCTCTTCCACATCACTTTTCAAATTATCGGTATTTCCCCCACTGCCCTTCGCTCTTTCATGCGTGTCCCCCTCGTTTTCTGATACATCTAAGTCACTTATCATCTCTCCTTTAATATACTCCGTCTCTTCACTACCACCAGTCTCCGATAAACTCTCTTCCTCGAGCGTCTTCTCTCTCCCTCCCACTCTCTTTTCTCTCTCCACTTCATCCTTCTCGCCCGCTCGGTCTTCTTCCGAGCCATCCTCCGAGCCCTGTAGCTCCTCCTCCTGCGCCTGCTCCTCGTCCTGGTCCCCCGCCTGGAGGAGCGTTAGCGGGGCCTGCGAGAGGTGGGTGTCGGCCTCGAGGCACACCGTCAGGAGCCTCGTCATAGCGGCTCTCAACACCAGCGCTGCCACGAGCACTCGCTGCTTGTACTGAGTCACTACTAGTAACACCAAGTAGCTCAGTACCCACGGTGACGCTACCATCGAGATAAGGGCATTTTCGTCTCTGCTGCCATTCGTTAACTCCCTCTCGCTCCAGTGACACACGGTTTAGTGAACATATTTTCCATCACTGCTCAGTGTAACATCCACATGTAGCTACACACTGCAAACATTTGATTTTCTGATTCAGTTCTACATCATAGTGTTAAATTATCAATCATTAGAGTATCAAAATATGTAATAAGTATATTTTCCATTCACTATTCACACTTAAGTAACTGAAAAATAAAGACCCTGTCAGCTTTTCCTTTAAAATGCGCAGAGTGAAGAACAGCGAATTTATCGTACTTCCTCGATAAAATAAATAGCCTTCAGTGGGGAAGTAATGCAAAACAAAACGTGTTTGCGCTGAGTCACCTTTCATGCCCCGAACCGCGCTTCCCATGCGGCATTGGGCACAGACCTCCCACCAGCGAACGACAAACGACTCCAAGGCCAGAGAACAAAAAAAAATATCGAGATGCGAGAATCGGACAACCTCCACGCCGGAGCTTCTGACGTCGGTCCTGAGCACCAGAGAGCCGGGAAAACATCAGCGTCTGTCGGAGCGTGAGCGTGTGTATGTCTTGGCTGGACGCACAAGACCCACAGACCCGCCGTGACACCTTGCACCGTGCCAAACTGGTGTGCGCGAATGACTCAACGCAAAACCCAACACTCCCCCCGCGGGTTCACAAACAACAGGAAATATATCGGTTAAGGTCCACACGGTCGCCATTAACACACAATGGCGTACCTGCGGGGATCACGCCGATAATACAGGTCTTTTTTAAAGGATTATTCCCTGGGCTCCGTTTACGCAACGTGGCCCTAATGGTGCCTTGTCATAAGCGTAAGAGAAATAATAAATTCCCAATTCAGGGACTCTATTATTCTATTACCCTTGAGTCGTGACAAGTCCTTCGAGCTACCCAGTGCCCGGAGCCGATGAAAGTGCCCAGACACAGA
>NW_020872665.1:305477-325477 GCF_003789085.1 Penaeus vannamei
AGAAGAGAGAGGAGGGGAAGAGCGGCGATGAAAGGGGGGAAGAAATGAGAGAGATAATTTTCTGATTAAACCTTAAAATAAAAAGGCCTTGCACGCAACTTTCATACATTTCACAGAATATACGTCATATTTTTGTCAAAATTCACAACCACTTTTCCGTACTAATCCGTTTCTCGCATTATGCCTGTAGAGCCAAACCACAGGAATTCACAGGTAATAATACTGTCTTGATGTAACACCTATTTTCAAAACAAATGCTGATGTTCCCGTTTTAATCTTCGAATGACCTGAATCATGTCAACCACTTCGAATGGTCTTCTCACCACACTTCACATGAAAAAATGCGATCCATGTGCCCCACAAACGCACCGAGAAATAAAACGTTCTACAATTAGGTCAAGAGGACGCTTGGGATCATGGTACCTATCACACGAGATACACGTCGCTCGCAGATAGCAACACCCGCTGGTCCTCCTTTCCACAACCTTCCCCCAGCTCCCACCGTTCCCCACTCCCCGCACTTGAACATGGATACCTAGGTGCAGGTAGGGGGCGGAGAGGGAAAGGGGAAAGGGGAAGGGAAGGCAGGCTAAGGACGGCTCTCGTTCGGACTCGTCCCGGGAATGTCATAATTTAGTGGAGATTCACAGCTAGAGGGAGCGTGGCCCGTTGTCTGTAGGGGCTTGGATGTACCCGAGAGGCGAGAAGACAGAGGGTAGGGGGGATAGAGAGGAGGGGGAGGGGTAGTTTGCGGGGTAAGAGGAGAGGTTGGGGTGGAGATTGGAGCGGGAGGAGGAAGATTTTGAGGGAGGGTTGGGGTAGGAGAGGAGTATTGTGAGGGAGGGTCGGAGTAGGAGTATTGATGGAGGCTGGGAGAAGAGGATTGGTACTGGTAGGAGTGGGGAGGAGCATTACTGACGGGAGGGGTTGGAGGGGGTATTAGGTGATGGTGGGGATCAGGGGGAGAAGTGTAGACGAGGCAGTTGAAGAGTATAGATGAGGAAGGGATAAGGTAGATGGGGGAACGGTGAGGCTGGGTAGGAAGAGGGAAGCACCAGACGGAGGAGGGGGGGGGGGTAATGAGGAGGAGAAAAGATAGGGGGGGGGGGAGGTCAGGGTACCGAGGTTCGAAGTGGGAGTTACCCCAACAGACTTAAAACACGGTGCTTTTGTTTCTCTGGCTCCTTCCTCTTCTTCCTGCAGTGAGGGCGTGGCCGAGGAAAATTTTCTATTTGAAGTACTATTTGAATCTGAATGAACTATTTGAATTTCGAAAATGAGATGCATGAGAATCCATAGGCCTAGGGTGCGGTGAACATACTGCTGACTGAACCGCCTAAATGGTTTACTTTGTTAATGAATGGAAACGCCCATTACGAAAACGGTAATACAAGTCAGACGAAATAGAAATAAAAGCAAGTCGGCAACGATGAATGTTAAAATAATGCTAACAACAGTGAAGAAAATAACCGTACTAGTAATAATAGTAATGGTGATGATAAAGAAGAAAAGCAATAATAATGATAATGATGACGATAACCATAAACATCACCACGATAATAACAACGTCAACCACAACAGACCGACGAAAGAAATCTCAATTTCCCGCCCGTATTCCCCCCAAATATTTTCTCCGGGCGCGAGAAGGTTTGTTCAGCTCGACAAAGTGATTGATGAACATTCGCGGCGGGTGTTCACTTCCCCCTCCGCTTTTGTTAACATTCGCACTCTGAACCCGATCCAAATATAGACACGTAAATATTTACGTACACTTCACGGGTAATTTATAAGGAATGTATTGTTTGGCTTCGAACAGCTGATTAGATGTCTTACCGCACCTGTGACCGACGTGTTGAAAGTACATGCATTATCTTATCGTTCTGACAACACTGGCTCTTTCGGATCTCAAGTGAGACAACCCAACTGTCGTGTGAAGTTCATCCTGACGGGTTAATCTATTCAGTAAGTACACAATTCCGTATTTACTTAAGTCTATTCTTTAAGTATACAATGCTGTATCTAAGTCTATTTATTAGGTACACAATTCCGTATATAAATTTGTTAATTAAGTACACAATTCCGTGTTTACGAAGGTGTCATTCTGAATTTTCATATGTTCACTTTTATCAGACCGTTATAGTAAGCTGTCGATTTTACTATGCTTTTCCGAATTGTTGAAAGTAATACTGACGACTTATTTCAACAATACAATCCGTGCTATCTACGTCCCCTTGTTCGTACCATTATCAACATCCCTATAATTATCATCACTTTATACGTCAACATCTTTATCTCAAACCTTATCTTAATTAAATCTAACTACGATTTGCTCGACTTCCGCTACTCGATTTAGTGCGCATTTTAAACACATTAAGCTCCATTAATCTCGCAACAACAATCAAACAGTGAACGACAAAAGAAAAATAATAACCATAATGACAAAATCATGTAATAATTCTCACGTGTTATTACAACCCTCCAAAACGACTACGCACAACTCACGTGTTATACCAGCCCTTAAAAAAAGGCTACTTGAAAAAAGGACGGACTTCTCTCACAAGATTTCTCTTCCCTGATCCGAGGACAACGAGAACACTCCTGCAACTCATCCTGCATCGCCGCTAAGCCAGCAATTAAACCTTGATCCCCCGCGGCGAAATCGAGTTAAAATAGGCACCACCGCATCGACTTCGCTCTCTGTGTTGGCCTTTCCTTTCTTCTACGTAATGCACTGGGGGCGAGATCAAGGACAGAGCACCGAGTGAACATCAAAGTCATATCGCGCGAACTTCCATTTGGGACTCCCCCTGTTGGCGCATAATGACTGAACAGAGGGATATGAACGAATGGACGTCCCTTGCCAAAAAAGACTGCTCTACGGTCCTTAGGTGTTCACGAGCCTCACAAACACTATATACACGGCATCAACGACACCTTATTTCCTCTGGCGTCACGTTCGCTTCCAGGGCAACTTTAACATCACTTCGGTCACCAGGAGAAGCGCCAGGATCCCGCCAACGAGACAAAGAGACTAGGCAGGAAGCGGCAAAAACTGCAAGCGGTTCTGGACAGCCGATAAGCCCCGCCGGCCGCCTGCCTCCTGCGGGATCAGCTGAGCCGCATTTTCGGTGCACAAAAACTCCCCAAGGCTGCTAATCATCTGCTTTGCAACATTAATTTAATATCTATAAAACATTCTTTATTCTCATTATAAACGGCGCGATTAAGGCCTCGTTACGATAAAAATAATAACTATATAATAACCAATCAAACTCACAGCACCTCACAAACACCAGACAGGCAACCGCAGTGCCTTTCACAAGTGCAATCCCAGACCGCAAGCACTGATAATGGGATAGATAGTGTGTCGACGGAGCGCCAGAAATCAAAGAACTAATCGATAAAACGTTCATGAGGCCCACGCGTGAAGCACTTGCCTGACGCAGCAACATGGAGGAGGAACCATGCGCGTCGCCTTCCCCGCCGCGCCAGTCACTCGCCGCGTTACTAATCCATTACGTGTAACAGCCATGACTCACGCGCGGAAGCTGAGTCTATATTCTATGCCGTTACACATCCGGATACAAGCGCGATCTATTTACAATGATGCGCCATAAAACATGGTTAAATACAAGACGTGAACATACCAGAGTCTTATTTGATCTGTTCTCGCTAAAGGGAATCTATAAATACCCGCAAATAGTAACGTTCCTCGTCGTCCTGAATCCGAAAGGCTCGTTCGTCAGACTGAGTGACGCGATCTGACCTACTTCATTGGCCCGCACTAAGGTAATCTGCTGCTAATCCCATTTTTATACTATAAAATTGACATTTCTTGCAACCATTTTCGGTGAACGCCTACGCTACGGGTTATCCTTTGAGTATAACACGCTATTCCATTTTCAGCGCCGAGCTCCCACAAGCGTTTCGCGGAATTCCAGCGCTCCGTGCAAAGAACAAACCCCATTAACTTTTACAAACGCGAGAGGACATCCCGAGCGCAAATACAAAAGTCGTCCTCCCTTAGAACCCCCCCCCCCTCAACCCCTTCACGTCGCTACCTCATTCTCCGCTTCCCAAAATAGGTATCATGACGGCCCCTCCGAGGTACATCTTCCTCCACAATGCACATGGTTCGTTAGCGTGACAGAGGCGGGAGACAAAAGCCAGAAGTGCGGCTGAGAAGATGACACGGCCGGCGCGGCTGGGTGACTGCCGCCTCAGGTCAGGACCTTTGTGGACGATGATGACCTGTTCCAAGCCCCCCTATCACCCCCTCCCTCCCTTCCCCTGCCTACACCTGAGTCCTCGCGTCCACCCAGCACCACCCCCTGCCAACGCTGCGTACGACGAACACTATGGGAGCCACGAGGGACTGGACCTGGTGGAAGAAGGGAAGGCAGGGGGTTTCTGCTGGGTCAGCCACCCGGGGGTCGGGACTCACAACAGGAGTTAGATGAAAAGAAAAGTCGACTGGATGAAATGTAATTAATTTTTCGAATCTGCTGTGCATTTCTCCAGAGTCTGTTTTGCCTGGAAGACCGTCATCAGTGACGTGTTTTTGCGATTTTGAAGATTTCATGATCATTCCCGAAAAGACAACGTCACCCCGAGCGATCAGTCCAGACACTCCGTTTCTTCTGTTTCCTAATACCTGCCTTACCTTGAACAGAGGAGAGAAGAGAGAGAGAGAGAGAGAGAGAGAGAGAGAGAGAGAGAGAGAGAGAGAGAGAGAGAGAGAGAGAGAGAGAGAGAGAGAGAGAGAGAGAGAGAGAGAGAGAGAAAGAGAGAGAGAGAGAGAGAAAGAGAAAGAGAGAGAGAAAGAGAAAGAGAGAGAGAGAGAGAGAGAGAGAGAGAGAGAGAGAGAGAGAGAGAGAGAGAGAGAGAGACAGAGAGAGAGAGAGACAGAGAGACAGAGAGAGAGAGAGAGCAGAGACAGAGCAGAGAGAGAGACATTTTTAACAGACGTTGTTTCCCTTTCCGCGAGAAATTTAATACGACCTTCCGAAAACACAGGAGAGCCTCCACCTTGTAAACAAATCTTCGCAAACGTACGGTCACCTAACACCAATCGCCCCTTTCACCTAATCCTCCTCCTCCGCCGCCGCCGCCGCCTACCTGTCCTCTCGCTCCCCGACTCACCTTCCTCTGTGACTTCATCTACATCTGCATTTTGTGGAGTCACGTTCCACTCTAACACCCGGATGGCCAAGCGCTGCGACGTGTATTAAAATATGTAGCGTGTACTCTGAACTCTCACTTTTATTCGGCTTCCCTCTCCTCCTCTTCCTCCTTCTCCATCTCCTCTGCTAATTCCCTCTAAATTTATGTGTCCCTGTCTGTCTCTCTTTCTCTCAGTCTGTCTGTAAGTCTTTCTCTCAATTCTTCCCTCTTTCTCTGTCTGTCTGTCTTTCTATCTCTCTCTATCGTGACTACATCCAGCAACAATATTTTCAGAAAGAATAAACCAATGTCTGCATTCGCTTTACGACCCGCTTCAGACACACAAGCCCTGTTCTGTATCAAATAATTATCCCTCTGTATCTGCAGCGTCGGAAGCGCCCTTTACCCTTTCGAATAATCCAAAGAACAAAACTTCCTTGCGACGATTATGCGCGTTCATATCCAAAAAAAAAAAATTCTGCAGAGGCTCCAGGTTACGATGGCCATAAAGGACAAGATGGCGGGCATTAGGGAATGAGTGGAGCGGAGTGCCACCGCGGAGATGCGACGCTCTCCCTTTACTGTGCGTCGGTTCTCGCCGACGATGATGCGCCCAAGGTTTATAGTGGGTCGGCGTCCGTAGGTAACGTATCTTGTAGATGTAAAGGTAGGATAATGTGTAGAAAAGGGAGGTATATAGAGCCCATATGCTCGAAGTTTACACATATACATGCGTTCTTGTGGGTATATGTATGTCGACGAATACATCTCTCAGTATATACTGTGCAAAAGTGCATGTCGTATACACACGTGTAAAAACTCTAAACCTAAAGGTGCTGTAACACATGCGCTGGTTTTGCAGAGACTTACGAGGATTTACTTTCGGAGATTTACAGGTATTACTGTACTCCTGCTGTATTATTCAAACGCGCAACCCTGCACCTGCGCTCAAGGGAACGCAGTACGATCCATCTATTTTTTAAATGTACATGTTTCGCTTCGTTCTTAACCATTTTTTTTACTCTATTGTGTTTGTATACGTAATGAATTTATATGCGTAGTGAGGCTTAAGAATTTTTTTCAATCGAGGCGGCCGCCCCATTCGTCAGCATCGACAAGCCTAACCACCGGCTGGACCTCGCACCGCACCCGTATATGGCAAGTAGATGTAAATTCCGGCGCACTGCATATGGATGTGGGGTTAGAGAGGGATTCACGCGAATCTGGCCACCATGCTCTCAGCGTCTACCTGTCTCCCCCGGGGCACTGGATGACGTGCAGACAGAAGAGGTATTTTAAGGAAGGAATGCCACGCAAACACGCAAGTATCAATATAGATCAATTAGGGATATACAGAATTTAGCAGGGAAAAAACGCTAGGCAAAAAAGTCTTGTTATTCTACGTCTTGCGACCATGGAACAGAAAACATGTAATGGGAGCATCGTAAATGGGACAAGCGGAAGCATTAAAGCCTTTTTAACGCAACACATACGCACAGTCAGCCATTAGCGTTCACGAATGTTTCTTAATTTTACAACCAGGGCGTACGAGCGGGCGGGCGGGCGGGCGCTGGCCTTCTGTAACCGAGTGCTGACGCTCCGCCCACTCGGCTTGAGACACCAGGAAGGCGGGCGCGAAAGATTCGGGATAAAAAGTCTAATAACTGAACCAACGACTAAAAGTGCGTGCTAAGGAAATGCTACGGGCTGGCCAAGGCTGGATTCATTTGATTTCCGAGTTGACGATTTCCTAGTTCACCGTTTGGCATTGCCCAACCTTAAACGTCTGGTTTGTTTTGCTTAAAACAATCATAAATGTCTCCGTAAATCAAATATATAAGCCATAAACGCGAAATTGTCAAGGTACGCCTGTTTTGCGCCCCGACGCCGTGGAGGAAGCAGCGCCCTCTGACCCCTCGCCGCCCCCTCTAATGGGTCACGCTGGGAAGTAAACAATCGATGCGCCATTACCCCGCTTGTTGCAAGGTCAAGCCGCCCGCACAGGAAGCGCTGCGCATTATATACACGTAATGATAACTCTATCGAAGCTAAATTGACCGCATTAAGGACGAAGGGTTACAGGTGAAGGATATGAGGGATCCTCCTCACGCCCGTGGCTTTGATCTTGACGCCCGCACGCCCTCGCGCCCACAACGGCCGGGGCCACCAAAACGGAAACTGGTGCTTGGAAAAACCGTCTTATAACGGTTGTATATCGTCTGTCAATCTCTAAAGCTTATTTTTCAGTCAAAAGCACTTTGCTCTATATCATTCCAATTCACAACATTTGCGATCAAATCCCTACCCACCCATACCCACTCGACATCTCCCTGGAAAGCATCATAGCATTTAACACTACCGCATCAAATGACAAATTCGCTGAAACATGACCGCCGAACGACTTTCTCCCGCCAAACTCTGGGCACCGCGCCTCACTTGTCATCATACATTCACCAGCTCTACCGCGCCTGGGCATCCATCGCTCTTTTATTTGGTGCCCAGCGAGGGATACCTTCACCCGTGTCGACTCAGCCAGCCCGTCGTCCAACACGAATGGGTGTAGCTGTGGGCGATTGCATTTCTCTCTCTTTCTCTTTCTCTTGCTCTTTCTGTCTCTCTGCCTCTTGCTCTCTCTCTCTTATCTCTCTCTCTCTCTCTCTCTCTCTCTCTATCTCTCTCTCTCTGTATGCATGTGTGTGTGTAAATAACGGTTGTATGAATGCATGTAAAAGTAAGTGAACAGATAGATGGATGAAAAGATACCCGTGAGCACGCACGCACATCCGCATCAAGCCACCCACCACCACCACCACCCACCCCCACCCTCCCGCCCCGACCCCATCGAAAGCCGGACGCGATGATGCAGTCCCGCCCGCCCCGTGCATCTGAGGGCGCGGGTGTTTTCCTTTCGCTCGGCAGAAGAAGCGGCGCCGGGGATGCAGCGCTCCGTGAACGCTTCCTGTGCAACAAAGCTGGATTCGGGCGCGGCGCAAAAACGACGCCGAGGAGCGCGTGCAACCTGGGCTGGGATCATGCACTCTCCGCCGCCGCCGCTGCCACCTCGGCTGCGTGCTTGGATTCGTGGAGCGCGTGTGCGTACGCCTGCTGGGATGGGCGTGTGCATGCGCTTGTGTGGGGATGTATGTGAATGGGTGCATGCTTGTGTGGGTAGGGTAAATGGCGTGTGTGGTTGTGCACGTTATTAATAAATAAATATATATGTAATTATATATAATTATAATAGTACTATATATAAATAGATATAATATATAGATAAGATATAAGTAGTGTAATGAAACAATGTATATCATACTGTATAACAAGTAGGATACAAGGTGTACACATGTAGTGTATCAGCATGTGTATAAGCTATGTATACATAAGGTATATGTCTATTGGCAATATAAATGTTATATATCAATGGATCAATAATATATAATTTGATTATAGGATATATATATATGACATATGTATATCATATGTATATAATTAATATGTATGCAGTCAAGTAGCATTTGATTGTAGTACATTGTAGATAAGTACTTTTATACACTTGTATAACTATAAGTATTACAGTAGTTGTAATAAACATAAGCAGTAATGATAGTGCTTAGTTCTATAATTGATAGTATCATATTATTTATAATACTATTATATATATATAGTATAGTCTGTCTATCTAATATATATTTCTGGTAGTATATATCTATAAGCAAATACGGATACTATATAAAGAAGTATAGTTAAATATAAAAGTTAAGTGAAATAAATATATATATTATAAATAAATATAGGCACTGGTTAAATGATAGTTTAGGTATCGAATAGATATAACTAAAATAAAAGTATAGTATATGTTATTAATATAGTTATAATATGTGTATATATAATAATTGATTATCTAAAATATATCAGGAAAATATAATGGTAAAAATATAATAATAATAACTAAATATAAAGCCAATCTAACCAAACCACTATAATATAATATATATGAACGTTGAATAACGAACATTAATAAGTATACACTTACTATATATATATGGGCAATAGTAGACTAGGCAATAATAATGATAAATACTAACAATAAAAATTAATAGTTTATAAAACATTGATAAAATATATACTATAAACATATGAAACTAATATAATACATAACTAATAAATTCATTACATATATGATATACATAATATTATATAATATACAAAATTTTAAAAGAATTAATAATAACATACATTTTTAATAAAAAATAGTATTTTAAAATTAAATAAAATATATACTATATTATATAACTATATTACTAATATATACGTATATTAAGGTACGATATATATGTTATTATGTGTATAATATATAATATAAATTAAATATATAACTAATATAATTCTATATATTTTATAATATATATAGGTTATGTTGATATGTGGTATATATATTAAATATATTAGCTATATTGTTATTTATATTATTATTATATATATATATAAATAAATTTAGTAGATTATCGGGTGATATATTCATTAGAAATACGAGATATGACATTTTAGTTACAAGTGTGTATATAAGTAAGTACTAGCGTATACAATATAGGTAATAGAATAAATCTCTAATCAATAAAAATAAACTAGGAAATTTAATAAATTATAATATATATATATACTGTGTGGTGTGTGCTGTGGTGTGTGTTGTGTGTGTGTGTGGTTTGGTTGTGTGTGTGTGTGTGGTGTGGTGTGTGTGTGTTGTGTGTTGTGTTTGTGTGTGTTGTGTTGTGTGTAACTGTCCGTGTGTGTGTGTGTGTGGTGGTATGGTCGTGGTGTGTGCCGTGTGTGTGGGCGAATGTGTGTGGGCGTGTGTGTGTGTGCGGTGTGTGTGTGTGCGTGTGGTGTGGTGCGTGTGTGCCGTGCGTCGTGTTGGCGTGCGTGCGTGTGGTGCGTACGTGTTTGTGTGCGTGCGTGTGGGTGCGTGTGTGTGTGCGGAGTGCGTGTCGGTTAGGGGTGGTGTGCCGGGTGCGGGTGCGTGCGTTGGTGTGTGTGTGTGTGTATATATAAATATATATATATATATGTATACTAAAGTAAATATATATATATATAAAGTATAGCATTATAGTCCATATAGTATATACATATAAATATGCATATGTATAAATATATACATATATATACATATGTCAATATTACTATATCTATCTTAATATGTTAATATAACATTGTATACTATACACTATGACTAATTAAATACATAAAATTATAAAAAAAATAACATTAAATAATTATGACAATATTATACATACATATATATACACCGATAGTTATACATATATATATCCACATATATTAATACCATATATATACATATATATACATATACTAGTATACATATTATAACATATATTAGACATATATTACTAATATATACATCAATATAAAATATAAGTAAAAATAAATTATATAATTATATGTAATATAATTATACCATACATATTATATACACTATATAACATAATGTTAAGTAAATGTACAATATATATAAGTACATAATATATATATGTATATATGTTAGGTATACATACATTAATACATATATAAATATACATATATATACATATATATACAAATAATATAGTACAGATATTATTTGAACATATATATATATTATAACATACATTATTACATATAGTATACATTAATATAAATACATACATATATGATAGTATATAGTGGTATATATATGTGTGTATAGTTATAGGTATAAATATATGTTATATGTATAGTATGTATTATATCTATGTGTATTATATATGGTAATAGTATATGTATAATATATGTATAATATAGTATGGTATATATATATGTATATATATTGTTAGTATATGTATAATTCTGGTGTGTTGCTGTGTACACACGCACACAGCACACACCACACACAACACACACACACAGCACACTACAACACACTTATGTGTGTATATATATTACATATATATACATATTATACATATATATTATTACCATACTATATCTTATTCATCATCAGTATAAGGCTGACCAGTGTATATACATACTTTATACATATATATAATATATATACAGTATAGTAAGGTACATCTCTATTATACATATATTTACTCATATATATAACATTCTATATATCACTCAAAAGCACATTAGCAGATACTCAATTTAATACATATATATTACATATATATACATTTACTTTCATTATCATTATACATCACTATATATGATAACTATATATGGGATATATTAGTACATATATATATGTAGGCGATACTTATAATCTTATATTATACATATTATACACATATATATTACATTATATATATATAGTGTATGGTATAATTATATATGTATTATATATGTGTAATAATGTATATATAGTAGCTATATATTATGTGAATCCACAAGATTAGTTAGTGTATGGTATCCTATATGTACTGTATAACATAGTTAGTATATATATATGTAATACTAACTTGTATATTATATTTGTATAATATATTTGTATAGTTATATGTATATATATGTATATATATTGTAATGTTATATGTTTATAGCTTACATATATTAATGTATGTATTATTTATTCTATAAAGTTATATATAATATGTTCGAGTTATATGTATATTATAATACATATATTACACATATATATACGTAATAATATATGACATATATATAATTACTATTACATATACATACATATACATATACTATATATACATATATATACATATATATTAGCATTAGATACATTAACCTACATATACGATATCATATGACATATACATATACATATATATACATAGTACTACATATACATATACATATGTATCTTACATATAGCATACATATTACAATAATACATTTATAATACGATATATATATACGATGAATATAGTACTATACACACACACACAGCCCACACACAAATGTCTCAGGGTGAGTCACACACACACAACACAACCACACACACACATATATATATATAGTATATATAATAATATAATAGTATATACACACACACAACAATCATATAACACGATATATACAGTACAACATATATTATATAATTAACATCATCAACACACACAACAATACACACAACTACACCACAGCACACAACCACAGCTAAACACACACACACACACACTATCCACACACACACACATATATTATATTAAAATTTATATTTATATATATTATAATAAGTTTATATATTTATATAATATATAGTTTAAAATATATACTAGTATACTAGGTTTTACAGCATATATACACTATACATAATATAAATAAACACATATAAACACATATATTATTAGATTACACACAATACACAAATATAAGTTAGTGTATATAAATTACTATAATATCTATACAGTATTATTATCTTAAAATATATTTGTAGTAGATTGAATATCATATATACGGGTGATAAGTACAGAATATATATGGGAAAAACAATGTATATTATACATATATTAGGACATATACTAAATATGTTAATTTAATATATACATATATACATATACAATATATATAGCATCAGTATATCAATATCATTACATAGTGTGATCCGATAGATTACATAGTATAAGTATACAGTACAGTATATATACATATATAGTACATAACCATCTAAGTACATTACAATATATACATATACTATATACATATAACAGTATAAGTAGTATAATTACTAATATATACGTACATATATATAACATGATACATATTAGTATAGATAGTACATTATATATATCAGTAATAACAGAATGATTATACATATATATATACCATATACAGTATAGATATAATGAATACATATCATATACAGTATATATAATATACATATATACATACTATAATATACATATATACATATATTATATACATATATACATATATATATACATATACATATATATACACCATATACATATATATACATATACATATACATATATATATACATATACATATACATATACATATAATATATACATATACATATATACATATACATATATATACATATTACATATACATATACATATTACATATATATACATATATATACATATATATACATATATATATATAATACATATATATATTACATATATAATATATATACAATATATATATTCACATATATATATTCACATATATGCATATATATACAGATACAGATACATATATACAAATACATTTATATATAAATATATAAATATATACCTATACATACATATATGTATATATATACATATATATACATATACATATGTATATATATAATTATATATATATATATATATACATATACATATATATATACATACATAACACACACACACACACATAAGTGTGAGTGTGCGTGTGCGTGTGCGTGTGCGTGTGTGTGTGTCGTGAGTGTGTGGCGCGCGCGCGTGTGCGTGTGTGGTGTTGTGTGTGTGCGTGTGTGTGTGTGTGTGTGTGTGCGTTGTGTGGTGTGTTTCTGTGTGTAAATTTGTGTTTGTAATTTTGTTTTTGTAATATTGTGTGTTTGTTTGTATGTGTTTGTTTGTATGTGTCTGTTTGTATGTGTGTTTGTGTGTATGTGTGTTTGTGTGTTTGTGTGTTTGTGTGTATGTATGTATGTGTGTTTGTGTGTATGTGTGTTTGTGTGTATGTGTGTGTTTGTGTGTATGTGTGTTTGTGTGTATGTGTGTGTTTGTGTATGTGTGTTGTGTGTTGTGTGTGTATGTGTGTTGTGTGTATGTGTGTGTGTGTATGTGTGTTTGTGTGTATGTGTGTGTTTGTGTATGTGTGTGTTTGTGCCTATGTGTGTGTTTGTGCCTATGTGTGTGTTGTATATGTGTGTTTGTGTGTTTGTTTGTATTTATGTATGTGTGTTTGTTGGCATGCGTGTTTGTGTGTATGTGTGTATGTGTGTGCTTGTGTGCATGTGTGTATGTGTATGTGTGTTTTAGTGTGTATGTGTATGTTTGTGTGTGTGTTTGTGTGTATGTGTATGTGTGTTTTAGTGTGTATGTGTATGTTTGTGTGTGTGTGTTTGTGTTTGTGTGTGTGTGTCTGTGTGTATGTCTATGTGTTTGTCTGTATATTTATGTGTATGTACATAATTGTATGCGTGTGTGTATGTATGCACATGCAGGTATGCACATGTATTTATCGGCACGTATGTTTGCACATGTATGCACGTGTATATATGTAAACTTATATATGCAAATGTAAATGCATGTATGTACATGTATGCATAGACATACATGAACACCTTTTACATACGGGAAAACATAAATACCTACATTTATAACACACAATTATATCCACACACACACACACAGCATATCAAACCATTTAGGTATGCATCTCAGCACAAATTCCATAAAATCGCATATTATCCTCAAACGCGCGTGTGCCAAGTATGCAGTTCATCTAGACACTTGGAAATAGACAAAACGACCCCTCAATCCCCCACGAGATCACCGAACACCCTAAATAACTACTCTGAGCATCATATTCCTCTGAAGTGATCGGAGAATGTCACGCTACACCCTCCACACCGGTCTCTCTGCGCGGCGTTCAGATAGGATCAACGGTGCACACGTCACTTGGCATTTTGGTATCCACGCCACGCACGTCAACCGGGGTCCCTCGCCTCCTTCGGTAGCACTAAACTTGGTGGGAGTTACATCATGCCTTCACAAATAAGGGGGGGAAGTAGCCCGTCGGTGCTTCGATAAATCCTGGGCTGCAACGATCCCCAAGCACTTTGGTCTCACCTGGCGAGACTCTCTTTTCTTAAGATCTTTTTCACCTTGCATCATCATCGCCGTCTTCATCTCCGGCAATTTACAGAGCCTCGTCACACGAATACGTCGGGAGGGTCAACCGCATTACGATCGAGACACGCGAGTTCTCAGGATCTCCTCCACGGCACAACCCGCGTCTTCATCACACAAACACTGACACAGCACTAACCGCAACAAAACACACGCGGGCACGAACCCACACACACACGCACACACGCGCGCCGCCCGCCGCCCGACAACCGTCACGGGTTCACACTACACTAACCACATCACTTGGGCAACTAGAGGATCCACAGTACTCGTAGGACCTCTGGTCATCACGGGGGAGGGGGGGGGGGAGATGCTCCCTCGCTCGCTGACGGTACGTGTGTGTTTTGTGCGTGAAGAGCAGGGTTCTCCGTGCCGAGTAATAAACAAGTGTCTCTCGTTATATTCTCGTGCGCGTCTGAGGGTGGAGTTTGTACAAAAGAAATGCAGTTTTCTTGCCTCTTCATCGTTTTGAGCTTGGTTTAAGGAGTGCAGAACGAAGAAATTAGGAGAGGTAGGAACTAATTTAAAATATGGTATCTCAGTCTTTACCTGATACACCAAACTACCAGCGTCTCGAAAAGACAACATTTCCAGAGCGCTTCGTCCAGTTTCCTTTTATGAGCGTCCGTTTTCTATATCCCGGATCATTAGCGCTGAACGAAAACTGAGCAACAGGTGAACAAAGGACACTGAATTAATTCCACTGCTTATTGCCATACCTGCCCAGAAGGGTGAAGCAGATGTACCAGATACTTCCACACGTATGAACTGTTAAAAAGGGAAAACACATTCCCAGCGTTTTAACGTCAAGAGAAATAAAAGAACACAAAACCATCGGGACGGAAATAATAGAGGTTCAATCAAGCTTCATCCTGCCGGTAAACAAAAAGTTTCCGTGGTAAACAATACGTATCCTCCTGCCCACTACCTGCACCATGCGTCCTTTTAGCCCATTCATTAGTTTCCCGCAAAGTTCCAGCTTCTGTCTTCGCCTTTCCCATTCACAAATTTCCCAAAGAGTTCTCTGCCGAGGGAAACAGCAGACGTAACCAATGGAGTCCTCCGCCTGGCCCATTTCGCCACCCAAAACATCTTGCATGGATGACTGTCATTAGCGAGAGAGGAAACGCGACAAATAATGGGTCATGATGGGGAAGGGGAGGGGGGGGCTTCGTCCGGGGTAGCCGCTGGGCAGGTGACGGCTGCGGCGCTCACCCGCCGCGCCGCCACCCACCTCACCTGCGTGGTTTTTCTTCGTCCTTTTTTGGCATTGTTGTTCATCTAAATATAACAACATACAAAGCCTGTTCTCCTGTTTCCAACAATGATCCGCCATCGCTATCTCGAAACCCGAGAGGCTCGAGGAAATTCTGGCGCGGGAAACCAGCGCTGGGCGGCGTGGGACGGAGGTCTCGCGAGCTGCCGCCATGCGCCTGGGCTGCCCCCTCGAGGCCCAGGACACGGGGCTGAGCGGAACTCCCGATGGAGAATGAACTCAATAACTCAGCCCTGGCAAAGGCTTCGGATACAATCTTGGCGAACAATGCTGTAACTGCTGTTTCCCCGATCGCTCCGGGAAATTTATTGATCCGCCCCGGCCCGAGACGCGGCGGGAAAGCCTTCGCAAGGAAGAGTGTAAAAACTGCGAGAAAAATCCGGCAACGCGAGAGAGCGCCTTGGGTCGATGCATACTTTCCCTATCAAATTACGCGTAAAAAGTGCTCTCTCTCTCTCATGCCGCCACCTCATGACCTGATATGTGACAAAACACGTCTTAGAAAGCGACCCGCTAAAGTACATTATTTTGACCGTGCGAATTGGGTCCACTCACCAAAATGTCTGTGTCTACTCTTGCTAGTACCCCCCTAAGCCCCCGCCCACTGACCACACCTGGACCAGCTGGTATAATGACCCCCAACAACCACCCTGATGTTTGACCTTGAACACATCCGACTAGAAGGGCGATTCCCTCGGCCACTTTCAACCTCCTGCCAATTCAACTGCCGATCGATCTACTGAACAAACCAGTACTGAAAAAAACATCAATACATGTATATGACTGTAGTTGTTATCAGTCCGCAATTCATATCTAACGTATCTGCATGGCTTAGTATAATAATCTAATAATCTATAAAGTGCGGTATAGTTCACAGGCAACTTATCTGCATAGGTCAGTATACATTTCTAATCTAACGCATTTACACAACTCACTATAGAGACCCCACACTGCATATCTCCATACCCCATTACACAATAAACACCTCTATTCACAAGCCATTAAAGCCTCATAACCCAAAACCAACAAGAAATCCAGACACCTCTCGCCCTCCCGTCCCCTCCAGACGCCTCAAAGCCCGACGAACCGACCGCATCAAGGCTTATGAACCCTAATCAGGCGTGTGATCTTAATGAACAATCACAATGGCTCTGGCCCATCGCTTCACTCCTCGCAAGACTATTACACGCGTTATTACACAGCAACACGTAGGATCAATATCGTAGGAAGGGCGTGGGAACGGACGCTCCCCCTTCCCTGCCACGTAAAAAAGTTACCCACTTCCGAGCTTTGTAAAATATCTATATACCTTCCTAAAAAAAATGAAAAAGAATAAAAACGAAGAAGGAGAGAGTAATTGAGCTCCAAAAAAGGTTAATTAGCCAGAATAGCGTTTCGAATTGAGGAATGGCGAGCCCTCTTGACCTTGGACCTCTCGCCCACACATCGAACTTCTTAGGCCGTTACAGCACAAAGAAGACTTCTAACAAGTTCTATAAACTTCTAATGCCATTGAATTTGGACCTACCGCTTCGTAAAGGAATTCGGATTAGTCATTTTACAAATGTGTGATAAAGCTTGTGGCAGGATTATGGTAACCATGGTTATATCTATAGTAATAACATTTCCAGTAACAAGAAAAATATTATGATGACGATTATGGTGATAATCAATTATAATCAATAATGATAACAATAACCACAGCAATAATTAATTGTAATAATAATAACGATAATAATAATAACAACAATAATAATAATAACAATAATATAACAATAATAATAATAATATATTATTATTATTATTATTATTATTATTATTATTATTTTATTATGTATTATGTAATGACAATGATAATATCAACAACAACAATAAAAACATAATAATAATAAAATAATATAATAATAATAATAATAATAATAATAATAATAATAATAATAAATAATAATAAAATAATAATAATAGCAATAATAATAATAATAATAATAATAATAAAAACAACAATAATAATGATAAAAATAACAACAAAAATAATAATAACAATAACAACAATAATAATGGTAACAATAATAACGACAATAATAATAACAATAACAACAATATTAACATGACTATTTACGGTAACGAATTATTGCTCCGTCAGGAACAAAGACAACCTACGCAATTATCACCATAATAACAACATCTAAAAACAACCGCAATATCCACTGTACAACTTTAGCCACAGAGGTCAACACCGTTTTTTCCTCTATATTCACGTCAACAGTCTTTTCTTTATTCACAATCTCTGATTAGATAATCCCAAGTCCATATAACAGACTTCTTTTCCGAATCACAACAAGAAAAATAAATCACCAATCAATAAAAAAAAAAAAAAAAAAAAAAACGAATCACTTTACAATCTTTGGCCGGAATAAAACCCCGTGAAAAATCCCCTTTCGAGACACACCTTTCCCCCGACCCCGACACAGTACACTGGCCGATGCCTCGATGGTGGCGACTGTGGTCTCTCGACGGCCCTCTTATCAGCCAGTCGCCATGCTGATAGGGCGCCAGCCTACGTCCTTATCGCCCTTCTTAATATACGTGTTCGGTTACTTCGTGAGGGATGGCTTAATGGTAGTTTCATGTATGGCGGTAACTTTGGTATTTTTTAAAAATCAATTTGTTGTTATTGTCGGAGGGAGGGAGGGGAGGGGGTTATTTGCCTTATCGGTCTGGGTTTCAAAGAAAAATATGAGTTAAATATATGTTTGTATAATTGTTTGAATATTCAATGTGCTAATTTTATTATGACATTTATTTTCTGAAGTACTTTATAGTATTATATGCGTTTAAGTCTAAGTAGATGCACAATTTGTCTTTTTACAAAAGAAATGTCAATGAGAAAGTGCAAAATAATTTACTAGTCTTGATATCTCTGAAAATCTTCCGATGCTTTAAACTTAATCCAAATATTCTTATCTATTAACATCCCGCAAAAAAAGTCTATGCACACCACGTGCAAAACAATTAAGACAGAACAAGTTATCACCCAAAAAAAGAAAAAGAAAAAACCCAGTAACCTGTCCTCAGTGGCGATCAAACAAATAAATGGAACCTCCCGGTCAAACAGCTGTATACCACCTAAGTTCTGAGAGCTTCAAACCTCCGACATCTACGCTCCGATCTTGCCATTTCCACGTCCGGCCAGATACCAACTCCCATGCGGTTCCAAGCAGATAAGGGTATTATTATGCTCCTTCGCTTACCATTTGGGCGACCGCATCCCAGCCGCCACCCAGGAGGGGCTAAGACGTCCACCGAGCCGGAACTTCCAATTTTCCAGACATCAGGATTCGTGATATGAGAAAATTATTCAATCCGGGTCTAACCAAGGCAGCTTTAACTTTTCTCAGTCCCGAGATTAGCGAAGCAA
The DNA here is from genome assembly GCF_003789085.1 of Penaeus vannamei. NCBI lineage: Eukaryota > Metazoa > Arthropoda > Malacostraca > Decapoda > Penaeidae > Penaeus > Penaeus vannamei. The sequence continues at coordinate 325,204 of NW_020872665.1, forward strand.
ATGCCTCCGTTTTGACTTTCCTTTCCAAGTCCCAGTCCTCCAAAAAGTGACAAGGCAAATCGAACGTCAACACAATTACTCCCGCCCAGAGTTTTAAAGGCAGTCCCGCAGCCCTACTCCAGATCCACCCGTGGCGGAGATGCCGAGATCGTTATCGCAGCGCTAATGGTTCGCTCGGTCCTTGCTCGCTGCAGGGCCTGTGCGGTCGGGAAAGGAATGCACTCGGAAAGAGAGCAGGAAAGAGAGACATGGAAGAAGGGAAGATTGATAGCGC
>NW_020872665.1:332977-337977 GCF_003789085.1 Penaeus vannamei
CTGTTAGCAGTATAAGGAAATAGCTAATCAATAAACAGAGAAATTCGCGCCGCACCGTGTCCCAGCGCACGCCAAGAGCCGAGCCATCACGAAGGAGCCAACTCGGAATTCCTCATAGCAAACCCAGCGCACGCGCACGCAATCAAGGCGAGCTGCGTAAGCCCGGAGCAAAAACAGCGCCCTGACAGCCACGCGGCGAAAGAAACGCGGGCGCCGTAAATCATTTCCATTCCTTAAAGAGCGGCTGGACTTTCAAAACAACGTGTGGCCGAGGACGCTCCTGCTGGCAACGGCGGTCCATTGGCCACTCGCCGTCGACCGCCTCCACTCTAGTCTCTATCTCATATTGCCTCTTGGTTATTTGATTTTATTCTATTCCCATTCGGACTTCCCTCTTTTATCCACAGCTTCTACAACAAACTATACACTCCCTTATCAGTAATCACGAGGTTGTTGCAAAAGACTGAATGAAATCAACAACCCAAACAAACTCCCCCAACCCTTTCCCCGCACCCCCGTAATCACCGGTACCTCGCTCATTGTTCGTTAAGTGCCACAGTGCCATTCCCTCCGCCGCGGCACTCCCCTCTCCCGGCGAAAAACTGGTGGCAGCTGATGTCACAATGCCCCGCTTCTTTCGAGAGGAGAGTAGACCCATTTCATCATCTAATTCGTGGCGCTTTGTCTGCCATGACAGTTCAATCCAGACTGGGATTCAATAAACAATACCCCTCCTCCCCCCCTCTCTCTCTTTCTCTCCCTCCCTCCTCTTCCCTTACTCTCCCTCCCTCTTACACACACGCTCTCACACAGACGTACACACAAGCTCACATAAGATATCTCCCTTCTTTATCTCACAACGATGCAAAACCTTTTTTTTTAAATAGATATTCACCCTTTTCTTCGCTTTACTCCGAGGTGCTTCGTTGACCTTACCTCCCTGAATGATGGCAGACACCCACGACTGAATGGGCTGTGATGAATTTATTAACAATTACTTTCCGGTGATGAATCAGCTTCAATATTCATGGAGGATACAGACCAAGACCAAGTCCGGTGGGAACGTATAATCAAATGAGGGAAAACAGCAATCAGGCTGATTTACGGCATTATAATGGTCATTAGCCAATTAAAATGAGATTCGGCGTGGTTTATGTCTCCGCCCTGTAATGGGACTCGCTGATGTCATCCTCTAGTACTGTATTCCAAGTGCCTCCCATCCTTTCACTGATATCTACTACGAAATACAACTCATACCTTTATAAAAATGAGCAAAATCGATCTTACCAATGTCGAATAATCTCGAATGCATCTCGGTCGGCGAACTGCTGCTAGATATTTCACTCTCGTCCCAAAATACCTCACGATAACCTTTAGCGAAGCGCCCCCGCCACGCTCCTGCACATTTCCTTAAGTCTCTCAGCGTCGTGGAGTCAGCGGGAAGAAAGCTAGACGATGAGTTATGGGCGTCTATATATCAGATATTCGAAAGCCACAATTATAAAGGCCGATGGGAGATAGCCATGTAGGCGTATGTGCCAGCCCTCAGTGAATTATTTATCTTTGGTGTATTTATTCATTTTTGATTCACATTCAATTATTTTCTGGTGCGTTTGCTACTGGGCGATTCCTTAGTCCATATGCCCCTTCCCTATGGTATTTACCTTAGAGAAAAAATATGGATGAAAAAGATCATATATAACAGATCGATTTTATACGAAAAAATAAAATGTTATCTATCACAATTCAAGACAAGGACAACGAAATACGTAACCTGTTAGTAACGTCATGCAAACATTGAAACAGCACACCGACAATATAAAAACAAACGGGGCTTTACTCTACACGACAGTAATTGGCCGCGCACCTTCAAGAATATTTAAGTGCTGAGGACCATTCGCTCTGATCGATTAAATGCCCTTCTCTTCGTTTTTACGTTCCACACAGAACAATTTCCAATATCAGAAGGTAAGCTTACTCCTGCATAATAATCAAGTAGCCATGTTTACAGGAGTGATCTATTAAGCGGACGGACAAAAAGAAGAAAAAGAAGCAACAAGAACGAAATAAAGAAGGTCGAATGCTCATAGAACAAGATATTAAGGCATGAAGGGGACGTATAGGCCTACACTCAAAAAAGAAGAAAAAAAGATACTATCTATACCCTCAAAACAAAATAAAAACAAAGAAAGAACAAGTAAGAAATATGACTTGGACCCCCCTATGAGAGAAAAAGAGAAAATAAACTCAAAAACTCAAAAGCGAAAAGAAAAGAAAAAAAAACTCAAACTGGCTCTGCAGTCAGACCGACAAGTATATACAGCGCATTGCGAATGTAATTCTCGCGGAAAACGACGGACAAAAACCTAATCGTACGAAATTACGGTACATATATACGTCAGAATAGCAAGCAGGTATTACAGGGAAGAATTTTATAAGAATTTGGCCTTATTTATGTGGACATTACCTCGACCGTTCGACCACACGGGGCACCACTCGGCCGCTTTTCTTGCGCACCTTGCATTGCTCCTCATGGTCCATGGCTGCTGCCTTCCTCTCTGTCTGGCTGCCGCTCCTGTTTGTTTGTGTGTATGTATATGTGTGTGTGCGTGCGTGTGTGTGTATATACATACACATATATATATATATATATATGTGTGTGTGTGTGTGTGTGTGTGTGTGTGTGTGTGTGTGTGTGTGTGTGTGTGTGTGTGTGTGTGTGTGTGTGTGTGGTGTGTGTGTGTGAGAGTGTGTGAGTGAGAGTGTGTGAGTGTGAGTGTGAGTGTGAGTGTGTGTGTGTGTGTGTGTGTGTGTGTGTGTGTGTGTGTGTGTGTGTGTGTGTGTGTGTGTGTGTGTGTGTGCGTGTGCGTGTGCGTGCGTGTTGTGTGTGCGTGTGCGTGTGCGTGTTGCGTGTGCGTGTGTGTGTGTGTATGTGTTTGTGTGTATGCGCGTCTCTCTCTCTCTCTCTCTCTCTCTCTCTCTCTCTCTCTCTCTCTCTCTCTCTCTCTCTCTCTCTCTCTCTCTCTCTCTCTTCTCTATCTATCTATCATATTTTTCATACATACATGCTACAAATATTTGATGCACGTTTTTTCCCATGCTCTCTAAAATCCTGTCCGTCCGATACATATCCCGCTGTCAATCTTACTTTTTTCTTTATTTTTTCTACCGTTTCATCCCATCCGCCACACTTTCATACAAGTTAAGCTTGAGTGTCACTCAAATTTCTCCACACACACACACACACACACACACACACACAAAGATGCTTACACACGTATATACGGACATACATTATATGAGCACGTGAGAGGCAGTTCACCTTATCTATTTTCTAGATCTAACCAATCGGTCAACACTGTAATAAATCACCCACGAGAAATACACTATACATGAAAAGAAACCGTCCATGAAATAAACCTCTACACGACATAAAACCTTATAAAGAATAAACCGTACACGACTTAAAAACCATACATGAAATAAAACCCAAAACCGATATAAGCCGCACATGAAATAAACCGAAATAAACCGTACATGACTTGAACCTTACACGAAATAAAACACAAACCGACTTCAACCTTACACGAAATAAACCGAACACGACTTAAAAACCTACATGAAATAAAACTTAAACGAAATAAACGCCACGACTTAAAAAACCTACATGAAATAAAACTAAAGCTGAAATAAACCGCACACGAGACATTCTGGTGTGGCTGTGGTCAGGTTGAATCCGAGGTGGTGCTTCCGTGGTAAAAACGTGGTTATGGAAACAATGTGGTTGCCATGACGACGCGGAGATTCTATCTAATGGTATCTAGACTAATGGTCTGAGCTCTGGTTCTATCTAATGGTATCGGTTTAGACTGAGCTCTGGGTTCTATCTAATGGTATCGGTTTAGACTGAGCTCTGGGTTCTATCTAATGGTATCGGTTTAGACTGAGCTCTGGGTTCTATCTAATGGTATCGGTTTAGACTGGCTCCGGTTTTATCTAATGGTATCGGTTAATTCGAGCTCCGGTTTCTATTAATGTATCGGTTTAATTCGAGCTCCGGTTTCTATCTAATGGCATCGGTTTAGATCGGTTTAGCTTTTAGATCTTTCCAGAATGGTCGTACCGGCACCAAGTCGTGGGCCCGCGGTATGGAGGTGGTATTCACACGAAGGCGCTGGTCGTGCAGGCTGGCCGAAGTCGCGAGCGATGGAAGGCCGAGTAAATATGTGAGAGTATGTGCTGGTCATTTCACAGACGGCTTTGGGAATGTGGGGAATGGGGGCGGCCCGTCTGGGAATGGAAAGAGCCAGGCGCTGAGGCGAGTTTGGGCGTGGGTGAGAGGTTTTGGTTTTGAATGTGGCGGGCGTCTCCTGTGGGCGGGCTGTGGCTCAGCCTAGGTCGTATAGGCGTGGTGTGACTCAGGATAGATGGGCGTCGTGTGGCTCAAACTAGGAGATGGGCTTGGTGCGATTCAAGCTAGGGCGTGGGTGTGATGTGACTCAAGCTAGGATATGGGCGTGGCGTGACTCAAGCTAGAATATGGGCGTGGTGTGACAGGATAGGAAGGGGGCGTGGTGTCATGCAATCTAGGGGTGGGCATGGTGAGCCAAAAGTTAGATCATGGGCGTCGTGCAGACCTTCATCGGACGTGAAGGGGAGATATCGATACCGCCTCAACGTATATACACCACCTTCTAACCTTCATAATGATTATATAAGAATTAAATCCAACAACGATAACAGAAAAAAAATCCTGTGTTGAACTTGTCATGTCCGGTCTATTGTCTTGGATATCCGTTATGACTCCACATTTTATTACAAGCAGATGCCACTTACAACAAGGACAAGCAACCCTAAACTTCCCACGACAATAACAAACGACAAAAAACACGAACGCACTAACAAGAACAAACGACAAGAACACGAACACACTAACAAGAACAAACCAACACAATAACAAGAACAAACGAAAAGAACACGAACACATTAACAAGAACAAA
>NW_020872665.1:347977-362977 GCF_003789085.1 Penaeus vannamei
GCTAAAATGCTACATCCCGCACACGCATCATCGCTGTAAATCAAACCACAATATTCACAATGAACGCAACGTAACTGATGATCAGCTGATAACGTACACGAGTCCGTTTTCTTTCCTCTTTTTTGCCGTCGATGTTTGTGTTAAAAGAATATCGCCGAATTCCATCTTGATTCCCTTTTGTACCTTCTTCATAATCGACCTCCTCTCCCTTGTGCCGTGTCCGTGTTTCCGATGTTAAGGGGCATTGTAAAAATCGCTTCGTTTACACATAAGTGCATTGTAAATCATAAATGTAATCAGCAGACAAACGGGTGAGTCATGATGAGGCGGTGGAAGCCAAGAGTAATAAAATACATCCATTTGCTCCAAAAAGGATGGAAACGCCGAGAAACTGCCGGTCGAATTTGCATCCCGCGGCCGATACGAGGCTCCAAAAAGGTCAGCGCCTCACTTGTTAAAACAAAGGTGTCCGGAAGACAAAGAATATGCAAAGACAGAACACGTGTTTGTTTTATCACATACAGCGCCCATGCTCAGAAAAAAGGGACGTGCTCAAAATGGCAAACGCATCTGTTTTTATTTCATTATCAGCAAAAGGGTTTCGTGCACGTTTGATTCTTTTTTTTTTACCTCGAGCACGAGCATACAATCATTCCCACCAAAGCAGGTTCTGCATAATTACCTGACGTGATGTTGCAAGATCTACAGACACCTGCAGAATCCTGTACGCTTAATACCGCACGGACGATCCCATCCCCCTGAGCAAGGCATGTGTTTAGGCATGCATCTGGCGTACGCTGGCATCAGGAGCATCCACATGTTGCACGAACGCATGAACAACCTCATGAACCCGTTGTCTGAACACCACTCGCAGCGGGAGATTCAGCCGAAGGAGTTTTGACTAAGACTACATGTGCACTGCATCCACGGGCGTTCTCATATGCTGCTTTTCGTAGACACTTTCTCTCGTCTTCTGAACACCACATCATTGCATCTTCGTTTCTACGCCTGTTTCTCGCAACCATGAACATTCCCTCCTATAAGAACGTCTACATGACCATCATATCCTCATACTGCATCCAAGAATACCATTAAAATATTAGGTCATGCTTAATCGGTGGTTTACCTTCGACAACAGACAACCTAAGGGAACCACACGTAAGGCGTACTGCTGTCCATCGAAAACAGTCGCGCGGTTAACTAACAATTCTGCACCGTACACTATCACGCTCAGAGAAAAGGAAAAAAGAAAATAGAGAAGAAAAAGAACCAAAGAGCATCCGGCGCTAACATCACCGCCTTGTTCACCGTCCAATACAACAGGTATTACACCTTCTTCCAATAACATTCATCAAACTATACGTCATGACTTGCCATCTTTCGAAGTGCATCTACGACCGCAAGAAAATGAACAAAAAAAATGAAAGGAAAAAAAACGTACATCGCGACTATTAATTTCGATATAACACGACATCTCACTGGTCATACCTGGCAAGAATCATCGATAACGGTTATATTGTTTTCTCGATCACTATTATCAACCTGAGAAAACATACACTCTTTCGAATCCCTTGTGTGTTTTTAGGGTAATGGTGATCCCGAAGCTTAGTTTGAAGTTGTAATATGTAAGTGTTTTATCGTTGTGTTATATCCAGGGCTTTGTCTAGAAAAAAGTATAGAGGTGGTGTGGTGCTTTGCCTAGAAAAATAGGTTAGCAAGGTGTTTTGCAGAGAAAAAATAGTACAGAGTGGTACTTTGTATGGACAGTATAACAAGGCTCTTTGCCTAGGAAAATACCATCTGCTTCGTGTACAAGAATACTGCAGTGCTTTCCCTAGAACAACAATGCAGCAAAATGTTTGGCCAAGAAGACAACACACAACCACGCCTTATTCGCATTATCACCATTATTTCTTATCTTTTTGCTATTTTCATCACACTTAGTGGTATTAGTACTAGAATTAGTCTTAGTTCCAGTATCAGCCCCATTTTCGTGCTTCATCATTATTAGTAGAATTAGCACTGGGATTAGTATCAGCATCAGCCCCAGTTCCGAGCCCCGTGTCCCCAAAATCAGGACGGGGCACAGCGTCACTCTTACTCCGAGACCTTGCTCTTGCTCCTACTCTTCCTCCCGGCCATCTCCCTGGCATCTCCCTGCGGAATCAACCAAGCGTGAAGTGCAATATAAAACACGAACAACCGACCCCAATCATATCTTTATTTAGATATATTATGGCGTCGCTGAGAAGATAATGAAGCAGGGTGGTAACACTTACGGGCCATTATTCCAAGTTTGAAAGTAAGTTGAAATATCCAAAGGCATATAATGAAGATATTCTTACCATGGTATTACGAACAAAAGCGCGCCCAGACGGTTTCGAAATGGCCCCTGCGAGATGGTGAAGGATTGTAAAAGAATAGTAAGATTGGCTAAATTTGTTCATCTATATGGTTATATAACTTTCAAATATCTACATAGGCATATATGTACAAATAATTGCAACTAAATAAATGCAACTACATAAATTGTCTGTCCTTCCGTAAGTTTTTTTCCGCTAAAATATAGAAAACGGAAGAGTGTACATATTTAGGCTATTTTGCAGGTGTTCGCGGAGTTTCCTGGGAAGATATTGAAATTAATCATACGAACGGTGCAGTTTTCGAACATTTTGCAGATATTTCCTTTGGGGATTTAGTGAGAAAATTATAATAACAACATATAGGTTCCAAGTTGTGGCGATGAAGCCATGTAAATCGAAAATTATCAGTGGTACTCATTAGCGCATAACACACACACACACACACACACACACACACACACACACACACACACACACACACACACACACACACACACACACACACACACACATTCAACAAGGGAGGATCTGGCCGCCATTCACTCAGGCCAGTTTCATGCCATGAGATACGCCACAACCTGTTTCTATGCGTTCAGTGCCACTTTTCTATAGTCAGTGTGACTCACAGTTATATGAGTATAGCTAGTCACCCTGACCATTACGTCATGCAGGCGATGTATAATACACACACACACACATATATGTATTTAAATACATACATACACATATATGTGTATTATATAAATATATATATATATATGTATATATATATATATATATATATAATATCCAATATATATGTAATCAATAATGTTTGTGTGTGTGTTTGTACGTGCACACTTGCACACACGCACACACACACACACACACACACACACACACACACACACACACACACACACACCACACACACACACGCACACACGCACACACGCACACACACACACACACACACGCACATTTATATATATACACACGTGTATGTCTGTTCATCACGAGAGAAAGTGAAGCCAAATCTTCCCACCGTTCAAAAGGAAGACAAAGGCAGCGCTCAGTGCTCTGAATGGAGTAATGGCGAAGGAACAGGAGCGGAGGGGCGCTTTCGCCTGCCATTATCTTTCAATAGCATCGTGTAAATTACTGTAATTACATTAACTCTATCATAACCGACGCTAACGGTGTTCTTTTTATATACATATATATTCAGCTTTTTTCATAATTGACTTCAATTCATAAGGACATTAAGAGACCATTAAATTATTATCGCTTACCCATTCTAGCTAACGACGTCCAATCTTTCATTTCAAACGACGATGCAAAATTCCCAATTATTTAAGCAGGTTGAAGTTTCATTAGCTTCTTGAATCTCTAACATAGCAAAAAAACTGAATGTAAACACAGATGCACAATGTCTTCTTTTTTTTATCCCGGTTATCTCAATCTCTGTCTGGCTCGCTCCCCCTCCCTTTTCTCTTTCTTTCTTTCTCTCTCTGCTCTCTTTCTCTGTACCTCTCTCTCTCTCTCTCGCTCTCTCACTCTCAATCTCTCTCTCTCTCTCTCGCTCTCTCGCTCTCTCCTCTCTCCTCCTCTCTCGCCCCTCTCCCGCTCTCTCGCTCTCTCCCTCTCTCTCCCCGCTCTCTCGCTCTCTCTGCTCTCTCCTCTCCTCTCTCTCGCTTTCTCTCTCTCTCACTTCCCCGCTCTCTCCCCGTCTCTCTCGTACTTATCCGCTCTCTCTCTCTCTCTCTCTCTCTCTCTCCTCTTTTTCTTCCTTTCTCTCTTCCTCTTCCCCATCCCCTTCCCCTTCCATTCCCCGTTCCTCTTCTCCTCCCTTCCTTCTTTCCTTCTTCACTCTATACAAAACAACAACAAAATATAAGAACCAAAACAAACGACATAGCAACAAAGTAAAAAAAAATCCTTGCCACGTCACACACAGCTGATGACAACTGGATCGAACTCATGTCAACTAGCTATAAACCGGATTGCGAGGTCGGAAGTGGTCCATAATCGCGAGAAATTACCTAATTCATAAATGCTTGCTTCTAGATGCTTGTAAATGTCAACCTAAAAAATGGAACATATCAAAGGATAACAAAATTATTTTTAAAAAATCTTTCCCTGAAATAAAGTAAAATAATAACAAAATTCTTTCCCTGAGATAAAATCCTACTTCCAGTGCTAATACAATCACACTAAAATACACATACTAGAATGCAATAACTAAATCTTCACACATTTTCTAAAACCGGAAAACACTGGAAGTTATTCACGGATGGATACACGATATAAACAAAACGAAATACGTAATAATTGCGTGATCATAACCACAGAGTTACAGTTATTTAAAAGGACTTAACATTTGTTGTGATACTTGCCAAACTACGTTATATTTGCAATTTTCAGGAAGTAAGCTTTCCGGTATGCAAAAATTACACTGAGGACAGAAATGCTTGTTCGCGCACTCACATGCACACATACACGCACTAGTTTGTGCATTGTGGATTTTTCTACCATAATATCAATTCGGTCGAGTGTTTTTTCCCGTTCCACATACACACGCACAAATGCTTTAACCTTTACAAAAAAAAAAGACAAAAACAAGAAAATATAAGCCTGTAAGAAAGTACACACACTGGTAATTACAGGCAATAAACAACCCACTGACCAGCGTCCCCATTGATTGTTAACTCGACTTAACCACTTATTTTGTGTTTCTGTTTGAGTTTTATTGCTTTTTATTTCATTTCCGATCTGATTATGTGGTCTCGGTATGAGGGCGTAAGCATGATAACGATCTGTGGCATGGATGTTGTCTTTTTTGTGGTTTTATTACTACGAAAATTAGTCTTCAGAAGATAGCGGGAATGAGAAAGTTCCCTTTTCTTCGTTATGGACGGAACTCGGGGAAGAACTTGGAAAAAAAACGTATCATAAAACGAAGAAAAGAATCTAAAGAATACATACATACACAAACACCTATTCACACAAACCGTTACATAATCTCATCCCTCCCACCCGACGCACAGTATGACCAAGGAAGCACTCCACCGCCCATCCCCGCACCGTCATTCCAGGTAAGCACAATGCGTGATTACCTTTCCACGAGGCCATAAACGGGGGACAGTAAAACCGACGAATTCGAGCGCCAGCCTCAACACTCGCTAATTTATGAGGCTCGAGTGCTTCTGTGGGCGGGGATGCTGGCGGGGTTCCTTCGGTACACGACGCCGACCGACGGGGAGGGCGCGTCTGGCGGGGGCTGTAATTCTGCGGAGAATGCGTGTGTGTGTGTGTGTGTGTGTGTGTGTGTGTGTGTGTGTGTGTGTGTGTGTGTGTGTGTGTGTGTGTGTGTGTGTGTGTGTGTGTGTGTGTGTGTGTGTGTGTGTGTGTGTGTGTGTGTGTGTAGATATATACTTGGAAATGTTCAAAGATTCATAGACAGGTAAATGGATAATTAATGGATAGATGGTTTACATATCTAAACAGACAGGCAAATAGATATGTAGATAGATAGAATATAGAAGAGAGAGAGAGAGAGAGAGAGAGAGAGAGAGAGAGAGAGAGAGAGAGAGAGAGAGAGAGAGAGAGAGAGAGACACAGCCAGAGAAAACTGAGACTGAAGCGAGCATACATATTTTCATCACTTCTGCATTCGCACTTAATAATGCATTCAGACACACTCCAAAACACCTTTTAATTTCAAAAAAATATCACCAAATAACTCCTCGAGAGAGAAAACCGCCGGATCATGGAACCCTCTAGAATTAACCTCGCCCCTGGGGTCATGACAGGAAGAATCACTGTATGACTACATTTGGGAACCGACCTTACATGACCTTATGTGGCTCTCGAGGAGAAAATCAAGCTCTGACCAGTAAGTGTTTGTGGCATTAAGTTTGAGGGGCATTGTTGATGACTATTTTCTGTGGTGAACGAGAGAAATCTGTATGTATTTCCGGTATGTAAAGGAAGTGTTATTTTTGTAACACGGAAAAATGTGAAAATCATGTGCAGCCCCTCTACCTTTCTTTCTATCTTTGTTACTCGTTCTCCCGTGCCGCCTCTCTTTCTTTTTCTTTCCTCTCTCTCTCTCTCTCTCTCTCTCTCTCTCTCTCTCCTCTCTCTCTCTTCTCTCTCTCTCTCTCCTCACTCTCTCTCTCTCACTCTCTCTCCTCTCTCTCTCCACCTCTCTCTCTCTCTCTCTCCCACTCTCTCTCCCTCTCTCCCACTCTCTCTCCCTCTCTCCCACTCTCTCCTCTCCATCTCTCTCTCTCCTCTCTCTCCTCTCTCACTCTCTCTCCCTCTCTCTCTCTCTCCCTCTCTCCCACTCTCTCTCCCTCTCTCCCACTCTCTCTCCCTCTTCCCACTTCTCTTCTCCCTCTCTCCCACTCTCTCTCCCTCTCTCTCCCACTCTCTCCCCTCTCTCTCCCTCTCTCCTCTCCCACTCTTTCTCCCTCTCTCCCACCTCTCCTCTCCCCTCCTCTCTCTCTCTCTCCCACCTCTCTCCCTCTCTCTCCTCTCTCCCCTCTCTCCCTCTCTCCCTCTCTCCCCTCTCCCACTCTCTCTCCTCTCTCCCACTCTCTCTCTCTCTCCCCTCTCCCTACTTCTCTCCCTCTCCCCCCTCTCTCCCCTCTCTCCCACTCTCCCTTCTCTCTCTTTCTCCCCTCTCTCCCACTCTCTCCACTCTTCTCCTCTCTCTCTCCTCTCTCTCCTCTCTTATCTCTCCCCTCTCCTACTATCTCTCCCTCTCTCCCACTCTTTCTCCCTCTCTCTCTCTCTCCCCTCTCTCTCTCTCTCTCCCTCTCATCTTTTCCCTCTCTTAATCACCTCCTCTTCCTCCCTGCCTTTCTCTCAGCAAGTCTATCCATCTAAGCACACGATCTACTGCACAATTCCCTGCATAAAGGCTCGCCCTCGAGTCTGAATTCCGGTAGCCAGGAGTGTCGACGGGGAAAAGGAAGACAAAATGAGTGCATCAATTACTCCCTTGAGGACGTAATTAAGAAGAACGACTCTTTACAGTCCCCTCCTAATCCCCCCCCCTCCCATCCCTAACCCCAATCCCCTGGGCCCACCTTTCGGTCGTCTGCCACCTGCCGCCAACCCCCTTCCCTCCCAACCTCAGCTCTCCACGCATGTTGCCAGCTCTACGTGGGAGCTCTAATCTTCTCTCCAGCTTCAGCTCTCAAATTGCGTAATTGCTGCAGCTCTCGGAGCCAATTGTTATTTTCGTGACGTACTTACTTATTTTACAAGTGATAATGTTAGGCTATTCCCCCCTCATGGAGTATAAAGGGCTTTTCACTAGTGTAGCTTCCTGTGTTGTCATGTTTTCCATTATGATACCGGCGACTGTGGCTTAAGCTTTGTGAGTGTAGTGAGGTGTCGGCATTCTTGCTTGTTAATTTCGAAAATAAGAAGTTTACACACTTACGCACTTCCTCTGTTCCCCACTGCCTTTATTGTGCTTCGAATGATTCCACCCGACCCTTAACTGCTTCAATAAAAACAAGTGAAATTCTGAGCGAGGAAAAAAAATCGCTATCATGGGTCAGGGGTCGTAGGGCAGAGGGGGATGTGATATCGCATGACCTTCCCATAATCCAGCCTCCTCCTCCATCTTAGGCTTTCGTATATCTTGAGTTTCTTGGCGCGTGACCTTAAGAGCTTTATCGGACCATACATCGAATGGATGAAGCCTTCTCGAGTAACGCAGTGAAATCGACCTCGCATAAATAAGTTGACTGCGCTCTCAGAACTAATGTGTTTTTTTTACTTCATTACTAAGATATTATACATTATATCAGAGTATTACCTGTAGCCTGCCCCCTGTATGCATATATTACTCGAAGGAACCGTTCAGTGAAAGGGATATACTGAAATCCAAAATGAAGTGCACAAGGTCATATCTGCACTGTTCGCCATCAGTAAAATACCTTTTCTCTAACGTTCCCTCATAACGCAATGCAAGGAAACTCTGACATAAAAGGAAAATAAAGTTTCGATGGCCACAGGTGAGCCGTGCGCCGATCAATGGCTTAATTAGAATTTGACACCGTACTGAAGCCCGACCAAGGACCGGTTGAGCAGCACGGTCCCCTTGGAGGAGGTCGTGACTGCTTCCCCGTGTGCTTGTTTTCCGCCTCCGCCACCGCCGGGGGCCGTTCCTCTCGCACTCACGGTCTCCTTCGCGAAGAAATGACGGCGGCCGAGCGTGCGCTTACATATTTTACGCTATTTCCTGAAACGTCGAAGGTTTTATCGTTTAGAAGCATTTGGTGACGAAGGCATTTCCTGCATGATTTTGCGGTTGGAAACTGAAGACAACAACAGCTCTGGACGCCGAAACCACGGCTTCTAAAAGCACTGGACGCGGACGGCGCTCGACAACGAGTTTTGCAAGCAGTCCCGCAGGTGGATCAGCGAGTGTGGCGAGCACTTGGTGGCTGAAGGACAGTCTATGCCAGAAAATATTCCATCGGCTGCCCACGCTCGTTCTCCCTCCGCCGGTTGGAACCCGAGCTTGTGAAAGTATCCGAATCGGAACGGTGTGATTGCACCCGTCTCCACTCACTCTAACTGTTTGCTCTAAAAAAGAATTCTCTGATGATATCCACTGGCGGTCGTGCGGCTAGCAAATGACGTGGATGTGCTGCTTGTTTGGGAAATGGTTTTCTGGTCGACGAGTTTTCAATTCTTCAATTCTTCTTGCGTCCCGATTTCGTCTCCCTTGGCATGGATAGAGGCACCAATCATGTGACCCTTTTTCGCCATCCACTTCTCCCTGTCTGTCAGTAAGTCAGTCAGTTTGTCTCTCTCTCTCTCTCTCTCTCTCTCTCTCTCTCTCTCTCTCTCTCTCTCTCTCTCTCTCTCTCTCTCTCTGTCTCTCTCTGTCTCTGTCTCTGTCTCTCTCTGTCTCTGTCTCTCTCTGTCTCTCTCTCTCTCTCTGTCTCTCTCTCTCTCTCTCTCTCTCTCTCTCTCTCTCTCTTCTCTCTCTCTCTCTCTCTCTCTCTCTCTCTCTCCTCTCTCTCCTCTCTCTCTCTCTCTCTCTCTCTCTCTCTCTCCTCTCTCTCTCTCTCTCCTCTCTCCTCCCTCCCTCTCTCCCTCTCTCTCTCTCTCTCTCTCTCTCTTCTCTCTCTCTCTCTCCTCTCTCTCTCTCTCTCTCAGCCTCCCACCGGCGGGAGTTCGTTCGGCTGTTAACCCCTGAAGACATTTACATACCCACACTTTTATGGCCTTATACGAGAATAAACATCGGCTCGATAGATACCTTTTTCATGGCATGAGTCAGATCCAATCGTCGTCGTTTCGTAATTTGCATGTTATTGCTATGCCTAATAAAAAACATACAACACTGCTACAGGAACACCTCCTGTAGTTTGTTATCAGAACAGTTCCAAATTTCATATTGATGGTAGACATTCCCTATTCCAAACAGACGGCTTTTCACGGTCTATACACTTTGAAAGAGGAAAATATTTTTTTTAAGCAACCGTATAAGTAATAACAAATACGCATTTCTTCTATCAAGGATGTATCTAAATCCGCTTTTAACTATTAATACTAATAACTAGAAAGAAAATTATTACTCATTTGTCAAAACCACAGATAAAAACAGCATTTTGCCGCTATAAAACCTCTCTATCTCCTGCAAACACTAAACTCCAGGTGCCAGAATCACGTACCCTGGGGCCTGAAACACGCTATCAGCTGAGATTGCCCCCGATGCCAATAGCACCTTACTGTTACTTTATTACCACAGCCGTTATCTAACCCCACCCCCCCACCCCACCCCCCGCCCGCATACCGAGTTCATGTTCTTGAGTTTGATGCTCATTGCAGCCACGTAACGGCGTTGGATAAATACCACTGCTTCTATTGTCGAGATTTTTTTTTTATTATTACACTAATCATCATTTCTTTTTTTTTTTTTTCTTGTATATTAATGAAATCACGTACGGGATGTTATTACTTAAAATTGTTTTCTTGGACACGTGTTCAAAAGAAACGCGTTTTTTTCACAATATCCTAATCAATTGCACATGTCGTATATTTGAAAAGGATGGTAAAACGAAACACACAAAGGAAATAAGTGATGAAATATGAAGAAATAAACAAACGATTTTCACAGTTCCGTAAATTCAGCGGGACCGACTGCGAGGCTGGGGGATCGATCATTAAGTGACATGCCGCGGCAAGACAGGAAGTGAGGGAAAGGAAAATGGAAAGCTAACGGACAGATGCGCGAGGGAAAGAGGATGTAGAGAGAGGAAGGGAAGGGGGGAGGAGGAGATCTGACGGGAGGGAGATCGGCGTGAGAGACGAAAACGAAAGGGAGAGGAAGGCGCGGCGTGGACCGAATCAAGCATAACCCCCCAGCATCCTGATTCCGATTCGCTCTCTCGCTCTGTCACCCGCTCTCTCTGCCTCGGTCTCTGGGTCTCTCTCTCTCCTCTCTCTCTCCTTCTCTCTCTCTCTCTCTCTCTCTCTCTCTCTCTTCTCTCTTCTCTCTCTCTCTCTCTCTCTCCTTCCCTCTCTCTCTCTTTCTCCCTCCCCCTCTCTCTCTCTCACTCTCTCTCTCTCTTCATCTCTCTCTCTCTCTCTCTCTCTTCTCTTCTCTCTCTCTCTCTTCTCTCTCTCTCTCTCTCTCTCTCTCTCTCTCTCTCTCTCTCTCTCTCTCCTCTTCTCTTTCTTTCCTTTCTCTCTTCTCTCTCTCTCCTCTCTCTCTCATCTCTCTCTCTCTCCTCCCTCTCTCTCTCTCTCTTCTCTCTCTCTCAACACACGTCACGCAACACACACACAGACAACACACACACTACCGTCTGCTGTTTTGCAAAGGCAATGTTCAATGGAAAAGAAGAAGAAAGTAAAAAAGCCTATACAAACAAATGACAAAGTCAACTCATCACGGATCAGTACTAAACTTAATAGTTCAAGTAAGCTTCCATCCATCAGAAGACTAACAAAAATTACGCAGTCAGAAGGTGATGTAAAACCTCAATTAGTCAGTGAAAGCGGAGAAATAAGTCAACGCGGCAGATAATGTTCATCCTATAAAAAGAAAGTAAAAAGCCTATACAAACAAACGTACTAAGTCTAACTCATCACGGAATCAGTACTAACTTAATAATCAAGTAACCGCTTCCATCCATCAGAAGACTAACAAAAATTACGCAGTCAGGTGATGTAAAACCTCAATTAGTCAGTGAAAGCGGAGAAATAATCCTCTGTCGTTGGTAGAAAAAAGAGAAACGCGCTACGCAGGCGAGAAATGACTAAATAGAATTTGGCGGGAAAGATCAGCCGCCAGGACCTGCCCTTCCCGCCGCGGAGCCAGTAGACCGTGACACACAACGCCACACGAATGCATGCCTTCGCTCCTCCTGCGTGAGGCTGGGCTCGTCTTTTCTGGCGATTTGTACTTGTCTCTCGGTCATGTGCGCTGGCGTGCTTTATCATTCTGGTTGCGAATGTAAGTTTTGTAAATGTAATCTACTTCCCGTTCGTTTACAGTTAGGCTCTGCGCGACCCGGTTTAATTCGGCAGTAATTATGACAGGTACAATACGCGCGGAACACCACTTCCTCTCTATACCTGGATTTCCGCTAATGATTTACTCCATACAACAAAAGATAAAAACGAAACATACAAATCCAAACCAAAAAAACTTCCAAGAACAACCCCCAACAAGTAAAAAACCACAACACACACCCATAGTTCTTCTGCGCAAGAGAGAACGACAAAATCTTCAGCCCGTAGCCTCTGCGCGCGAGCAAAAAGCGTTCTGTGGACGGCGGGATCACTTTCACCCGTGCTTACAATGAAATACCTGCGCGGAATGCTTGGCTTTGCATATGCACCGACTTTTGCGTTTATTCGGCGCACGGGCGATATTTCGTCGAGATTCTTCGCGAAAATAGGCATGTCAATGTGTAACGTTTTGGGGTGCTAACAAAAACACGCGGTTATTTGCGGTTTAAAGCCGGATATCGCCTTACGCATATTTCCCATTTATCGTGATATTTACTGCTCATCACAGCATCGAAGTCTGAATTTTAGCCCCTAAAACGAAGCCAACGGGGACCATAATGAACGTGCTCCCCAAGGTCACCGCGCTGCGAGCCCGTCATGGGGATAGAACTTGCGCTGACACACACCAGCGCGCGGGACGCCTCCCGCCTTTGTGATTGCTGTCATTATCATGCATACATTATACATAACGTGCATATGTATTCGTATATATATATATATATATATATAATATATATATATATATATATACAGTATACATACACATGTATATAATGTGTATGCACACACACACACACACACACACACACACACACACACCACACACACACACACACACACACACACAACATGCATACAAATATATATATATAATATATATATATATACATATACATATACATATCATATTATATCATACATACATATACACACACACACGCACACATATATACATATACAAATATATATACAGTATATATATATATATATATATATATATATATATATATATTATATAATATATATTATAAATATATATATATATATATGCACACACATACACACACACACACACACACACACAACACACACACACACACACACACACGTGCATAATCATTTATTTATACATCAAATGTATACAAGCACACAGTCTTTGTGCGTACATGTGCAGTTTGGAACCCACCGAAAGAAGCGTCGTTTCCATTAGCTTTATGCACGCCACACAAAGCGCTATACATACTATTTATTAAACTTCCATTGTGTGGTGCCAATGACATTATTTCGAACGCCTCCTTCACATCGTTTCTTTCCGTCATTCGCTTAACCCGTTTTCCTGCGCTTTTCTTTCGCTCTGTCATTTTCCAAACGCCAATCCCGCCACACTCTGCCTGATTACGTCACACTCTCCAACTTCCGTCACGATCTAGCACGCGAACTTCACCTTCCTCTTCCATCTCTCTCGACAGACACGACTTCTATCAACTTCGATACTTTGTTTTTGTTCTTTCTTTCTTTTTTTTCTTCTTCTTTTACTTAGACCTTCCTACCTCGGATCTCAAAACCCTATCACCCGTTGCGAGATTAGCCCAAATAAGAAGAGGAAAAAAATACCATATAATTAGGTAATATTTCAAGCTGGACATCCAACGAATCCCAGGCTTTCTACCCCGTTGCTCGCCGAGAAAGCATCCAGCGTCGTGTGCTCAAGGTAGTAATTAGGTCACCGGAAAGCTCTGTCACCTGTCACAAGAAACGGCGAGCGCGTATCAAACAGAGGGAGGGAGGGAGGCGTGTGTGTCTTCCGTTGCAGCCGAAGCGCCAGCCCAAGAGTCTTGTCTGTCTGCAACGGGCCTCTTCCCCACCGCAGGAGCCGCAACACCTGTCATTCTACGGCGGCGGGAACTGTAGGGTTGAACCAGCATTGCATTATCAACGTGAGTTTCGGCCGTATCCCGTTTTCGCTATCCTATCATCGCCTTATCAGCATTGTTTATGTATATTAATCAATATATCATTATCTTCTCGTCCCCATATCGTCGCCATTTGCAATATAAAGCATTGCAGTTTTCCAGGTGACGTCCGCAGGTGAATAAACATACATTCATGTGGGCGTGAGGCGTATGAAGCTCGGTCAGGTGAAGGTGACAACTCCCGCCCTCTTCCCCTCACTACCCTACCCACCCTCCTCCTTTCCCTCTCCTCCCCTTGCCAGCTCTCATCCTCCGTCAACCCACCTCTCCTCCTCCTTCCTCTCTTCCTCCCACCAGCACAGATTCTTCTCTTACCTTCCTCCTACCCACCCTCTCCTCCCTCCAACCGCCCCTCCCCTCCCTACTTCTCCCCCTTCCTGCTACCACCCTCTTCCTTCCCCTCTCTCCCTCTCTCCACCCACCCTCTTCCCTACCTCCAACCCGCCCTTCCGTCCCTCCCATTACCATCCTCTCTCCCCCTTCCTCCCAACCACCCTCTTCCCCTCCCTCCCTCTTCCCAGTCCTCCCCTTCAACCCTCCCTCTTCCCCTCCCTCCCTCTTCCAGCCTCTCCCCTTCCTCCCTCCAACCCACCCTCTTTCCCCCACCCTCACCCCTCGGCCTAACCCTCTCCCCTTACCTAACTTTCCCACAAGGTTCTCCTGGTCCCGCTGACTCACCGTGCCACCAGCTGTTGTGCCAGGGTACGTGGTCACGGTAGCCAAAGCTGGGCACAAGGTTACTCGGGGCATGAGACGCAGGTTGGGGCATGGCAGTGGATTCACGGGGGAGGCAACAGATTGTAAAGTGTATTTTTACGCCAAAGTACAAAGCGTGGGTGGTGTCAATGTAAAGACAAAATATTTAAAAGCTATTTTAAGGTATATTTTACAGTCCCTATGCAGACATTTTAAGAGGATAGCATATTGTCTAAGATATATCAGTGTCACTAATCAAGCAAGGATACTGTCAGATACCGAGATTTCACACAGTCGTATGTAAACAAGATCCAATTCCCTCCTCACTGCAGAAGCCAGTACCTAAAAAACAAGACAGAAAAGGAAGAAAAGCAAGCCCCTTCTACCATCTTATTCTCACCCCACCGCCGTCTTGCAGAGCCCCGGGATGCCCCTCG
>NW_020872665.1:367977-370477 GCF_003789085.1 Penaeus vannamei
CCCCCCCGATTCATAGCTCCGAGGACGGAATGTCTGCCAAGTATCAACGAGTCACTCTGTCGCGCGCCGCCGTCGTGACAGAGTGACAGGGCGGCGGGAGAGGCGGAGGAAGGCGGCCGTTACACGTCGTCACAAACACCCCAGGACACGACCGCAAATAACGCGGGAGGGATCGCAGTCTCTCTCCGTTTTTCTTCCTCCCCGACGCGCTCTCGAGACGCGGGCAATTTCGCCGAACGGGAATGCCGATCGCGCGCCCGCCGTCGCTCGGTCGGTTGGAATCATGGTTCCGCCGCCAGACAGTCAGGAACGATTAGGGATGAGAAATCATTCTCATCTTGCAAACGTTAAGATTTGTTCACTTAAATTCTCGAAATCATAAATAATCGTCGAGAATCATTGCTTCGTCTTTTTCTAAGCTTCAAAGCATTCGAAAAGAAATTCAATTGCAGATTCGAAATATTTCGCCAAAATCGTTACACAAATCTATTACACTAACATCAACGTCATGCATTATAAGTAACAAATCAAAGATACTTAAAAAATGAAAAATAAAAGCATAAAATTACTCACAACCGCCAGCAGACAAAATTCCAATCGTTAATCAGATCTTTTGGATACAACGGAGCCCCCACGCAGACCGGCAACCCGATCCGCTGTTATCTCGGGCCCCGGTAACAGCAGGAAGCCGTACCGAACAAAATGTCGGTCTCAAATCACCGCTACCATGGCACTATGTACCGTTCGATTCACTGTGATAAATGTGGATGAGGTATGAAATGAGAATGAATTATACCATAATAATTATATACCATAATATAATAACAATTATACCATAATACACCATAATAATATACCATAATAATAATATGCAATTGACGTTTCGATAGTATGTTATCATCAGAATTAAGTAATTTCTGATACAGGTGTAGCAGTGAAATGCCAGGCGCACATCCAATACTGTGGAATTATTAATGCTCCTTCACACATTTTGTTCTCATCTCACTTTACAAGCGTTACCATCAACTCCCCCATTCATGCCTTTATTACTTCAGTGTGTTAACAAACAAAGACACCACTATGCCTTTTCCTCTCCTTCACAAAAACTTCGTATAGGCCTATTCTATACCGCCATCTTGTTATTGTTAGAACATTTCCAAAGATCTCTCTTATTTCGTCATAGAGTCTAATGACATCATCACCAAAACCATATCCATATATGTGTATCTGTGTGATAAGGCGTATATTAATGCCAAATAAATGACACCGAACACAGATTTTGTCAACAAATATTCAAGGTAGGTCTAACGTTCGGAGATGACGGTTGAAAAATATAGCCGGCGGGGGGGGGGGGAGGCAAGGGAGAGGAGGGGCAGGAGAGGTGTTTAGGCTCGAAAAGGTGCTGCGACGGAGATGATGATAAAAATGATGAATAAATAACACGAAGATTGTTGGAAATGCGACGATGGCAGCGACATGGGAAGAAGGGAAGAACGGAGAAGGCCAAGAATGAGATATGGAAATGAAGGTGAATGTGGAGAAGGTGAGACGAGGAGAAGCAACAAGAAAAGCGAAAGCGGAAAGAAAGAGAAGAGAAGAGGAGCGGAGACGATAGAAAAAAATAAGAAAACTGAATGGAGAAGTGACGGGGAAACGGGAGAGAAAAATCGGGATAGAAAAAGGAAAAATAAAAAAATAAAAGAAGAGAAGGGAATAAAACAAGTTGAGGAGTAGAGAAGGGGAAGAGGGGAAGAGAAGGGGGAGGAGGAGGAGGAGGGGCAGACCAGCGACGCCATATTTGGAGTGGAGAGAACGTTCCCCAGCGCTTAAGACCTTCGCCTTCAAACGACAATCGCCGATTCCTCTCACGATGCCTCTCAATTTAAGACTTATTTATGCATCTGTTAATTTATTCACGCCTCATTATCCAGCCATGATCGCTGTTCATTATCAAATATTCAAAACAGTACCGGACGTTAATTTTATGCGGTAATGAATATTCACGTTTCAGATCATAAAAAAGATGAAGGGACGAGAGGAGAAACGAAGGACGATGACAGAGGCCTAGAAAAAAAAAATGTTTGGTGCCATGACAGGTGTGGAAAGTCTCTAGGTCTAGACTCTCGCTTTCGTTCTCTCTCTCTCTCTCTCTCCCTCTCTCTCTCTCTCTCTCTCTCTCTCTCTCTCTCTCTCTCTCTCTCTCTCTCTCTCTCGCTCACTTCTTTTCTGAGCTTTATTTACACCATCTCCCTTATTTCTCTATTTCTCTTGCTATCTAATCTTATTCACTTTCCTCCTTCATCTATCCCTTCTTCGCTTATTCCTATTCTTCCCTGCCCTTCTTGTCTCGGCCGTCCTCCCCGCTTCCCTAATTCACTCAACTATAATAAATATTAATATATGCACATCAGTTTTTACTGGCTACAACACCGTAAGTCTTGACCCCCCCTCCTCCCTCCCCTTTACACCCCTCCCTTTCTCCGCATTAACCCCTACTCAC
>NW_020872665.1:377977-382977 GCF_003789085.1 Penaeus vannamei
TCAGGCAGCGGTGGTCAGCCGTCCCGGGGCCGCCTGGTGGACCCGCGACACACGAAGGAAGAGACAAACCGAAGGAGGGAAGGCGAAAAAAATAAATAAAGAAGGGATGGAGAGCCCGATGAGAGAGAGAAAAAAGGTAAATGGAGAAACAATACATACTCAGACGAGAGATGTGTGGATTTTAAGCGGTGAAATGGAAGGGAAATCGTGAGAGAATTATCAAAACATCATAAAAAAAAAACTTTGAAATTGAATATCAACAATGTAGGTAATCAGAAATCACAAAACCGAAATATATGAAAAAATAGCTGCCGGTTGAAAAAAGGAGATACAGACTGAAGGTTGGGAAAAGAGGCATTTGCCGTCGCAGAATTGCACAGCTAATCTAGGCTATGTGAGAAAAGCGTGAAAAGAGGTTGCCAGATCGGTTCACACAGACGGGGAAAAAATGCTTAGAAGTGAAAGTATCGCTTACTTTAAGCCGGAAGGAAGTGAGGAAAAGGAGAGAGAAAATAGCGAAGAGGCATGTATGCACCGCCGCTATTGTGCTGGGAGGTCGTGCATCTCCCTCGTTATCGGAAATGATGACTGGGAAGTGAATATTTTCGTACATCAAGTGTGAGAATGTTCAACGGGTTTCATATCCTGCGTTTTGCCTTGCGGAATCTGTCGGGGAGGCTTCTCATACTGCCTGTTTGTTAAAATTGTGCGAGGCCCGACCCAGTGAACATTCATTATACAAACATGTATATATGCAGAAATAAATGCTTGGCTATCAGTCTAGACATGCATAACTATCGGACAGATAGATAGATAAAAGTATATCTATCAGATAGTGTATATGCATGTCCGTGTAAGTGAATATTCATTGGGCCGTAAGTCTGTACAGGTAAATCAGAATTAGTACGTCCTGGATGAGAATTCTAAATTCAAAATGAAGACTAGAAGAAATAAGAGGAGAAGAAAATGTGAAGAAAAATGTATAGGGAAGGTAAGAACCGAGACTGCGTTACGCCCTGTTGTAAAAGCGGGCTATGAAAATAATGGTTTTCTTGGGGTGAACATCTGATAAAATTCGGCTTTCCTGCAGCAAACAGCGGAGCATACTGTATATACTTCGAAAAACTAGCAGCAGCAACGCACGCTCAACGCCCACGAAGAATCATTATCATCACGCAGAGGCGATAAGAGCCGCCCATGACCCGCACCCGAGGCGATAATGGCGGCCCGATTGGGGGGGGGGGCTGGCCGCGTCGCCCTTCGGTGCTCTGACTCCGCGAACTGGAGCTTTAAACAGCTGGGCCGCCGCATAGATCGCCATCAATGCCGCTGACAACATCCGACACGCCCTCGCACTACCTCGACGCCAGGCCTGCAACGCGAGCGCAAGACTTGCAACACTGCCGACGGTAACCACGCCGGACGGTAAGAGGCGAGCGCGTCAAGCATTGCCACAGAAAAAGTCTGAAATGTTGACAAATGACCGGCATTACGTGGAGCAACTGACCGGCACGAGGGCTGTCCGGCGCTCCTGCTCGCTCGTTTTTCTCCGCCTGGGAGTCTCCCACTGCAAGCCGCGATCACTCACGGCGATATTGCATTAGCAGCCTTACTTCAGCTTCGACGTCCTCAGCTGCGGTGACGAGGAGGCAAGACTGCAGAAGGGTTTGAATTCGGGGGATGTGGATGGGGGGCGGGGTAATGATCTGAGGTTTCCTTGCATCACTCCGGTGTTGCAGCGTGACTGTTCTTAGCAACGCGGGTTTGGCTGCATTGGTCAGTGTATCAACAGCGATTTCGTCTGAAGGTCGTCCATTGGGAAACTACAGTCACGCTAACGGTAAAAGAAAAAATCCTGTCTGATATCGCCCTTGTTTAGCACTATAATGCATTTCAGCAAGGGTATAAATCATGATTTCCTGTGTTTTACGTAACTGTAAAATATACTATGAATAAGAATATATACAAGGTAGAAATTATTACAAACAATCTGCATTGTTCAGGAGACAAGAAAGCAAACACTCAATTTGTCAAGAGCCATTATTCTACAAAACCAATAATTTCACATTTGAAGAAATCCTTGAGTTAAGGAGCAACAATAAACCAGATTCCGAGCTGCTGCAACAACAGCCGTAAGATCCAGACGGTCCAGCTTAAGCAGCCCGCCGTCCAGCAGTATAATGTCTTCGCACACGTGGCTGACACACCGCTCTCTCATCCATCTCCCCGGCGGCCGGACCAAAAGCTACACTCTGTTTACTTCCAACAAATGCAAATAGAACCTTCATGTTGGCTGTCCAAACACGCCCAAGATGTGGGTGAAGAATCTCCGGGAAATTTCCGCAGATCGTAAACAGATGGTTCCTGCGCGGCTTGAATTTCCCGATTTTTAGCTCGGCGGTGATCGCCTGTGCCTGGCGCTGAGCCTCGCCAACTACCTCGTAGAAACCCCACCTCTGGCAACTGTAAACACTATGATTACTGATAACTCTTTTATAAGATTATTGCTGACCTGCTTCCCAAATAAGGGGAAATGTTGAATGTGATAACGATATAATGTACGCTATTTCCAAGCTAGGCGAGTAAATGGGAACTACTTGCAGAGAATATCATCTGAATAAAAATAATACTTGGCAACTCTCAGTCCTCATGTCCGAGTCTGTGAACTGGCCGTTTCATGTCCGTCCGAATCCCATCTCTGCTGCCTTCACTTCCTGGTAGACATGCACCTTGGCATTGGTGGCAACATAGACGAATTACATCGTTTTTTCTTACAAAACTTCCCGGCGTATAGCTCGGTATGTCTAGTGCATTATAACTTGTACCAAACAGGGTCGTCATGCAATCTACAAAAGTAGGCATATACCAAATATATTTCGTATCTTCATATATCATACCTCCATAGCTATAATGAATTAGTAGAGAGTGACCCTAGGATTATACTTCTACTGTCTAAGAAAGAGAAAAGTAAGTGATCAAGCCTGCACTCCAGCTGTTATTTCCATGGAGCTTATTTACATTAATCACGTTACCCTCACTCCCCGCCGACACTAGGCCACGCCCTCGTCGTCCCATTTTGGGTGGGGCTCTTAAAGACATCGGTTATGCAGCGACGTCGCTTTAATGAAATCATCCTAATTAGAATTAAACATCCCTGATAATTATCTTCCCAAGCGTAATGTAGAAATTCGCATGAAAAAGCGCATAAACATTACGTTTTGATGAATTGAAATCTCAGGTCCTTGAAGCCACAAAAGCGTTTAGTCATTTTACCCCCAGCAAAACAAATCCCAACTGTATAACCTCGTCATCTCACGCTCTCGTCGCTAACCTACAAAAACAGACGCATCAACGATAAGAACTTCGTCAATAGAATCAAAAAAAGAAAAACAAAAACAAAACAGACAAAAAGAACTATAAATAACTGCTACATCAACAATAAAACCATTGATTTACTATCACTAGGGGGCTTAGGCGAAACCCAGGCTACCTGATAAACTTGGGAAGCAAATTTGGAAAAAAGACGAAATATCGGCACTCCTTGAACGCACGTCAGCAACGCCCTCTTGTCACGCCCGGAAGAAGCGACCAGTGTCACACCGCCGCCCGCTGAGCACACAACACGGCTTGCCATGCTCGATGTACACGCCCTGACGTAGCTGCGACAGGTCACGCTGCAGAGTAATGGCAATAATTACGCTGGAAGTAGCTAGGGATGTACGCTCCGTGGCCACACTTCTTGCCCGGTGCCGCGAAAAAGACAGACACACAAAGGGGAACCTTGGAGAGTCAGTCCCGGGCGCTGTGCAAAGAAGGGAAAGTTAGGACTCTTATCAAAATTACATCAAGAGGAATCAGACCGGGGAGTTACGGATGTGGCCGTGTCCGGGACCTTCGTCGAACTGATAACCTCGGCCAAAAACACTGACACAAACCGTTTACAAAAAAAAGAAAAAACAAATCCATGCGTATATTTTCTTTAAAATACATATCGAAGTGAATATAATTTCGTTTATCTCGTAGTGCATATACTTTTGTTAAATTAGTCAATAACATTCACTGCATAAACATTGTAAGTCATTATTAAACAGACGTACAAATGGTGGCGTATGAACACCAATATATTTCTTAAAACACACTGAAGATGACAAACGACATTTCAGCTGAAGGCTACTGAATATGCAAGTTCAATACCACGCCAAAGTTAAAGCCCAGTCACGGCCATCGTTCAGTCCTCATCAAGTCTTTCATTCATTCAGTGAACTCAGCTGCGTTTTTAAATTACCGTTTCCTATTTTTTCAGCTTATAGTGTAATAGGTATGAATCTATTAAATGCACAGTTGATGACTTATTACAGATTACGTTTATTGAAAATAAAATTATAAGTTGCTATATAAAGGTCTTCGATATAATTCCGTGGTGAAAATATCGATATTATAATACACAAAAAAAAACGTTTAAATTAAAAAACGGGCATACATTTAGATTCATTATCAACCTGCCTTTCAATAAACACCAAAGTCATTTTTTTTTTTACCCGCTCACCTTGATACGTCAGATACCATTTACTCCTTACACGCAAAAAAAAAGAGAGAGAGAGAGAGAGAGAGAGAGAGAGAGAGAGAGAGAGAGAGAGAGAGAGAGAGAGAGAGAGAGAGAGAGAGAGAGAGAGAGAGAGAGAGAGAGAGAGAGAGAGCAGAGAGAGAGATGAGAGATCCGTCCGATCGCATCTTCTCCTCATGCGAATAAGGCGAATTCCTCATAATCTCCGGCGCAGGAAGTGACACAGCGCAGTACTCGCGCGGGTCGGTGGACTTCCTCCGCGACCCTCCTCCTCATGACGCAAGTTCCTCCTTCCTGAGGTCGTCCCAAGGCTTCCCTCATGACGACCTCCTTTTAGAGATCCTGGACGTTGGACGATCGACGACAACCCGATATTTTTTTTTCATTTTTATTATTTTTTTTATTTAGTATTGGGTTAAAATATAACTGCATTATT
>NW_020872665.1:390477-417439 GCF_003789085.1 Penaeus vannamei
GAGGGAGGAGGAGGAGGAGAAGCAGAGGAGGGGAGAGAAGGAGGACGAGGAGGAGGGAGGAGAGGGGCGAGGAAGAGGAGGAGGAGGGAAGGAGGGGTGAGGAGGAGGAGGAGGGAGAGGTGAGGAGGAGGAGGGAGGAGGAGGGAGGAGAAGGAGAAGGAGAAGGAGGAAAAGGAAGAGGAAAGGGAGGAGGAGGAGGAAGAGGTGGAGGAATAATGTGTGTCATCGCCATGTGGGTTCAGGGAGGTAGGGGGGGGGGGGGAAGGGAGGAGGAGGGAAGCGACCAATCAAGGAGAACTTCTAAAGTGTGTGATCAGTTGTTTGCGTGAGAAGGCGCCCGATTGAGTTGAAACCGGTATGTACATATCAGTATACGACATATATACATGTTTTTTATTCGCAGGTGTGACAAGCAGGGAGAGAAAAAGTGGCGAGACTTTCTTACAAACACAAATCCCGCACATCTCCGTCAACAAAGAAACCATCTTTAAACACACGTAAAAAAACAACCTCCTTACATGTACTTAAACCAATCGAATACACCCGACCTCCTTATATGTATATAAACCAACCTATTACACCCCGAACCTCCTTGGCCATTCCCAAACCAACAACCCAGTCAACCGAACACAACCAAACAAACCCTAATTTCCTGCTTGACCGCAACCGCCTTAAAAACTCCCTTGACTGCACAAGCGGGCATGAAACAGCGTTAACAATACCACCTGCTTACGATAGAGTTACCGGCAGACGGGAAGAGCCGGTTGCTGATTGGTTCCCGACGCGACCGGAAAGTAACTTGAGCTCCATCGACTCTTGAGAACGGTCATACCTAATCTGTCTGCTTGATGGAGTGCATTGAAGGTGCTGCTTACAGTGTGGAGGAAGAATGCATAAAATTATCCATTCTAATTGAAAGGGGAAAAAAATATTCGGTTGTTTTTTCCTCTCTTTCGTCACTGATGCGTTGATCTCTCGACGTAGGAAATTAATCTAAGTGGATCTCAATCTATGCATTCGCAATTCACCTTTCCGTAAGCAATGGGAAAAAATACCGATAATAAAAGAACAGCTAAATGAATAAATACATTATCAATCACTTTAAATAGGACCACACGTGAACCTAACTTGAGAAGGAGAAATTGGCAATGGCAGTAGTACGAAAGATTTAGAATGTGATTGCTCATCCAAGAGAAACGTACGTGATAAGGGGAAGAAATCAGCGATCCACTGCGTCTCAAATTATCCAGAAAATTAATAAAAATGGCAACTGCGTATTCTATTCTGTGTGTGTGTGTGGGGGGGGGGGGAAGGCTGCGTGCGTAAGCGCGACAAAACAGACAGAGAGGAGAGAGAGAGAGAGAGAGAGAGAGAGAGGAGAGAAGAGAAGAGAGAGGGAGAGAGAAGAGAGAGAGAGAGAGAGAGAGAGAGAGAGAGAGAGAGAGAGAGAGAGAGAGAGAGAGAGGAGAGGAGAAAGAGAGAGACAAGAAAGAGAAAGAGAGAGGAGAAAGAGAAAGAGAAGAGAGAGGAAAAGGAGAAAGAGAGAGAAAGAAGAAAGAAGAAAGAGAGAGAGATCAGAAAGAGAAAAAAAGAGAGAGAGAGAAGAAAGAAAAAGAAAAATTAATGAATCATCCTACTATTACCTCCAGTATATGTTCTTGTCTATCTCTATTCATCTTTTTTACTCCGCGTAATGCCTCGCACGCGACGCCGCAGCCCATCACCCGGAGCCCGACCATAAACAGGAGACGAGACGGGTTTTCTTCTCTTCTCTTTTCTCTTCTTTCTTCTCTCTCTCTCTCTCTCTCTCTCTCTCTCTCTCTCTCTCTCTCTCTCTCTCTCTCTCTCTCTCTCTCTCTCTCTCTCTCTCTCTCTCTCTCTCTCTCTCTCTCTCTCTCCTCCCTCTCTCTCTCTGCTCCTCGACCATCCCTCTCCTCTCTCTCTCTCTTTCTCTTTCTTCTCTCTCTCTCTCTCTCTCTCTCTCTCTCTCTCTCTCTCTCTCTCTCTCTCTCTCTCTCTCTCTCTCTCTCTCTCTCTCTCTCTCTCTCTCTCTCTTCCCGACCATAAACAAGAGACGAGGCAGGTCTCTTCTCTCTATTTTCTCTTCCTTTTCTTCTCTCTTTCAACTACTACTACTTAACGGGCGCTCTCCAGGGATGGCTTTTTATACGTCTTCATCACGGGCGTTCCAGACTCGTGACCACAGAGTCGAGTGACACATCATCCAACGATAAACATTCGCCCATATAGTATCTGACGGAGAGGAACCTCGCCCCTCTGTATATACACCCCCCTCCCTCCTCCCCCTCTCTTTCCCCCCCTACAGATGGGCGTGTCCGGAGAGGGCACACAAACGACAGTGGGAACCGGTTTGTCGGAGGGGAAAACAAAACCTAAGGGTGAAACACTACCCTTCGACGTTGCTTACGCTTTGTGTGTAGGTTCTGTCGGCGTAGTTAGGCTGAGCGAGGGGTGGGTGGGGTCTAATGGGTGGGGGGTGGAGAAGGGTGGGGGAGGGGCGAGGGAGAGGGATGACTGACATTCAACTACCTATTGACATTCGTTCCTTCTCGGCTGAATAACACTTATCCAATTTTGATCGATATAACCGCATAGGTCTTCCCACTCCTTTTTTTCCTATATTTTCATTTGTTTTCCCTTCTGTTCCTTTCATCCTTCGCAAAGAGGAGCAAACAAAAGGGCCACCAATTAAGGACAAAAGCCACCCCGCCGCTACGCACCGTAACCGCAGCTGTTTTGCATTTCGAAATCGCTCGTTAGGTTTACGGTGTCGGGCCCGCGTTTCGTCTCGCGAGCTGAGGGAACTCCTTGACGTGATCGACGAGGGAGGCTGGGATTTCGAATGCTGTTTTGAAAGCCACTTGTTGCGGTTTGTAGCTGTTTAGTTTACGTTTTGCTGCCCTTATGGTCATGGGGGCGACTATAATGGCACTGGTACGATTGTAAATCATATGGCGTCTTCTGTGCCTCTGTGCTAATAGGTATATACAGTGTATAGCTATATAGGTATATATATATATATAGGATATATATTGATTTCCTGCCCCTATGTATCCTTTTATGCCTTTTCCTCCTTTTCGGCTTTCCCTCAACTAGCTTAATACTCCCCACTTCCCCCCCTTCTCCCCCTCTCTCCTCCCTCCCCTTCATCAAGCTAAGAGGTCCATCACCCGTTCTTACCTCCTCCCCACACGCACCCAACGCGTTCCCCCTTCCCCGCCCATCTCTCTTGCACGCCCATTTAATATCCATCACCAAGATACGACAGGACAAGACCCTCTCGCCCTCCACCTATCCATCAGGACAGGCGATAACGCAGCTCCCAACGACACTATCCTCACTATCCTCGGCTCGGGAGAGGATAGTACACGAGTGAAGGCTTTGGCGTCATCGATCACTTCGGATCCAGAGAGCAAGGTCGTCCAGATTACATGTTTTGATTAATGGAACTAATGTACGGCGGGTTTTTTTCATGTGTTTGTATCGTTGTAGGAAAGTAAACTGGTCCGAATTGGTAGCAAGTTTGAGGAATTATGTATATTTGATATTTGTCAATATATTTGTATATCCCATTTTACTTGTATTCTTTTTTATCTGTCTGCTTGTCTTTCTCCCCATCCCTTCTCTCGCTCTCTTGTCTCTGTTTTTACTTTCTTTGTGAATATATATATATAATATATATATATATATATATATATATATATATATATATGTATTATATATATATATATTATATATATATATATATATAATATGTATACATACAATATATGCGTGTGTGTATATACTAATACATACATACATATACATATATGTGTGCATGTACACATAATATATATATATATATATATATATATATATATATATATATATATATTTATATTTATATATATGTATATATAAGTATAAATCGATGCGTTTATATTATTTAATAATAATTATAAAATTTCTAAATTCTCAATGCTAAAACTGTTTGCCTTCGGGTCAGTGCCAAGTCAAAGGGGCCGCCCGCCCCCTTCGTCCCCCTCCCCGCCCTCCTCCGTCCCTACACAGTGTACCCATTCAGGCCTCCCTGTGGGCGGCTATAATACCTCCCTCCGCCCCACACAGCCGCCCTCGCTCCATCCACAATGCCGTTTTTGTGCCTCTTACGACTAAATCTCGCCGTCGACGCCAGATGACCTCTCACTCCCGTCATTCCTCTCTTGCTGTGTCCCTCGATTGGATTTTTATCTTGTTTATCTATTCCTCTATTCATAAAACGAGAGAAGGGGTACGGAGGTAATCACTGGTCTTTCCCGTCGCCTTGCAATGTCGCCGAGCCGTCCGCCGTTATCAGATCCTCCTGTACAACCTGATACTTTAACGGCCTTCTGTACCCGCACGCGCGCCCTTCCCCTGCGACCTCCTTCACCTACGTCATCTGTTCCCCTAACGCCCCGTCGTCCCCTAATGCCACCTGCTGTCCAACCTGCCCTGAGATCACCAATACCACCTGGCGCCCCGGTACGTCCTGATATAACACTGTTCCGCCGTGCCCTCCGCCCTTTCTTCCGAGGACGGCAGGCCCTCCAGTGCTTCGGTTGAAGAAGGCCCCGGCGGCCGTCGGACTCGACTCCATGGCTGCCGCATTCCTGGCGAGGGCGGCGGGAGGTAATAGTCGGTGAATCGCGGTTTGGATTGGACGGTGTGACGTGTGACCCGCGTGTTACGCCTGGCTGCCGCCGCACGAGGAAGGCAGCTCGCCAGCCCGCCCTCTCCTGCCTGTACTTGCTCGCGCGTCGGAGTCGCTGCTCTTCCCTTCGCTTAGGCCCGGTATCCGTCTTATCGGGGTCAGCCGCCTGAGTGTCGGGCCTCAGTAACCGTTCCACGGGAAGGCGGTTTACTAATTTGGTTCGGACAGTAACAGTTTGGGCGTGGCTTAGGCGCAAACACAACTACTGCCTCGTGGGCGTAAACACAACCAATTTCACTTGGGAGCAAACACAACTATTTTCGAGTTGGTGCAAATATCAGTGATTTTGCGTGAGCGCAAACCCAACTAAATTTGCGTGGGTGCAGACTTGGCAGAGCATAAAGAGGAGAAAGGAACAGAGAGGAGAGAGGGTGACTATAA
This sequence comes from Penaeus vannamei, assembly GCF_003789085.1. Lineage (NCBI taxonomy): Eukaryota > Metazoa > Arthropoda > Malacostraca > Decapoda > Penaeidae > Penaeus > Penaeus vannamei. The sequence goes on from NW_020872665.1 coordinate 395,615, forward strand.
AATAAATCAATAAAATAAACAATAAATGCATAAGAATCTCTCAGTTTCTCCTCGCCCGTTCCACTAATTCCCAAGAAAAGAGCACAGAAATGAACAACAGACCCAACCTCATCGAGATGCCTCACACGCCACACAGTTGGCCGCGAGCAGGAGTGGGGCGAGAGGTCAAAGCCGGAGCTAACGGGTGTGCCTCTGACCTTCGATTTCCTGCCACGTGACCTTGGCGTTTCGCCCAAGATGCCCGTCAGATGTAAATATTTACATCCTTGTTACTCAGCGTCCAAATTATAGCTTTAGTCTGACCGCTCGCAGAAAAAAATATGCAAATTCTCTTAACTTCAGAACCGCATTCGCTGTTAAGTGACAAATTAACTTAACATATATATTTTGCAAGAACACGCGAAAGGTCGAGACTTCAAATTATAGAATTCGATACCAAGTTGAGTCTCTGGTAAGGTGCGGTCGCGTATGCGAGGCGCGAGGGGGAGTACCCGCTCCCTGCCCGACCTTGGGGGGGGGGGGGGGGCGCTGCTCTCTCCCTCAAGGCAAACCCTTACTCTACTTTCTACGCGATCAGCTGTGAGATTCTGACCGCATGTCACACCACCTCACACTTATCCTGGCTGAATCTCTTACGAAGTAGCATGTATGTATAATATATGTATATATGTACATTTATACATACATATATTTATATATACATTATATATATATATATATATATATATATATATATATATATATATATAAAACAAGTTGTAAGACATACGGATATCTAAGCTAATCCCTTAATCCTTATTTACAATCGACTTACAACGGATTTATTCATTATCTCGGAAACCTGAACGAATAAAAGGTACACAAACACAGTACCTGTTAATACGCTTTGCCTGAGCTCCACTCTCCCACGAGATACAACCACAACTTACATGCATATGAGCGAGCGAATGATATTGCATGACTGTAAGACAATAAGAGACAAAGAAAAGAAGAAAGATGTTCATGGCTTTGACGCGAGAAAGTACGCGAATGGTCGAAATTAACGTCATTATCTGAAGGCCTTATGTTTACGAACGAAAGCTGAAGTATAGAGGTGATAAAAGGAAAAGCAAACAAGGAAAGGAAAGATGATAAGCAACACTGAATAAATGAAATATATAGAGGCAGAACGCGAAAAAAAATCAGGTTAGGAAAGTAACGAAGTTTTGTAGGCTGCATAACCTATCGAAGAAAAATATGTTTGTTTTATGAGTATTTGAGGTTAATGAGGCAATGAGCATTTGCCATGAACGAGGATTGTTTGAAGGAGCAAGGCCTGTCATGAAGAATCGCCGTCTTTTCATGAAGCCACAGAGGTTACAAGTTCGAACGAGTTCACAGACTCTCCAAAAGAAATATCGCATAATAAGCGCCAAATATATCCCGCGAAGAAGGAATGAAATTGGGCGGGAAAAAAGCGAGTGCAGGTAATGTTAGGTTGAGCATCACGACGGCCGCTGAACTAGTCTCGTCACCTGCAGGAATTCTTTGAGTAAGATTGCAGGTGAGTCGAGGAAAGACAGGGAAAGACGTCGCCTTGATTTATATACAATTAAAGAATTAAGAACCTCGCCACAATTGCCAGACTGGCGTTAATTCTTCTCGCTTTAATTATGATGCAAATCGGTCCAGTGAGTAATTATAACTCATGTGGTGTGACGAGGAATTATTTACTCAGCTTGGGTATATAAAAAACGCTGTTTATGTCAAGGAGAGTAATGGAATGATTACGAAGAACTATTCAGAATAAATAAATTTTAGCTATTTTATCGCACGGCCATGAAGTATTAAAAAAACGCAGCGATACTTTCCCTCAAATGCGCCAAATTTCGTAGGGAAACTCACCCGCAATCGCTTCATTGCCTTTGAAGGAAAATAATAACGAAACCAGTCTCCGATATCTCTCAACAATGAACCTCTTCGGTCTTTCCCACAGCGATCAACAAGCCATAACAATCGGGCGCTAACGAGTGAAATTTCTCAACAGGCTCTTCTCCCCCCCCTCCCCTCGCCCGCCTCCCTCTCCCACCCTCCATTCCAAGAGTGCTGACAGTGCGAAAGGAGGCAGTAGTTAGTATTCCCGTCAGAAAAGGCGCTGAGTATAGAATCCCCCTAAACAGGGTACAAGCTAGAATCCCCCATAAAAAGGCGGGATTTCCGGTACTGGACCAAAATCCCTCCCACACTTGAATCTCCTCTAAATCAAGACGCTGACAAGAATCTCCTAAAATACTGCGCTGACTAAAATTTACCCAAAATATGTCGATGACAAGAAGCTACCAACATGCGGCATTTACTATTATCCCACCTCAAGTATGGCGCTCACGTGAAGCCTCGCTAGAATTTCCCCAAAAGATGACGCTGGCCAGAGAGAGAGAGAGAGAGAGAGAGAGAGAGAGAGAGAGAGAGAGAGAGAGAGAGAGAGAGAGAAGAGAGAGAGAGAGAGAGAGAGAGAGAGAGAGAGAGCGAGAGCGAGAGCGAGAGCGAGAGAGAGAGAGAGAGGAGAGAGAGAGAGACAGAGACAGAGACAGAGACAGAGAGAGAGAGAGAGAGACAGACAGAGAGAGAGAGAGACGAGAGAGAGACAGAGAGGAGAGAGAGGGAGAGAGAGAAGAGGGAGAGGGAGAGGGAGAGAGAGGGAGAGGGAGGGAGGAGAGGGAGGGAGGAGGAGAGAGAGAGGAGAGAGAGAGAGAAGAGAGAGAGAGAGAGAGAGAGAGAGAGAGAGAGAGAGAGAGAGAGAGAGGAGAGAGAGAGAGAGAGAGAGAGAGAGAGAGAGAGAGAGAGAGAGAAGAGAGAGAGAGAGAGAGAGGAGAGAGAGAGAGAGAGAGGAGAGAGAGAGAGAGAGAGAGAGAGAGAGAGAGAGGAGAGAGAGAGAGAGAGAGAGAGAGAGAGAGAGAGACAGAGAGACAGAGACAGAGACAGAGAGAGAAGAGAGAAGAAAGAAAGAAAGAGGATCTCTCGCCTCGCACGACACCCGGCGGCTATAGAACAGGTGTGGAAATTTCCTTGATAAAATATAAAGCTCGCGTGATACAACTGCAGGAGGAGAGCCGGAGGCGCCGTCGCCGAGGGGGCTTCGGGCCTGTCGGGCAAACATTTTTCTTCCTAGTTCACTTTTTATGTTGTGTTTATTTAAGATATTTAGCTGCTTTGGGGGAATGGACGGGTTAGTTGCTGCATTTTGTGGCATGAATGGAATCGTTTTACAATGAGTCGCTTAACACACATTGCACTGTGAATTACCTAATCGTTAAATCAAAGCTTTGCGGTTTCATTAATGTATTTACGGTCGGGTGTGGAGAACTACTTGATTAGATCCCTGCTAATATTCGACTACATGTATGTGTGTATATTATATATATATATATATATATATATATATATATTATATATATATATATATATATATAGTATATTATATATATATATATATATATTAAATATATATATATATATATATAAATATATATATATTATGTGTGTTGTGTGTGGTGTAATGTCTCCTTTTCTCTCTCTCTCTCCTCTCTCTCTCGTCTCTCTCTCTCTCTCTCTCTCTCACTCTCTCTCTCTCAACCCTCTCTCATCTCTCACTCTCTCTCTGACTCTCTCTCTCTCTCACTCTTCTCTCTCTCCACTCTCTTTCTCTCTCTCTCACTCTCTTTCTCTCTCCTCTCCCTCTCTCTCTCTCTCTCTCTCTCTCTCTCTCTTCTCTCACTCTCTCCCCTCTTCTCTCTCTCTCTCATCTCTAGAGACAGACAGATAGACATACAGACATACAGAGACATACATAGACAGAAAGATCAGATATATACAATCATTTCGCATCTCTACAAACAACATATCACTGGAAACCCTCACACACACAGGACCCCAAACTCCACCCCAGGAACACCCTCGCCGAGGAATGCCTTAGAGATAAGACAGACACACACACACCACACATATATATACTCCTAATGCTTGCTCTCTCTAACATCTCTAAATCGAAGACAACTGCAAGCCACGCACAGTCAACCTTCTCTCACACGGGGCGCGATCGGCTCTGAGTTCTCCATGGTGAACTGGCTATGCTAAGTGGACGAGCGTTGCGTTATTTCATGCTCGGTGGTTGTCTGTAGGCAAATGTGGTGTATTTTTTTTATTCCCTCCTCTCTGGTTGCTGTTGCTTTCTTCGTTGTCTCTTATTGTTTGTTTGTTTTCCTGTTGTGTGTATTCTCTCAGGTATTCTGTATTTGTCTGATTATGTGAGCTTTCTTTGTCTGGCTCTGTCTCTGACTGTCACTGCCTCTGTCTGTCTGAGGCAGACATTTATCTATATCTATATCTATATCTATCTAATCTATCTATATATATATCTCTCTCTCTCTCTCTCTCTCTCCTCTCTCTCTCTCTCTCTCTCTCTCTCTCTCTCTCTCTCTCTCTCTCTCTCTTACCCTTCTCTCTCTTTACTCTCCTCTCTCTTCTCTCTCTCTTCTCTCCCCTCTTCTCTCTTCCCTCTTCTCTCTCTCCCCTCTTCTCTCTCTCTCTCCCCTCTCTCTCTCTCCCCCTCTTACACTCTCTCTCTCCCTCTCTCTCCCTCTTCTCTCTCTCTCCTCTCTCTCTCCTCTTCTCCTTCTCTCTCTTTCTCTTCTCCCCCTTTACTTCTCTCCTCTCCCCTTTCTCTCTCTCTCTCCCCTCTCTCTCTCTCTCTCTCTCTCTCTTCTCCCTCCCTCCCTCTTCTCCTCACCTCTCTCTCTCTCTTTCTCTCTCTCTCCTCCTCTCCTTCTCTCTTCTCTCTCTCTCTCTCACCCTCTTCCCTCTCTCTCTCTCTCCCCTCTTCTCTCTCTTCTTTCTCTCTCTTTCCTCTCTTCTCTTTCTCTCTTCCATCTCTCTTCCCCCTCTCTCTCACCCCCCTCTCTCTCTCTCTCTCTCTCTCTCTCTCTCTCTCTCTCTCTCTGACCCTCTCTCTCTCTCTTCCTCTCTCTCCCCCTCTCTCTCTCCCAGTAAGCTCGTCAGGAAGGACTACTCTTATCGCTGTCCGGATCACCTAACAGATACAAGGCGCGCACAGCGGAAAAAGAGGAGTTTGTGCCCACCTTCTGCTGCCCTGTTCGTCCGCGATTGTCCCTGCTGAGGGATGGACGCAGTATACACACGGGAGGCCATGTTTGATCAGATATAATGCAGCCTGAATGTAACCACAATGTCAGGCTGAAATGGCCCATTGTCCGGCAGTGCGGCCAACTTACAACGGTCACATCGACCATTATGTGTTCACGCTGGGTGGGTCCTGGTGACCAAGCACCGAACTTTCTCCCACGTACACAACCACGCGCGCACAACCACACACAGGTACAGTATATACATGCGCACGCACATACATGTATACATACTTACGCCCATACATACATACGTTCATACATACATACATGAGTTCATACATACATACGTTCATACAAGCATACACGAGTTCATACATACATATGTACATACATAGGCTACACACACAAAAATACACACACAAACACAGCCACTGACGGCAGCCACGCAGATACGAGGATCACTTAGCAAGTACACATTAAAATCTAGCCTTAATGACTGAGAATTCCCATACTTTTCCCATACTCCTTTCTAGCATGGTCTCCCGAAGGCGCCATATGTTTTCACTGCCTGCAATTTGCCGCTATACGGTTGTTATCACTCCCTGACCATAATGGCTGGGCCTCTTTCTTATTAGTCTTGTCAATCATCGAAGCTATAGCTCTCTTGCGCAATATTTTTGTTCTCCCTATGTGATATCTAAAGGAAAATTCCATCCATTGGTTAACATAAAGGCCTAGAAAATAGGACAGTTTCATTAAAAAAAAAGAAAAGAAACGAAAACAATCCAGACAAATAGACAGAATTCCTTAAGTCATACTCGGTAACAAATTCTTGAGCTACAGAGAGAAATACAAATGTCTCCCTCGGTCATTGAAGGTTTATTTACCTGCCTCGGACAACATTCCTGACGCGTTTCCTTTTCCGGCGATTCGATACAATTTGGATAAAGGGAAACGGGCAAACCGCGTGATTTGTCTTTCAGAATTTGCAGGTGAAATATTTCCTGAAGACAAAATATTAAAGAGTAAGACAAAAAAATGAATTAGCTAAATATTAACAGTACTAATGTGGAATCTAAGCCTAATGGCAAAGGGCTCGCGCTGGCTGTGACCACTCGGGGAACCACTTACTGGGCAACCAGCCTTGTCATCTTACCTTGGCAGGGCGGCCTTGAACCCGGTGAGACCGTATTTATCCGAGAGGAAGGACTTGGGCAGGGAGAGCGACCGCATCTGTTTAGCTGGCTCATCCTCCCCCTCCCCGAGCTGGCTGTCTTCTCCACCGCCCTCTTCGCCGTTCTCCACCACATAGTCCTCTGGCTGGCCCTCCTTGCTGGCAGCCTTCGACAAGGATTTGCTTCTACCTTTCCTGAGGATTCCTACGAGGTCAAGCGGTAACGCATTCCCGGCGGAGGCCTGTGGCGCCCCCGAAGGGATGCTGTTACTTCGGTTGGATCGCCCAGGACGATCCAAGGTCGCGCTCTCGTAGGTAACCCTGCGTGACCCCGGGGCTGTCCCTTCGTGCTGGTGAACTCCCTGGGGCCAATAAGCCGCCCTGTCGTGATGGCCCCCCTGGGGACCGTCTTCAGGGGTGACGGGCAAGACTATCTTGATCGCTTCCGTGCCGGAGAGACTTTGGCTCCGGCCTTTCTTCTGGAAGAACGAAAAGATATGACGCCCCTCGGACCCCGCCTGCCCGTGCTGGCGCCTGGTCCGGGGGCTGTCCGCTGACGGCAGTGGAGGCATGTCCTTCTTCGAGGCCTTCCATTTGTCGTTTCTCACGGAGGATGTGACTGCGGAGGATATGGCGTTGGCATTGTTGTTGTTATTGTTAGTAAGGAAAGCTAAAGCTTCGTGAGGATCGGACTGGATCGTCTTGTCATTCGATAAGGTCTGAAGGAGCTCATCGAAGTCCTTGTCCAGCCAACTCTGGTCGATGACGAGGGAATTCCGAGCACTTTTATTTTCGTCGCCCTTGATCTTTTTGTATTCATTTTCCAGCTGGCTCAGCAACTCGCGACTCTTTGACAGACTCTTCCTGAGCCTGTTGTCGGTATGCATGTCGTCGGGACCACCGAACGACAGGTGGCGCTGGAAGAGTCGGTGCGAGCCACCTGAGGCGCTGCCGTTCACGTTGGAGGTGCTGTGGACCTTCCGGAACGCGCTCTGCTGTGACCCGAAAACATTCGCGTAATCCTCGGAGGAGTTCAGGTTCGTCACGCTGGCCGTCGTTGTGGGTCCGCCGTTGTAGTAGGAATTATCCTCCAGAAGGGAAGCACACGAGGAAAGGCCCAGAGACCCCGTGCTGTTTTTCCTGCCGAAACTTTTCGGTGTCGGGTCGCCTCTGATGAGGTCGCTCGTGCTGGGTCCTGTGGGTGGAGGAGTAACGTATGGCTGGTCCAAGTCCATGAAATCCACATAATCCTGGTCAGCCTTCAGGTGATTAGGATTAGCATGAAGGCGTCGGGCAAGCTCGGCCAGAGTCGGCGAATGATCCTGGAGCGTGTCCTTCGGCAGAGACAACTTCCTGCTCCTTGGCAGGGCCGGGGGCGTCGTCATCTGGCCGGGATAACACTCGTTGATCGACAGCAGCGAGAGCGGGGCCTTCGACGTGGGGGTCCGGGGGGTGGAGGGGCACATGGGACTCATGGACGAAGAGGAGGAGGACGAGATGGACGTCGGGGTGAGGGGGGTTAAGGGGGACACGGGGGTCTTGGGAGGCCCCTTCACGCCGCACTCGGAATTCCTGTGACTCAGAGGGAGAGCCTCGGAGTCTCCCGAGTCCACTGACGCCGCCACCTTCTTCAGCGTGGCGATGATGGCGTCGAACTGATCTGTTAATATATTCCCATTTATCTTAAGGTTCTTAAGCACAGCAGAGTCGATGATATCCGCGAGGGAGGTTTCTAAACGCTGTATCAAATGATTATCATCTTCATTGAGAATCACCTTTTCATTATTTCGATTCTCCTCAATTTCATTTGGACACTCCTTTTTCTCTGTCACTCTGAGCTTGTTATCCTCCGGCTCACCAGATATATGGACGACGGTGTTCTTCCTCACTTTGTCAGCGGTACACTGACGGCTTCTTTCTTCCTTCTCGCTGAAGGGGCCAGGTTAAGTTGAGCNCACCCCCCCCCCAAAAAAAAAAAAAAACAAGAGAGAAAGATGGCGCTGTCCTAGCCCATCCGAGGGAATCCGTTACTTAAAAAAAACGGATCGTCATAGAACTGTTCGAATCCCTGTCAACACAGTGTTTTAATCTGTGAGAACGGCTTGAGTGATGCTACGGTATTCGAGAACGTGTCAATATGCGAACGCTATTTAAACTGGTGGTTTTGGGTCGTTAGATAAACTGGGTCTCGTTGGATTCTTCGTGGGAGAAATTCTTTGATGTTTAAATGTTGTCCGATTAATGGTTGGTAAATTGAATAAATTCGAAGTAAAACGCCAAAATGTTTAAAAATATATTCTGTAAATGGACACAGGAAGAAAAAGATGTATACGTATCCAAAAAGAGATATAAAAAAAGACGTCCATTTGATCGCTACCAAGATAGGAAAACTTTAAAATCCGATGGAAAAATGTTGCAAAGAACGATTTCTCATTTTTAGAATCGCCATTTTTTGAGATTTGAAGGTAAAATGGCGAAGGGGCAATCTAGGGCAAATGCGCCAGGAAAATTTTGTGACTGAAGATGAATTGGGAGGTTGAGGTAGATGGCAACACTAATCAGTATGAGAGAATATAACTCTCTCTCTCTCTCACTCTCTCTCTCTCTCTCTCTCTCTCTCTCTCTCTCTCTCTCTCTCTCTCTCTCTCTCTCTCTCTCTCCTTTTCCTTGACATCATGAAATTTATTGTTCATATATTATTGTTATCATTATTATTGTTGTTGCTATTGGTTTTATTATTATCATTCCTATTGCTATTACTGTTTGTACTACCATTACTACTCTTATCAGCCAAACGAATTCCTTTAATTCTGTGCAAAAGTAAAATGACTCATCATGTTTTTCATTTCTAACTTCTTCTTTTATTTGCATGTATGTTATCAAGAATATTTATTCCTTATTTCGATCTCCATCCGTGGCGAAAGGAGCGGCATAGAAAGGACCGAAAATAGACTTGGGTAACGTTCATGTTGGAAGGATGAGAGGGAAAAGGTGTAAAAAATAAGATGGAAGGATGAGAGGGAAAAGGTGTAAAAAATGAGATGCTGGAAGGATGAGAGGGTAAAAATGAGATGGAAGGATGAGAGGGAAAAGGTGTAAAAAATGAGATGCTGGAAGGATGAGAGGGAAAAGGTGTAAAAAATGAGATGCTGGAAGGATGAGAGGGAAAAGGTGTAAAAAATGAGATGGAAGGATGAGAGGGAAAAGGTGTAAAAAAGGAGATGATTGCGCTGTGCCGGTAAACAGAACGAGGATTGAGCTGGTCGTTAGCGGGTGAGAATTGCCAGTTCCTGAAGTTCCTCAATGGGCAATGCACACACGCACACACTTACTCATACCTATACGCACGCAGATACGCTCACACACACGCTCATACACACAAACATACATACACACACACACACACACACACACACACACACATACATACATACACACACACATACATACATACACACAACATACATACATACATACATACATACACACATACATACATACATACATACATACATACATACATACATACATACATACACACATACACACACACATACACACACACATACACACACACATACATACACACACACAACACACATACACCACACACACACACACACACACACACACACACACACACACACACACACACACACACACACACACACACACACACACACACACACACACACAACACACACACAAACACACACAACACACACACACACACACACACATACACATATACATACATACACATACAGACACACACATATACACGCACATACACACACGCACAAACACAAACACACAGCAGACAGGCGGGGAAGGGGAGACAGAGACACATAGAAGGAGAGGGAGGAAGAGAAAGAGATTTAAAGGGACAGATGGAGAGAGAAGAAATAAATGCTTTAAAATTATATTTAGTTGTCTTTGTTCATAATAATAATAATGATGATAATAATGAAAGATTCGGAATAAAAGATATAAATAAAAAATATAAATGACCAAATTAATTATGGCATTAGCTTCTAGACGACATATTGTTCATTATCGTTCATCATGCAACACGGCATGAACATTATATATATTGCAACGTTCTGCAGGCAGTAAGTGCTCAGGGAATTCATGCAATCAAGATAGTCTTATTTGTTCTCTTCCTTATCATCTTTCTTTCTCTCTCTTCTTTTAGTTATCTCTTTCTGTTCTATTCTTTATCATCTCTTTTTTTCTCTTTGTTCTCTTCGTTATCATATCTTTCTTTCTCTCTCTTCTCTTCGTTATAATCTCTTTCTCTCTATTCTCTTCGTTATCATCTTTTTTTTCCTCTTCAAATTCTCTCCCCTTCGTCTCTTTTGTTTCGCGTAAGTCTTTATCTTTTCTTTGTGTCTTTCTCCTTTTCTTGCGATCCTTTCATGATTATCACCGTCTCCTATTTCCCATCTTCCGTCTCATTTCCTCGTGGATTCTAAAATTTTATTCTTATCCTCCCTTGCTGTTTCCTTTCTCTTCATCTTTACTCTCTTTTCTCTCCTTTCTTTTCTCTTTTTCTTTCAAATGAAACGAAACAAAGGAACGGGAAGGTTAGGGAAGCCTGAGGTCCCCACAGCACAGGGCAGACTGACAGACAGACGGATTAATAGACTGACAGACAGACAGACGGACGGATTAATAGACTGACAGACAGACGGACAGACAAATAGACTTACAGACAGACAGACGGACGGACAGACAAATAGACTGACAGACGGACGGACAGACAAATAGACTGACAGATGGACTGACTAATAGACAGACAGAGAGGGCGAGGGAGACTGCGATAAAAAGAAGAAGAGGGAGAACAAGAGGAAGAGAGATGGGGATATAATGGTGAAAAGCGGGAGAGAGAGAGAGAGAAGATCAAAACAAAAAGAGAAAGTGAGATAAAAGAGGATGCATAAATGGGAGAAAGAAGGAGAGGAAATGAACAAGGGAGAAAGGAAGTGTGGCGTTAGACGAGGAGAAGGGGGAATGAGAAAATCGAAAGAAAGAGAAAGATGGACGAAGGGAAAAATCAGAAGGGAGGGGAAGAGGAAGAGGAGACAGAAACCAGAGAAAAAAGAAGAAGAGGGGATAGGCGAGAGAAAGAAGTAGAATATAAAAGGAAAGAGGAATGGAGAGTAGAGAAGAGAGTGGGAAGAAAAAAAAAGTAAAAGAGAAGTATACAATTAAAGAAATGATGACAGGCACGTAAAGACGAAAACCGTTAGAAAGAGAATAGCAAAATCAGCCAACCGTTAGAGCATACAAGTCTTCGGAATGTTTTGGCGGGAACTTTGAGGACAAGAATAAACGTATTCGGAACAAGTGAAATGGCGAGAGCGATAGAGCTGTGAAGGGATTCGGACGAGTGAGAAAGTGACACGTTCTGCGGATGAAGGAATGAAGAAGAAAAACAAAACTGGGGATGTACGGTATATCCGCGTATGTAAAAAGACTTTTTAGTTTTTTTAAGTGTATTTTTATCCTGGTTGGTGGTTAGTTCTCTTTGATTCTCTCTCTTCCTCTTCCTCCTCTTCGTTTGTCGTCTCCTTTTTCCTTCCTTCAGTTATTCCTGTCCCGCTCCGGTCCCCAAAACACACACACTCACTCGAACAAAAAGACAAAGAGAGAGAGACAAGCAAACCTCGCTCACTCACACACAGAAAGACAAACAGAAAGGAGAGAGAGAGAGATACAAAGACAGAAACAGACAGAGAGAAGAATGAGAGAGAGAGAGATACAGAGACAGACAGAGATACAGAGACAGAGAGAAGAATGAGAGAGAGATATACAGAGACAGAGAGAAGAATGAGAGAGAGAGAGAGATACAGAGACAGAGATAAGAATGAGAGAGAGAGAGAGATACAGAGACAGAGAAGAATGAGAGAGAGATACAGAGACAGAGAGAAGAATGAGAGAGAGAGATACAGAGACAGAGAAGAATGAGAGAGATACAGAGACAGAGAGAAGAATGAGAGAGAGATGTACAGACAGAGAAGAATGAGAGAGAGATATACAGAGACAGAGAAGAATGAGAGAGATATACAGAGACAGAGAGAAGAATGAGAGAGAGAGATACAGAGACAGAGAAAAGAATGAGAGAGAGAGAGATACAGAGACAGAGAGAAGAATGAGAGAGAGAGAGAGAAGAATGAGAGAAGAGAGAGATACAGAGACAGAGACAGAGAGAGATACAGAGACAGAGAGAAGAATGAGAGATACAGAGACAGAGAGAAGAATGAGAGATACAGAGACAGAGAGAAGAATGAGAGATATAGAGACAGAGAGAAGAATGAGAGATACAGAGACAGAGAGAAGAGAGACAGAGACAGAGAGAGAAGAATGAGAGATACAGAGACAGAGAGAAGAATGAGAGATACAGAGACAGAGAGAAGAATGAGAGATACAGAGACAGAGAGACAGAGACAGAGACAGAGAGACAGATGAGAGACAGAGACAGAGAGACAGAGACAGACAGAGAGAGAGAGTGAGATACAGAGAGACAGACAGAAACAGATAGAGAGAGAGAGAGAGAAAGATACAGAGACAGAGAACGAGAGCGACACATAAGCCAACCTCACCCACTCGGGAAAACAACCCCCACAAATGCATCAGTAATAAGCGTGGGGTATTGAGCCGGAGGGGGGCGGGGGGGGGCGTTGCTTTGGTCTCCTCATTAGGGAAGCTGAGGTATTCCTTATCCTCGGACCGAAAGTACGATTGTCCCAAGGGAGGGGAAGGTGGGGGTTGGGGGGCAGGGAGGGGGGGATTTCCCTCTCCTCCATCACTTCTCTCTCGGTCTTCCTGCTTCCCCCTTGGTTTTGTTTATGGTTTGTTTGTATGTTGTTGTTTTTCCTTCTTTTTTTTCTCTCCTTTTTGGTCTTCTTTTTCTTTTTTTTTCCCTTTTTTTCTCGTTTCTTTTCCTTTTTTCTTCTTTTTTTTATTTGTTATTCTTCAATCTTCACCTTCTTTCTTTTCTTTCCTCTCTCTCTCATCATCCTTCTGTCTTCCCCTCTCCTCTTTTCCATTGCTGCTCGTTCTTCCTTTTCCCAAATGGTTCCCGTGTATTTTTCTTCTTCTATAACCTTACCCATCCTATTTTTTCTTCTTTTTTTTTCTTTTTTTTTTGCCTCGCTTCTCTTCGTTCTCCCATCTTTCCCTTTCGCTAACATTCCTTGCCCATTAGTCCCATTTTTTTTCTTCCTCTCCCCTCTCCTTTTTATCTTATTCGCTTTCCCTTCATCGCCGTTCCTCCGGCTCTCTCTTTCCCTAGTCTTCCTTGCATATATATTTCTTCCTCCTCATTATCCTTCGTTTCTGTCTGTCTCTCTTCCTCTCCTCTTTACCCTCACTTTTTCTCTTTCTCTCTCTCTCTCTCTCTCTCTCTCTCTCTCTCTCTCTCTCTCTCTCTCTCTCTCTCTCTCTCTCTCTCTCTCTCTCTCTCTCTCTCTCTCTCTCTCCTCTTTCCTCTCTTCCTCTCTTCCTCCCCATTCTCCCCCTTCTTTTCCCCTCTTTTCTCCCTTATTTTTTATTTATTTTATTTATTTATTATTTATATTTTTTTTTTTTTCTCCTTTCCTCCCATATCTTTCTCTCCCTGTCCCCTTCTTGTCGTCCTTTCCCCCTATTTTTCTCCCCTCCCCCCTATTTTCCTCCTCTTCCCTGTTTCCCCCTCTTTCGTCCTTGATCTTCCACTCCTTTGAGACATATTTTTTTGGCCTAGTTTATGGCTGTATCCCACTGACCTTGGCTTTGGTCGGAAAATATTTGTTCGTTTCTAATATTATTTCGCTTTGTGAGAGTGTTTCCTTTTTTCGTGCCCGAGGGATCTACAGCGGAGGTACGGGGTTTTACGTGCAATACATACGCAATAACGACTTTATAACCATACACACACACACACACACACACACACACACACACACACACACATATATATATATATATATATATATATATATATATATATATTATAGAAGAGAGAGAGAGAGAGAGAGAGAGAGAGATAGAGAGAGAGAGAGAGAGAGAGAGAGAAAGAGAGATGTGTGTGTAAAGAGAAACAAACAGAGAAATACCAATGATAATTAATGATACATATACCCCCCCACCCCCGAAAAAAAAATGCGCACAAAATCCCCTAAAAAGTCCCCCATAGATGTTTAAAAAAAGAAACGACAATAAAACCCAAACAGAAATGGCAATCCACGCTCTCTGCCAACAATATCCCGCAATATCCACCTCGGCCTCGAATGGAAACTATTCGGAAGACATGTTGGCCGTAGTCGACACGAACATGATTACGGGAACTTCGAATAAGCGATTTAACTTCACTCTCGAAGCTCGATAACGGAGGGAGATAATATGCAGTCAGCGGAAGAGAGAGAGAGAGAGAGGGGGGGGAGGGAAAGGGTATACATTTTTTTTTCGGATTATTATTATTTATTTATTTATTTTATTATTATCTTTCTCTCTTTTTTTTTCTCTCTCTCTCTTTATTTCTTTCTTTCTTTCTCTCTTTCTCCCTCTCTCCCTTCTCCACCTTCTTCTTCTTCTCCTCCTCCTCCTCCTCCTCCTCCTCCTCCTCCTTCCCTCCTCCTCCTCCTCCTCCTCCTCCTCCCTCTCACTCCCTCCTCTTCTCTATCTCTCACTCACTCAATCTTTCAACCCCGCCCTCCTTTCTTCCCTCCTCCCATCCATCTCCCGCCCTTTCTCTCTCTCCTCCTCCTCCTCCTCCTCCATGTCTCACTTCTCCCTAACTTTCTTAGCTCCTTCCCCCTCCTTCCTCACTCCATAAAATACCAATAAAGAGAGCGTGAAGACGGATGCTGCATACACCCCGCCCCCTCTAAGTGTCAGATCCTCACTTGAAGAGATGCAACATTTCCGATTGAGAAATCCACCACGCGTAACAGGATCGAGTATTCATTGCATAACTGTGGAGGGAGAGTGAAAAGGGGGACTTAGATTCATGCAGTAGAGAGAGGAATGATGCAAAAACTGCAAAAGTGTAAATAGATTCATGCAGTAGAGAGAGGAATAATGTAAAACTGCATAAAGGGAGCATAGATTCATGTAGTAGATGGATTGATAATTGAACGTTGCAAAACTGTAGAAGGAGAGTGAAAAGGGGGAACTTAGATTCATGCAGTAGATAGGGGAACATTTCATAGCTGCAAAAGTGTAAATAGATTCATGCAGTAGATGGAATGATAATTGAAAATTGCATAGCTGTGGAGGAAGAATGAAAGAGGGCACATACTCATACAATAGATAGATAATTGAACATTGCTTAACCGTGTGGTGAAAAAGGAGGTCTAGATTCATGCAGTAGATGAAGAGATGAATGAACATTGCATAACTATGAAAGAGTGAAAAGGAGGCATAGATTCATACAATAGATACATGAGAATTGCATAACTGGAGGAAGAGTGAAAAGGATAGATTCATGCAGTAGAGAGCTAGATAGATGAACATTACATATTTGTGGAGTATTGAAATTGGAAACATGTATTCATACAGGAGATAGACAGTTGAATAACGTGGCAAAAAGAGAGGTTGAGGAGATAACTAGGATATTGTAATCTGTTTAAAATCTACGGAGAATTTTTTTCAGCGTTAGGAAAGTAGATTAGCAAAATTCAGTACATGATTTGGTCCACGAAAAATTGAATGTCAGGTTTTGAATATCTGATATTCGAAAGAAATGCTAAAAAGAATTAAACAGTTATTCGTTATTCTCACTCAGAAAACACAGTACTATCAACACAAATAACAAGGTAGAATGTTAAGACTTTTGCAAGTGTCTGAAAAATTTATATGCGAGGAATAAAACAATAAAAGCAAAAAATATTTAATCTAAGAAATAATGATATATTTATAGACAATTTAGAAATGAAAACCTTCCTCTAATTAAAAAATACCACCGAGGAACACTTAGACACGTAATTAGCAAATGTACCAAGATATTCTTTGACAGACACGTCGAGATTATCTTTTCTTTCTTTCCTTTTGGCCAGAGTAGATTCCGTGATGCTCAGACAGACACTTTATTATTCTGTTTGGATATGACAGGTACCTTTTTTGACACGGTGAGACACGTCTTTTTATTATTATTATTATTATTGTTGTTCTCTTCTTTTTCTTCTTTTTTTTCTTCCTTTGTTTCTTTCTTTTTCTTTTTTCTTTCCTTTTATTTTTTTCTTCCTTTTATTTTTTTCAACCTTTTTCTTATTCTCTTTTATTTTTATTTTTTATTTTTTTCTTATTTTTCTTTCCTTTTATTTTTCTCTTCTTTCTCTTTTTCGTCCGTTTTCTTTTCTTTCTTTCTTTCTTTCTTTTTTCCTTTTTACCATTCCTCTTGGCGTCCACTTCGTCCTTCGGTCAACGGGCCTTTCTCCCTCCTCTTCCCTCCTTAATGTTATTGGAATCGAATCAAGTCCTTTTGACGATTTGATTTCCTTTTTTTCTTCTCTCTCTCTCTTCTTTCTCTCTCTCTCTCTCTTTCTCTCTCTCTCTCTCTCTCTCTCTCTCTCTCTCTCTCTCTCTCTCTCTCTCTCTCTCTCTCTCTCTCTCTCTCTCTCTCTCTCTCTCTCTCTCTCTCTCTCTCTCTTATTCTTCAAAGTCAGCGCATTCGAGTTTTTCATTCGAATCGGGTCCTTTTGGCGATTTGATTTCCTCTTTTTTATTCTTCAAAGTCAACGTGTTTTTTGTTTGTTGTTTGTTTTCTCATTGGAATCAGGTCCTTTTGATAATTTGATTTACCTTATTTATTCTTCAAAGTCAACGTGTTTGGTTTTTTTTTTTTTTTTTTTTTTTTTTTTTTTTTTTTTTTTTTGAGTCCTTTTGACAACTTGATTTTCGTAATCACATCACCATCATTGCTTACATCCTAATTATCATATACTTCGCCGTTATTAAAGCATTCATCGTCATCATCACTATCACACATTTGTTACTTATTCCATCATCACCGTCTCGTTACCTCTTATTTCAATTACATTCACTACATTCATTACAACCATATTCACTATTGCAACTACATTCACCATCATTAAACCCACATTCACCATCATAATCACGTTCACCATCATTAAAACCCACGTTCACCATCATGGCTAACTTAGCTTTACCTACACCATCACTCATCACCACCATCATCACCTATCACCACATACAACGTCATCACCACCATTTATCACCACCACACCAACATTACTTACACCATTGCACCCCCCCCCTCCCCCAACCTCCATCTTTACCATTCAGAGATATTTTCATATTATTTTCTCAAACTTTTACGCTATTGCCACGTGTCTTCCTGCCTCTTTCCATGATTGGAGATTAGGGGATTGGGGTGGGGTGGGGGGGTGGGTGGTGGACAGGGTGGGGAGGGGGGATGTGTTGATAGTCTTCGGAAATGTGAACTTCTGGCTTTTATGTTTCTCTGTTTCTCGGTCTGGGTCGGTGGATTCACTTGATCTAGTTATTTTATGTCTTTTCTTTTCTTTGTTTTTCTTTTTTTCTTTCTTTTTCCTTTCGTTTCTGTTTTAACTGTCTATCTGTGTCCCCTATTTCTTTTCTCTTTTTCTATCTCTCTCTCTCTCCCTTCTTTCTCTCTCCCTCTCTCTCTCTCTCTCCCTTCCTCCCTCCCTCCTTTCTCCTCTCACTTTTTCCTTCTCTCCTTTCCCCCTTTTTATTCCTGCGCTCTCCCCCTCCCTCTCCTCTCTCTTCCTCCGTCTCTCCTTTCCTCCCTCCCTCTCTCCTTTCTCTCCCTCCCTCTTTCCCCTTCCCCTTCATGGGTATATGAAAGTAGAATTAATTACATCAGATTTTATTGGCGTCACATTTTATTTACAGGAAATGTAGTTTCTATTGAGAGATCAGAGTGATCGAGTAAATTACATGGAACAGGAAAAAAATATGATAAGATTTGTATGTGTGTGGGGTGAGGGGAAGAGTGTTTGTGTGTGTGTGTGTGTGTGTGTGTGAATGAGTGAATGTATGTTTGTTTGAGTAAGTTGTGTGTGTGTGCATGAGTGGGTGAATGTTTGTTTGAGTAAGTTGTGTGTGTGTTTATGTAAGTATGTGTGTCTTAGTGCTAGTGTGAACGTGTACTCTCATGTGCATACGCTAGTGCTGTGTAGAAAGAAATACATAGAGGTCTCTATATATAAAAAAAAAAATGTAGACCTTGTACAGTGAGCATCCTCCAATTATCACTTCGAAATAAGTTTTCCTTAATCATATCAACCCCCCCCCCCTCTTCTCTACCGTACGAAAGGGGAATAAAGGTGATACAAAAAAATAGATGACCGAAATGATAGTAAAAGTAGTTGTAAAGATGATAACGATATTAGTAATGCTGGTGAAATTGGGAATGATAACAATAATGATAGTGATAGTGATGATAATGATAACAATAATGATGGTGATGATAACAAGAATGATGGTGATGATAACAAGATTGATGGTGATTATTACAAGAATGATGGTGATAATGATAATGATAACAATAATAATGGTGATAATGACAGTGATGATAACAATAATGATAACATGATAATAATGGACGAATAGCATTACATCCAAAAGAAAAGGAATGTTACTAATAAGCCCACCCAGCGGAGGGAATACACGAAGGAGATATATCTGACCCGAGGCGGTCGGACCGGAGGCGAACCGGGAACGGATCGATCCGGCCCGCATAACGGAATGTGTCGGGTATTTGCGTGTCGGGAGTCGGGGGGGGGGGGGAAGGGTGTCGGGGGGAAATGAGGGGTATAAGGAGGGAGTGGATGAGGTGAAATAGGAGGGGGGGTGAGGGGGTAGGAAGATGAGGAGAAGGAGGAGGGAGGAAGATGAGAAGGAGGAGGTGGCAAGAAGGAAGGGAAGGAAGTAGGAGGAGGTAGCATGGAGAAGTGCAGGATGAGGTATGGGAGAGGTGAAGAGGGGAAGACAAGAGCGAGGAGAAAGAGAAGAAAAAAAAACAGGATTAAGAGGAGGAAGTAACGAGAAAGAAGTAGGAAGAAAAGGGAGGTCATTCGAGGCCGAGACAGATCTAACCTTGTGCGACTGTGTGTGTGTGCGTGTGTGTGTGTGTGTGTTTCTCGATTTGACTCACTTCCCTGTTCTCCCTCCACTCTTTCCCTTTCTTATCTTCTTTTCGGTCTTTATAGAATCATAAAACAAACTTATTGTGGATGACATACGGTCAGTGGACTCAGCAATATCTCCCTTTTTTCCTCTCTCTCTTTGACTTATCTCTCTCTCTCTCCTTCTCCCCTCTTCTCTCTCTCTCTCTTTCCCTCTCCCCCCCTTTCTCTCTACTCTTTCCCTCCCTCCGTCTCTCTCTCTATCTATCTCGCTTTTCGTTCTTTCTATCTTCGTTTTAGAAGGTTTTTGTTTATTTAAGACATTTTTGTTAATTTATCCCGATTTTTTATGTAGATTTTTATCAGCAGGAACTGCATATTTTTATTAACGTTGATGTTTCAATGATCCATTATCTTTAATTGTTAAAACAAAAATCTCTCCCTAGCTTTCGCAATCTATGGACACCTAGGTAGTTAGCCAGCTTACTCAGAGAAAAAGTTATTTAGAAGATGGCAGTTTTACGTCCTAAATATATGAAATAAAAAAACTCGGTCACATATATATATATATGTGTGTGTGTGTGTGTGTGTGTGTGTGTATGTGTGTGTGTGTGTGTGTGTCATTAGTATATATATATACTAATATATATATAATATATATATATTATATATATATATGTGTGTGTGTGTGTGTATATATATATATTATATATATATATATATATATATATATATATATATATATATATATATTCCTGTAGCCTCCAAACAGAAATTCCGGAAAAAAAAGAGAGAAATGTAATTAACTGCTGACACTGACCTTACTGATCAAGCCTTCCTAAATTAGGTCAACCTGCCCCCCCCCCCCCACAGCTATACAAAAAACTAAATAGCTCTATGGAGAGTTGTGTTCGGGAAGGAAAAGGCAAGTAGGAGGAGTAAATGGGGGAAGAAAAGGGAGAAAAATAAAAGATGGAGAGAGATGAAAGCTTGGCGAGATTTGATTATTAAGCAAAGAAACTAAAAGATGAAAAATAGAATAGAATAGATAAAAGATGATTTTATATATATATATATATAGATATATATATATATATATATTATATAGATATATCATTTCTGCATCCCATACCGATTTTTTTCTTGTGTGTGTGTGTGTGTTAAATGTAAATACTTGTATAACGTCGATTGCGTCATTGCAGAAATAATTAGATTATGATGAAACCTTGAAGGCAAAATTCAGAACTGTTCATATAACACTGGTCCTTTGATGTTTATATTTTGCATAGTTAAAACGGTAAATAACATGCCATTTCTCAACAGTATATGAACTTGTGCATCGTTGCCCCTTAGAAGATAAATCCTTTGACTGATGACTTTGATAGCAAGATCTTAATTATCTTTTTACGCGTGCTATTTTTACCTCTTATGTAAGCTGGTTAAGAAGAATCCTTAAATAGACTTTAGATGTTTGCGTTTGATTTATTTTGCAAGGTCGATTTTTGAAAGTAAAAAAAAAAAGTAAACTGTTGCCTGTTCATTGTTTTTTTTTTTTATATCATTATTTTTTTAGGGTTAATGACCTGATGGAGGTTATTGAGGATTAAAATTGCGTGTTAATTATAATTGGCTTTTCACTAATTAAGACGTTTAGGCTCGGAAGATTTAGTTGGAGTGTAAGCAGCTTATTTGTATATGTGTGTGTGTGTGTGTGTGTGTAAGTGCGTGTGTGCTTGTGTGTGTGTGTTTGCGTTAATATAACAGGAAGCTTTTCTTATCCTCTTTTTCTTTTTTTCAACTTTGTGTTTTGTTTTGTTTTTGTTGATGGTATATGAAACAATTAAGGAAACTTCTTGTTTTCAGTTAATTTCAAGGGTAATTTATTTTAACACTCAAGTTCTTCTAACTGCTTTTGAAAATTGTTTAAAATTTAAATTCCATTGACTCAGAATAGGGAGGGAGGGAGAGAGAGAGGGGGGGGAGAAGAATAAAAGAATGGAAGAGATATCTTATAATAACATAATGAAAAAGAAACAGAATGGACAATTAAGAAGAGAAAATGCAATAAATAATGATGGCGATAACAGAATGAATAAAAATGCTATCTGTATCTCCCTCTCTATATTTTATCTCTAGCCTTTGTCTAACTTTCTCCGTCTCCTCCCAACCCCTTTTTCTCGTTGTTTCTTCCTTCTCCCCATCCCTCTCTCCTTCCTTCCTTCCCTCCATTCCAGGAATGCCTTATGTATATCTTACTCTGCCCCCCCCTTTTTTTCTTTGTTTCTTCCTTCTCCCTATCCCTCTCTCCCTCCTTCCCTTCTCCCTTATTTTCTTCCCCTCTTCCTTCTTTCTCCTCCCTTCCTCTCTTCCTTCCCTCCTTCCCTACCTCCCTTCCTCCCTTCTCCTTCCTTCCCTC
>NW_020872666.1:7500-22500 GCF_003789085.1 Penaeus vannamei
GGATGGTGAATGTTGCTTAAGAGAGAAGCCTGAGTTGGTCCAAGGGAGAAGGGTTGCCTCATGTATCACGCGGTACCGAAGAGTAAGATTTGTCAAAAAGAAAAAGAAAAAAAAGATCATCAGCTCCGACTTTCACCTTTAAAATTTCCGCTTTCAAATCGTCTATCAATTGTTGTTGTTCATTAGCAGACTCCCTAGAGAGAAGAATAACACCTGGAAATTTTACACTGTTCATCTGTTCGTCCCCTGGTTTAATTCCCCTTTCCATTCAATCTAGCTTCCCTGTTATTTCTTTTCAGCAAAACGTAGATCATTTTTTGGTGAAACAATATCGCCCTTATCAGGTACAATTTTTTTATTTGGATTTCATCGCTTTCTATATGGAAAAGATCTGATGTTCCGTCCGTGTCTTTATGTTCCAATATTTTGCGACTGGCTCCCATTTCATTTTGCTCGCGAATTGGTTCTAATATTGCTTGCTATCTGCAAAGTAGAGGGCCTTTTTGCAATCAAGAGCAAATTAAATTTAAACACAGGGGCGAGGTCCTGCCTAGTTCTTTGGGCTATTTAGATGCTACTGGTAAATCTAAAATTACTTTTTTTTTTAACCATTCATAGTTAATTGGTGGATTGCTTGTAGGCTAGTTATTCTCAGTTAATGATCTTTTGTATTCCCCTTTTCGTGTGTTGAGATTTAACAGCACTTTTTCAAACCACTAATTTGGATACTACAATCTATAGGTCTGTACTAATACCAGCTACTCCTGTTGTTGTCTTTTTAATGTCCTTTCATTAGTTTTGATACTGTAATCTATAAGTCTACTAATATCAGCTTCTCCTGTTGCTGTCCTTTTCATGCCTTTTAGTGTCATTTCATTTATTTTACGATAATGATCTGGATTTTCTGATCACTGCAGTTATTTCTAGCCGTGCCTTGTCGCTTGAGATGTATAGATTACATAAAAATAGCTTGTAATTCCTCTTCTGTTGAATAACTTCGTCGGATATTTTTGTCAGAAGCATATTTTTTTCTTCCTGAGCCTCTTGTTCCTCTTTCTTTGGCATTTGATTAGTTTCCCCGGAAAAAAAAAACATACTGGATCTTTTCATTTCGTTTTTTTTTATCGTTTATTGTCTTATTGAGCTCCTTTCAGCTAAATATTCTCGTTTCTTTTGTCTATCTATCACCTTTCCCTTTTCTCTTTTCAGTAAATGAAATGCGAAAAGAAGTGAAAAAAAAAAAAAAAAAGAGAAAGTAATAAATTACGAAAGAAAAAATACAAACATTTTGCTTTATCGATAATTATCTGTTGCTCTTGATAACCTGTTGCTGTTGTTGCATATGGAGGGGGAGGAGGGGGAGTGTGTATGTATGGGAGCGTGTACGTGTGTGCGTGCGTGAGGGATATGGGCTGGTCGAAGACAGTCAATTAGAAGAGCCGTCTTATTACACTGTACTTTCCTTCTTTATCTCTCCCCTCTCTCTTCTCTTTGTTGTCTCTCTCTCTCTCTCTCACTTTCCTTCCTTCTCTCTCTCTCTCTCTCTTTCTCTTTTTCTCTCTCTTCTCTCTCTCTCTCTCTCTCTCTCTCTCTCTCTCTCTCTCTCTCTCTCTCTCTCTTTCTCTCTCCCTTCTCTCTCCTCCCCCCTCTCCCCATATAAGAGCAACAGCCAGTTATTAAGGGCAACATGTAATTACCGATAATGGAAAATGCTTGTATTTTCTTTTTCTTTCTTCCCGTTCCCCCCTTTCTCTTTTTCTTCTGAGAGGAAGATGAGGAGAGAAGGTACGGGGGAAGAAAGAGGAAGAGAGAAAGAAGAAAGAAAAAAAGTAAGAGCGGAGATGGAGAATAATAATTAGAGAAAGAGAGGGAGGAAAAGATAAAGAATGTGAGAAGTGAGAAGCAGAATAAAGAGAGACTTAGAGTAAGAGGAAGAGAGTTTAAGAGCGATAGAAATATAACAAGAGAAAAATAAGAGGAAGAGAGAGTAATAAAAAGAAGGAAGAATGAGTAGAAAGAAAGAAATCAACAGGAAGAGAAAAAAAACGAGAGAAAGAAGGAACAAGAGGAAAAGTATGAGAGGAAGAATGGGGAAAAGAGAAAGATAAAGAAAAGAGAGAGGAAATTAATTTAGAACGAAAAAATTCGGGGCGAAAGAGAAATAAAGAAGACGAGGGGAAGTAGGAGAAAACTAGAGAGACGAAGCGAAATAGAGAAACAGGAAATGGGGCAAGAGGAAGAGAGATTAAAAGGATAAAAAAAGGAGTAAGAGAAAAAAGAAAGTAAAGTGAACAGAGAAAACATAGGAGGAAAGGAGAAAAACTTTAGAGGCAGAAAGAAAGTACAAAAGAACAAAAGAAACGCCAAAAGGGTAAGACAAAGAAAGAAAACAAGAGCCTCCGAGACGATTAAAAAAAAAAAAAAAAAAAAAATCATTCCACAATAAAACTTGGGATGTCAGCGGCCCCAATTACTTCATAACGTCCCCTCATCACGGTGTTAATTAATTTCCCCGGCGGAGTCCCCCACCAAAGCGAAAACACGGTCTTTCCAGGAGGTGGGCGCCAAAGTGCGAGTGGAATTCGCGGAAATGTTGGCAATCAGAGCGAACTGTTGAAAAAAATAAATAAATAAATAAATAAAAAAAATGGTTTTTATGATCTTTATGTTACGAGGAGTTTGTCACTTGGTATTTGGATGTGGTGACTAAAAAGGGGAAAATCAAAAGGACATTTATTCTTTCTTTTTATTATTATTATTATTTATTTTATTTTATTTATCTATTATTATTTTTATTTCCATAAAAGTCGATACAGATAATGTCAGTTAAAGAGGAAATTCTTAGTGTGAAACTGTATGGAAGGCAGAAGTTGGGAAAGTTGGGAACGATGAAGAGAGAAGAGATAATATGATAAACGAAGAATCGTCGAAAAAGTTTATTATCAGTACTAATACAAATTCTAACAGACTGTCTAAGTACATAGAATCAGAAGATTCCACTGCTCATCCACATTGTTTACAGTGATTCCTATTCATTTTTAAGGCTTTGTTCCGGAGTATTAACATATGCAAATATTTACATCAGCATCCCGAAGCGTTTCCGAGAGATAAATGCTTAAGGAGGAAATTCTTTACAGGGAGCCATCACGTTCATAACAAATATATTAACTACTTGACCTTTTCCGCAGGACGGAGCCTCTGCTGCTGGGAGGACTAGACAATAACACCTCGTCTTTAGGCTTCGAGGAGATGTCTATTGGCTTGTTGGGGCGCGGGCGTGCGGGAGGGCCTGCGGGTGTCTTCGCCGTCAGAGTATTCTTCCTGCTGAACGCGGTCGTCGTTGCTCGCTCCTTGCGCATGCCCTCCAGGTGAGCGTTCAACGTCTTGTCTGTTTTTGCTTACCTGTATCACGATCCTTTGAATGGATATTGTGGAAGATACTGTCATAGTGGTAAGTTCTGTTTATTTTCGTCAAATCCATGCAATATTGGACATTTCTTAATTCAAAGTAGGACTTAAAAATAATAATTAATAAAAAATTCTTTCGGCGCATAAATGATTTCCTTACATAGGAGTACATTTTTTATGTTAATAGATCCTGAAGCAGAATGAATCATGAAAATATTTTTTTTCGTCAAGATAAAAACCTTTACTGTGAGTTTGCTCCATCTTTTCACAAATGTTATGTCGCATTTTGACTTAACTGAGAACCGGATCATTAATATTGTATACTTACAACATTCATTTGGGGGACATACTGATACCATGCTTAACATTTTCAAATCTCTATCATATTTCGAAATGATGACCATTTAGTTTAGTAAGAGAACACTGTAATCTCAACGTGCGTAGTGTCAGCGTCGTAACGAGAGCTGGATCTCCCACAGATCGCGCGGCTACACGAGTCCCGACCTCCGGCAGCTGGACTTCCTCCTGCACCCCAGCGTGTACGACCGCCGCCAGACGCCAACTGCTGACACTGGTATGTGCGGTGGAGTTGTCCCTTTTGCCTCCAATTATAGGCCAGGAAGATTTTAGCATTATGAATTTTATAGGCCCACTTCGGTTGCAGGAGAGGCGACGCGGGTGGACATCGAGTTCTACATCCGTAGCTTCAGCTCCGTCAACCCAGTGGACATGGTGAGTCCTCTCTTCTGCCAGTTTTCGGATCTTATTTTTTTCATTTATTTGTATTTTGTCTAGTTCCTGTTCATACCATCATGCTGTATATTGTATTAAGAGTTATCGTTGTCTCATGTAATTATGTTGCTTTAGCTTGAGACAAGGTTTGCAATATGCTCTGAGGAAACATTTTATGAAATCCCTTTCATGTCCTTGATTAAATGTACAGGGTCATGGTTCCTCTTTTTTCCATTTTATTCTTTAGTAGATGCTTCTTAATATTCTTCTAGAACAACTTACCTGGATTCCTTTATCCTTTCCCCATCAACAGTTCATCCAGTTAGAAACCCTTTTCTTCACTGATCCTTAAAAGATGGTGGTGATCGATCGTTAAGCTTTTTAATAATTGCATGAGTTACCCCTATTGCCTTACCTCAGCCAAGGAGGTTATGGTTACGGACATCACCTGTGTACCTAAGAAAGGTGATTTTAATGTAATTCTTCAAGTGAGAATATTTTCATTTCATCTGTAACCATATTGCCTTGGCGGCGTTATGCGTTCTCTGAGTGTTTTTTTTTTTTTTTTTTTTTTTTGCTGCCCTCTGTCAGCTGTCCTCATCTGCTCCTTCGGACATTATATTCACCTTAATATACATGACCCCCCTTACTCCCAGGACTACTCGGTGGACGTGTCCCTGAGGCAGCGATGGGCAGAAGCTCGTCTCAATAACACCTTGCGGAGGCCCATTGACACGCACGACCCCATGGTAGTGAAGCTCTTGTGGAAGCCCGAGGTGTACTTTCCCAACGCCAAGCACGGGGACTTCCAGTATGTGACGGTTCCCAACGTCCTCGTCAGAATACAGCCCAATGGCACCATCCTGTACATCTTGAGGTTTGTCGTCTGTAAAATTTAATTCGTCGAACTGTTTGATTTATTCAATAGGTCTCGATTGAATGATATCCTCTTAAAAATACTTATTATCAACGTTCCATGTTATTTGATTATTTTTTTTGTTGTAACTTTTGTTTGTACATAAATAAACGAATATTCGGCAGAATCGTATCGCATATATCTTTTTAAAATTCTTCTAATACTTGACAACTGATCTTTCCAGGATGAAGTTGACTTTCTCGTGTATGATGGATCTATCAACCTTTCCACTAGACCACCAGACCTGTTCCATGGAAGTTGCCAGCTGTGAGTGTTTACTGGAAACACACACACACGCCCGCACGCACACACACATACAGATTAATGTGAAAGTTACACTGCGATGTACAAATAATGTGCTTTGTAAAATTCACGCCACCCATGGCTAAATGTGAAATGGCGGCGCTGTAACAAACTTTCCGATCTATTTAACTTGCAGTCGCCAAAACGACCCGTGAGCTGTATCTGAACTGGTATCACGACAACCCCGTTAAGCTCTACAGGCAGCTTCATCTACTTCAGTTCGATGTCAATTTCGTCGCAGCAACTAACTGCAGCCATTCTTTCCTTGCTGGTAAGAGCGTGCTGTAAAAATAGGCGTTTGAAATGTTATTTGTCACATCCTCAGTTGCCAGCATCCTTCAGGATATTCATGTCTAAGGAGTTCCCTGCCCCATCTTCCAGGGAACTACAGCTGCCTGCAAGCAGTGTTCCACCTCCAGCGCAACCTGGCCTACCACCTGGTGCAGTCGTACCTGCCGTCCTCGCTCATCGTGGTCGTCTCGTGGGTCAGCTTCTGGCTGGACGCTGACGCCGTGGCTTCCCGAGTCATCCTCGGCGTGACGACTCTCTTCACCGTGTGCTCGGAGTCCGCGGCCTTCGGGAATAAGCTGTCGACAGGTTAGCGTGTGGATCGCACTTACGGCCTTGCTTCCTGACGGGCTCCTTTACTTCATGAAACAAAGGTGACGGTGAGGAGCGGGATGAACAGGCGATCTTGTCTGCATTGCAGTGTCGTACGTGAAGGCCCTGGACGTGTGGATGGGGTCGTGCACCGTGTTCGTGTTCTTGGCGATGGTGGAATTCACGCTCGTTAACTATATCGGCCGACACCGCCGCAGACTCCTGTTTCGGTCCTCCGCCGAGGGCCAGGAAAAGCTCGTAAGATTTATGTGAATATTTCCTACATGTCCATTACCTTTATTCCGTTCTTCTGAAAAGTCCAGAAAAAATAATGCCCGCATCTCATATTATGAAAGGTGTATGATAATTTTCCTCCTCAAGTTCATTTTTCCACACTAAACAGGAAGCGCGAGAGAGAAGCGACTCCATCCGCAGCACGGCCGTTGGGACTCCCGAAATGGCCGGAAACACGCCACTCGACGCGGGAGACAGTGGCGCTGCTGGTACAGGAGGCAGTGCTTCTGTTTTACGCGAAAGCCCGAATACTGAAAAAAGTGCAGAAGGTAACGTCGAAGTCCCTTTAGCCTGGCTGAATGAGGCGGAGAGAGCGAAACGGATCGATAGAAACAGCAGGGTGGTCTTCCCGCTGCTCTTCCTCGTCTTCAATCTGGGCTACTGGGTCTACTATCAGGCTTTGCGCTAAGACTTGGCCAGAACAACAGATGGTTGATACTCTGAACATTATGCTGCGAGTTTCTCTGTGAGTTACCTTGCCCTCTGGTTCGTGTGGATGCCTTCATTAAAATATATTCAACTTCAAACGCATTTTCATTTTCCGTATCGATAAAGCTGACAATACTATAGAGCAGGGGTTCTTAACCTGGGGCTCATTAACCCCTAGAAAAGGTCTCAAGGGCTCTGCAAGGATCAGATAAAAGTAACATTTATATTATTATTATTTTTATCATCATCTAATAATACTTTGTGTATCTTATACATGAAGCAATCAAATCACAATAAATAAAGTACACCAAGTTGTATTTCTGTAAATATTTCTGGGGAAAGGGGCCCATAGCTTTCATCAGATTCTTAAAGGGGTCCGTGACTTAAAAGGTTAAGAACCACTGCTATAGTGAAAGGCAGCAAGGGAAGCAAACACACACATGAAAACATGGGTAGTATTAGAGCCACAAGAAACAAATCATTAATGGTAAAATTCTTTATGGAAGAGGACAGGTAGACATCCCAGCATCAAAATCATTCAAATGTTAAGAGAGAAAAATCCTATTATCAGAAATTGTCGGTAAATAATATATAATTAAAAGGGACTACACAACGGTCAGGAAATGTTCCAAAGTTGGATATTTAAATAACTAATCTAAATTACTAAAAATTATCCCCTTAAGATATCCAAAGACATAAACCAAATAACTACAATAGGTTGGAATAAAAACCTTAAAAAGATATACAAATCCTTTATATTTGCCATTAATTCATTTGGGGGACACACACACCCTCTCTTATGTGTATTTATATACAAGATAACTAAAAAAAAAAAAAAAAAAAAAAAAAATAGTATTAGCATCCCGTGAAGATCCCATTTTCTGTAAAGAACATGTACACTTTAAAAAATATATATTAGTAAACGATTAGACATATACCCATTAGAGATACTGGCTTATTAATCTTAACATTTTGGGCTGAATTATCAGACATGCGGGGCCTCGATTTGTTAGAATGAGTGGAGAGGCCATAGATACCCTACCAAATATACCCACAGACATTCTGTATAATCTTGGAAATTACATCATACACATAATCAATGTGAAATAACAATACAATACATTTAATCGCATGGAGACTATACATGCATATACTATCCTTCTATTAGTACAATCCTGTTTGATAGATTTAGAACACTTCATGCATATCTACCGGGGTAGACTAGATCTAATTCTGACATTGCCTTCGGATAATATATCATGCACACTGAGCATAGATATATGAAGGATAATGTTAATTAATGTGAGACTCATGTCCGTTATGTATGTTCTGTGTATAATGATAATTATTCCTATTTGAGGGGATCGAGGACATGAGTATCTATATAGGTTTTCATTGCGAAACTCACTCATTCGTGAGTATATATCTATCGAAAATCGCGCTATTGTACTCTAGTAACTGTTCCAGTAGTGCAGTATTAACTACACAGCTCGTGAGTATGATTGATGCACGAAATTTCAGTAATTTGTATTTAAGAAAAATTTTTATTGCCCTATGTCGTATTATTCACATGATGTAGATTTACCTCTCTACGATGAACCATTAATCTTATACGAACACAGATACAGGCTATCTCTTTAGTTATATATTTTTTTCTTGTATTTTTTTTTACATCTTTTCATCATTTGTTCATCATTATTATTGCTTATTTATTATTGTCATGGTCGTCATCAATCAATTGTCATTCCTTACTCTACCTTCACTTAAATTATCGTCATAGTCTATGGATAATTGTTATGGTACCTATTAATTAATACTTAAATGTGATTATTATTCAAATTTATTCTTATCATTATTTATTATTTGTTATACCATTCATTATTATAGTTATCATTAGCAATTTATTATATCATTTTGATATACCATCATTGTTATTATCATCTATCATAGATAATATAGTGATTGATCATTTAATTGATCATTTTAGAATTTCTATCCTCATGACTTTTTATTATCAACATCCCTAATACATTCTAGCATTATCATTTTTTGAAGTGAGAAACATTTCCGCAATCGTTCTGATTCATAGCGTTTCGAGGAAATTAGTGCATTGTGGGGTTTTCTACATTAGTATACCAAAGCACGTGAGACGTCTCTTTCATTTCATTACATCATTTTAATTGTGTCATTATCATCATTCATCATGGTTTATCCTCGTTATAATTATCGATTCATTATTATTGGGTTATTATTATACTACTTATTATATTATCATTATTATATTATTATCATTATTATTGTCTTTATCTTTTATCCCCATTTATTCATTAGCTAGCAATTAATAATCTATTATTTATCATCATAATATTACTGCATTATATTATTATCATTTAATGTTCAATAATAATGATAATAATAATTATTATCATAATTGTCATTATTACTATTACCCTTTAATATAAGGATAAATCTCCTTACGGTGGACTAAAATTGTTTTGTTGTTTATCAAAACACTACTCTGGACTATTTGCTCTGTTATCATTATTTCAATTTGTTTATTATCATCACTATCATATAGAATTAAGGTGCAATTAGTATTATTATCTATATTATTAATTGTTATGCATTATCCATCATTCTTAATCTTATATATCATGATTATCATTAGTTTTTGCATCTAGGTTATTATTTTCATCATAATAATATCATGATTGTGACTTATCATCCATATAATAATATCGCCAATTAATTCATCAACATCCCACCTTTGCGTTATGATACATCATCAAATCATTTACATCATCAATTCGTGCAGTATTATATTATGCAGATAAGATGTATATAACACTTCTTATTAAGGAGCTCAGTGACAGGTGCGAGAATATTCTCTGATTTAAGAAAAATTTTGATTAGCATTGTATGACAGGCTACAAAAAGTATTTTCACCTGAAGTGTTTTGCGCGTATGTAGTATATGATTTAGAGGTATAAAAATAGATAGAATGAATAGATGAATTTACGTGACTTATT
Organism: Penaeus vannamei; assembly: GCF_003789085.1. NCBI lineage: Eukaryota > Metazoa > Arthropoda > Malacostraca > Decapoda > Penaeidae > Penaeus > Penaeus vannamei. Next base: position 17,212 of record NW_020872666.1, read on the forward strand.
ATTATAAAAATAAAGTAAATATAATATCATTATATATTAGATTTAGTAATACATAGGCGTTAAATATAGAACCTATCTTATCTCACGAATAATATATTAACGTATTAGATACATAACTTTTAGGTGTTAACTTATATTAAATTTTATTGATGATTGCATATTTCGAATCTAGGCTTACTATGATATCCAACAGAATACACAATTGTATTATCACATCACAACGTAGCGCATATGATATTAATAATAATAATATATATTAATTATTATTATATATAAATAGTTTTACACTTTTTATCATGATCCCTTTGACAGGCCTTGAGACTTTTTCTATAGTGAGTTATTATGAGCTCAAGGTATTAGATAATAACTCACTTAGCCTTCATATAATGATTATATATTGTTGCTGATGCTGTTGTTGTTGTGTGATTGTGATGAATAGTCGGGTGAAAATGAGTGTGATAGTAATGTGTATGTAGTTATGTAAGGTTATGAAATTAGTTTAAATGGGCATTCCCATACATATATGACAGTTAATAGGTATGATAAGTATATTTAATACACTAACTAGTAAGTAATATTACGGCAAGCATAGTCACTTGTTAGAGTTCATGAGTATCAAAACACTATTCACTTTGTTACTGCCAATGTGGCTAATATTAAGTATATACGGCAAGCCTGATTAGGGATGACCAGTAGTCTAACCAGTATTGAAGACGTAAATATGAGTACAGCGGGAATACACTGCTTTAGTTTATCGTGATTACTATTGTTTTTATATGAGTACTTTCATCTCCGTATACTCTATCATTATATAATACTACAGTAGCTTAATATATGGAATTATACGATACGTTACTATATATATATTTCTGCTATAATCATTTTTTCTATATAGTATTCGGATTACACATACGCTTACGAGCTTAACACACAACAACAGAAACACTGCCTCCTTTAAGCAGCTCCACTGTCTCACACACCCACAACGATCCAGAGTTGCACACGCGACACTCACGATCTGACTATCATAGTATACGAGGTCTCAATATTTACTGTTACCCATATACCGCCCGTTGCTTATGTACTAGGATTAAGGTGAAGTAATAATTTTTATTCTTCAGCGCTATTCTTTTAATGATTAGGAAAAATATGAATTGAGGAGAAATTATCAAATACCTTATTTTTGAGAGATTATATAACGCGACGGGCATTATTTTCGGTAACTTATATTTTATTTCAAGAAGAAGGAAAGAAAGGTAAATGAATTAGAATATTTACATAAATCTTATACATAGCTTTTCCGTGGCCTAGTGCGAGACCGAAACAGGAGTCTAGCGGCGGTGTCGGACCTAGATATAGTTAACAGTAGCTGATTTCCAACCATGCCAAAATACACGAAATCAGTTGTAGCATCACGACCCATCCCACTTCTAAAGTGAGCTTACTACACGTACCAACTGCCAATGCAAGACAGGATCGCCTGTTATATTATACTGCCCTATAGCACTATCTCACGTGAGTTAACCTTTGATATTTTATAATAATATATGAAATAGTTTATATAGTAGAGAAGTCATCCACTAGTATGCTGAGTACCACATACACAAAAACGAGCACACACGAACACACGACTACATCGAGCACGAATACCACACACACAGCACAGCATATATATACCAATTTGATTCGTACTCACTCAACTATTTAAGAAGTGCCGAGCGGCTTACCGATTACATATACCGTGAAGAGATATGATCGTTACCAACGCTGAGTAGTAATGAACTCCGGAAAGCCACGGCGATTCACGTCCACCAAGCTGACCCCTATATGTAAATATGCAGATGAGTAGACTGGTAGTAGAATTTATCAAGTACCCAGGTCATATAGTAATTAATATGATAATATATACAGATATTGACGTACTGGTAAAGGTGGAACTATAATTGTGCTTATATTATAGCAAAGCTGAAGCTTTGTATCTGGTTCCTATCATGAATATATAGAATTGGTAGACTAAAGTAGCCTATATATATAAAACATAATTATAAAACTACTTAAGGTAGAATTAACGTTTATCACTACTATAGGTACCCATAGACTTTCGTAGCGAGTGAAGTGTGTGCTTGTGAGTGGAACAATTGTAGATATGCTAATTAGTCACAAAATCTACGATCTTCACATTCATTAATACTGCCTTTCACTGCAAAGCTAAACGTCAAGCACATCACTTTCTATGAGCAAACTAAGCCATGTACTGTGGTATACTGTCATTGATGAGTCCTGTGCTGCTCTGATGTTCTCTACTGCTTTCCTGATCTGCATCCTCTCAAATTCTGACTCCTTCCCTCGAAATCTTGCGACGTCCCAGTCATATTATAGAAAGCTAGCTTGTTAACTTAAGGTGATAGTTTGATCGTGTGAAATTAATATCACAATATAGACTTCATATATAATCAGACTTCCTAACGGGTTGAATTTGACCGACTGATAAAAATTATATAAATAGATTTTGCGGAAGTTTGTGTGTTTAGCTAGTGTGCGCCGTGGGCATTTTGTCTGTCTAATGTGTGTGTGTAGCCATTGGTTGCGTGGAATTTTGTTGTGTTTTATGTGGTCGAGAAGGCTGTGTAGTATTGTGATTGTGTGTGTTGGTTGTACATTCGTGGGCTAGTGAGTGTGTGTTAAGCTTGTTTGTCATGCTCGCATGAATCTGGTGTATGTTGGTTGTGGTGTGCGGTGTGGCGGTGTGTGCTGCGTGTGTGTATAGTATGATTACATACAGGGATAATTAATAACCTATATACAACCCTACCTCCACTGACCACATATATATAACATACACTAGAAATAATACGCACCTAGGACTCGCAGTTACAATTATACACATATACAGAATTATATCACTTCGGCACTATGCCATAATTCATTATACATACATACCATATCATCTATATAGTAAGTCTATAATATAAATAATATATATATAATATATATATTATGTATATAAGGAACAGATAAACAGGCTCATTCGGGAACAGCATCTTTATTTTTCTCAAAACGTTTCGGGTGTGAGTTCGTCACCCATTATCAATGATTAGCTGCAACAATAACACATAAAATATGAAGGTTTTAAAAAATAATCATAATGTATTATAAAAGGTATCATCTACTATGAGGAAAAGTAAAATATACATAATATGAATATAAAATATACAGAGAACGACTTGAACGCACCTGTCGTCTGTCATTTTCTGTTTACATTTGGTAATATTGTTGGAACATCGGAATGTATAAAAATGTGGGAGTATACAAAAACAGGGTAAACTATTGTGGTTATGAGCGTAACAATTCCAAGTCAGTGGAGGCTAAAATTTTCATTCAGTTTCAGTCGTCCTTTCCAAATCCACAAACTTTCTAATATATAGAAGTCAGAGGCAAATGGTGATGAATCTATTACTTAAGGATCATTTTCACTTCCACAAACACCATTGGCCATTACTTTAAATTCAAAGACAAAATGCCCAACCTTTTATGTTCATCTGTTGAGAGAGAGAGAGAGAGAGAGAGAGAGAGAGAGATTGACTGGTTGACATATAGATAAATCCAATAACAGCTATCCTTCCAAAGCAACGTTTAGCGTTTTGCATAAAAAAGAGAGAAACAGACAAAAAAATAAATAAATAAAAAAAAATAACAAGAAATGCAGCGAATGGAAAAGGCAAAATATCCAATAACACCTATCCTCCCAAAGCAACGTTTAAAAAGAAAAGAGAGAAACAGAAAAAAAGAAACAGACATAGAGGAATAACACGAAATGCAGCGAATGGAAAAGGAAAAATATCCAACACCTATCCTCCCAAAGCAACGTTAAGAAAGAAAAGAGAGAAACAGAAAAAAAAAAAAAACAGACATAGAGGAATAACACGAAATGCAGCGAATGGAAAAGGCAAAATATCCAACAACACCTATCCTCCCAAAGCAACGTTAAGAAAGAAAAGAGAGAAACAGAAAAAAGAGAAAAAACAGACACAGAGGAATAACACGAAATGCAGCGAATGGGAAAGGCAAAATATCCAACACCTATCCTCCAAAGCAACGTTTAGAAAGAAAAGAGAGAAACAGAAAAAAAGAAACAGACATAGAGGAATAACACGAAATACAGCGAATGGGAAAGGAAAAATATCCAACAACACCTATCCTCCCAAAGCAACGTTTAGAAAGAAAAGAGAGAAACAGAAAAAAAAGAAACAGACATAGAGGAATAACACGAAATGCAGCGAATGGAAAGGGGAAATTTACCATAACGCAACGAAGCGCCGACAGCAACTTGAAGAGTCGAGCGAGCTACGAGCACAAATTGTATTTTCAGGGAGAGAGCCAGTCTCGGGCGGAAACTTAAGTGCCTCGACCAGCGGCAGACGAAGTTAAGGAAGAAAAGCAGCTTGCACATTGTTAGTTATTTCCGTTCGAAGTTTGCCGTTCGTGTAAGCGCATTTTGTTCAGCACGCGTCATGGTGGAGGCGGATCAGTCCTGCCCCCTGAGTTGGTTCCCGTTTATATGCTACTTCTCTGTTTTAGGGTTTTATATATGTGTATATATACATATATTATAAATGTAACTATCTATCATTCGTCTTTATTTTTTCTTTTCTTTTCTTAAATATCATTTCTCATATCTTTTGCCATTGTGTCATACGTCCTTTCTGTTTACCTGTATTAAAAATCTTTATAATTCTCTACTTATCTCTGCTGTACTGTATCTAACTGTTAAGATCATTACTGATTCGGCATTTATAAATATGTATGGACCCCACTGGAAACCTTCTTAAACATTTCTATTTTTTAAAGATATTCCAATATACCAAAATTTAGTTATAACAAATAAAGTAAATTACAATGATTGTCTATGATTAGTTTGTTTATTTCAATGTTATCAATTCAATGGGGGAAAGTAATAAGCAGAGGTATCTCACATCTGGTCAGGCGACGTCCTCCTCTCGCCCCATACACAGAGAAGGAAAAGTTGATAGTGAGGTGAGGCCGCACGCCATGTTGCCTGCCTTGGTGTTAGGAAATGTTTGTTTATTATCTATTGTTATCATTATTTTTATTGTTGTTTTTCGGGGAGGAGGAGCAATGGATACACCAGTGGAATTAGTCACAGGAGACAATTCCGATGGTATCAAGGAATAGGCTAATAACGGAATTAACTTATCAGAGTAAAGAGAAAGGGAGAAATATCGAGGTTAAAAAGCAAGTATCAATTACCTTAAACTTTTGATTTTATTT
>NW_020872666.1:37500-40000 GCF_003789085.1 Penaeus vannamei
CTCCTCCTCCCCCCGAGGGTTACCTCCGACCCAGCCTCTCACGCCGCCTCGGAGACCTCCACGGGGTACCTCCGACGCGCACTGTCCCTGCTGTCGCTGCTGTGCGAGAGGAGCAGGTCGCACGGCCCGCCGAGCAGGAGCCGAGGGCGAGGCCACGCGGCGAAGGCCACGGCGCAGGACAAGGCCGCAAGGGCGTCTCAAGGGCCGCGCGAGAAGCGGGAAAGGGCGTCCCAGCAGCGCATTCTGCGGCCGCCCGCAAGACCCGTGTACCGAAGGGGCGTGTCCGGGCTGCCCATCAGGTGCACGGGCGCCTACCTTGGCATCACCTTCTGAACGGCGCTACTCTTGGAACGTCAGGCTGTCCATGAGGTGAACACGTGGCTGCCATTCACCTTCCGAACAGCAGGCTGTCCACCAGGTGAACAAGAGGCCAGCCGGGCATCACCCTCTGGACGGCAGGCTGTCCACGGGGTGATTATTATTTTCCCGGGCGTCCCTTTCCGGACGGCGGCTGCCTTCGAACGGCTGGCTGTCAGTCAGGTACACAAGCGGCTTCCTACACTGAAGCACCAGCCTGTGGAAGGCGGGCTGTCTGTCCGGCGCCTCCCGAAGCATCGACATCTGACCTTGGCTTCCTGGGCATCACCTTCACGACGGAGGCGCCACATATCTCAGGCAACAACAATGTACATAACATAGCATTTAGAGAGTAATCTTAATAAATATTTTGCAAGATCTATCTTAATTTGAATAAACCAATCACGGTGGAGAGACAACGATACACAGGAACTGAAACCAGCATTTTAAGCGATAGATGATACACACTAATAATGATACTGATAATAACGACGAAGATTATGATAATGATGATAATAATGATGACACCATCAACAATGCTACTACTAATAATAGCAATAATAATAACGGCAATAATTTTGATAACAATATTAATAGAAATAATGATAATGATAATAATCCTGAAGATGATAATGATAATACTGATAAAAGATGGTAATAATAATGATAATAGTAATGATAATGATAATACGACTACTGCTATTACTACTACTAATAATAATGATAACAAAAATAATAAGAAAGACGATGATAATAATAATAATGATAATAATAATAATAACAATGATAATACCAATGATAAATATAATTATGATAATGATAACAATAATAACAATGATAATACCAATGATAACAATAATTATGATAATGATAACAATAATAACAATGATAATAATAATAGTAGTAGCGATAACAATAGTTATGATAATAGTAAAAACAATAATGATGATAATAATAATCAAAATGAAAATAACAATAATAATGATAATAATAATAATAATAACAATAATAGTAATAACAATAATAATGATGATGATGATGATGATGATGATGATAATAATACTAATAATGATAATAATAATAACAATAATAATAACAATAATAATAATGATGATAATAACAAGAATGATGATAAAGATAATAATAATGATAATGATAATATCAATAGTAGTAATGACAACAGTTATTATGATAATTATAATAATGATAATAATGATAAAACAATAATTATGATACTAATAATGATAATGATAACAGTAATAATAATAATAATGAGAATGGTACTACTAATAATAATGATAATAATGATAACAATAATAGTAATGATAACTATAAGAACAATAATGATAATGATAATAATGATGAATATGATGATGATGATAATAAAGATACGTTAATATAACGATGATAAGAAAATAATAATAACAGTTATGATAATGATGATAATAATCAGAATACATAGTAGTAGTAATGGTAATGATGATAAGGATAATAATGAAAATTATGATAACAATAGTAGTAGTAGTAGTGATAATGATAATAATGATAAAAATAATAATAATGGTAATAATAATAACAATGGTAATGATAATCCTCATCATGATAATAGTAATAATAACAATAATGAAAATAGCAATGATAATGATACTGATAGCAATAGCAATCATTATGATATATGATAATCATTATGACAATGATAATACCGAAAATAACAAAAACAAAAATAATTACAATACTAAAATAATAATGATAATAATTGAATGATAATCCTGTTGCTAGCAATAACAATAGTATTAACAATAACAAGGCTAAAAATTATAATGATGATAATATTAATAATGATAATAACAATTATGGTTTATGAAAATAAAGATAATAACAACAAAAACACCAACAATAATAAACTAATATTTAATTAAGAATAAGAACTGTACTAATAATAATCATTATGATAACAATGAATATAATAACATTGGTAATAACTATAAAAATAATGATGATAATGATAATGATAACAAGAATAACAATAATAGTAATAACAATAATAGTAATAATGAGAATAAAGATAATAATGATAATAATTAATAAGTAATATAATAATAATAATAATATAATAATAAATAATAATAATAATAATAATAAT
>NW_020872666.1:55000-61748 GCF_003789085.1 Penaeus vannamei
AAGGCAGCGATCTGAAAAGGTATATATTTCCCCCGACTTTCGCTGTGAAATGAAAGAGGTTCAGAGAGACATATTGCATTTGTTGGTTTGTTTACCTGTGGTTCTAACATATCGCACGTGTTCAGTGTGACATGTGTAGAGAAAGTATGGATATGAATGAATATTTTCCATAGTAGAGGTTATGTAATCAGATGATTTTTTCTCGTAATTCTTAAGATATACCGAAGCGTTGATTACATATCCACGTAAAACCATTCGAATTCATGCCTTTTCGTCATATCAGTTTATTCGTCCATCACCTTCAGAGTATATACATATATACAAACATACACACACACACACACACACACATACATACATACATACATACATATATATATATATATATATATATGTATATTATATATATATATATATATATATATAATATATATATATATATATGTTTATGTATATATATGTATATATAAGTGTGTGTGTTTGAAGGTTACTAAAGGCCCGCACCGACTTGGAGGAAATCTGAGATCATAATATTGTAGGTAATTAATACCGAAATTCATTACAAGGAAGTCGCTGAACATGTACCTGGAAAAATCCCCCGCATACCGACCACGATCGAGTCCAGCCTTCGCTCACCTCGCAACGAATAACTAAAACACGGTCTTGAGTGTGGGGCATACCTCTCAACAAATTATTGTTTCTTAGAAATGCATTGTTAAAGTGCCTGTATCTTGATTTCTGTCAGATCATAGCGAAAAAAGTATTTATTAATATATATCATATGTGAACTTATTATAATCAGATACTAGTTATATCCATACGTAAAGCATGTACAGCCTGTAAAGTTAACGGTTTTGTTGTCACATTGCTCGTTGGTCGTTTCAGAAGCGAGGTTTGTTTACAGTGGTGCTTGTGTTTCGGAATTTTCCAGTATTCCGGTAAAGACAAATTATTCATAAATTACGATCTGAAGGTTAAAACTAGGGTAAATTTGGAAATGCAACCCCAAACCATTTTTGGGGTGAATAGAATAATTTTCTAAAAGCTTTCGTTGTGTTCCGAACGAATCTAGCTCTCAATTCCTTCGCAAACGAAGCATAATTACGATATCGGTGCTGATAGCTGTGGAGGGTATGATAGGCCTACATATCAGAGAATCTCGAGAAGTATCGGTAAAATACTAGCAAAGTATATTGACACAATTCCGGGTTGTATAGGGGGCTTCACCCCTTATACCCCCTTTCAGGGAAGGCTGCCGCCCCCCCCACCCCCGCCTGGTCTGCAAAATCTTCCTCTCGTATGTTCCGGCAGGAGAGCCCAGACAAAGGGAGTTTTAACCTCATCTTACCTTCTGTCTTAACTCCAGACGGGCCAGGCTGCGGGTCACTGGGATCGTCGGGGTATTCCAGGTCGTTGTTGGAGGGAATTGCGATCACTTACAGCAAAGTTAGACTGCTTTCTTCGTTTTGTTTTTCGAAATAAGTGTTCTCACAACCTACACACTGTCTAGCCATGCTGGAACTGATCTGAATTTCAAAAGGCTTCTAGACCCAGCTTCTATAGTCACGTGATGATCTATTCCATATCTGATTGGTTCTATTGTGTCTATGTCCAAGTCACGTTCACGCACGAATCTAATTGGCTCATTTGAATTCCCTCGCCTACGTCATCCGCTACAAATCCGTCCGATATCCCGTCGCTTTTAACGAATTTTTGGCAGTTTGTCGCAGCGCTGGAGGTGGAAGGGTACTGTGTGGCTAGTGAAAGTCGTGGATTTTATACCCTCTATAATACCGTTATTATCAATTTGCGCAAAAAATGGTATAGAAGAAAACTTTCATAGAATGATGTTTTCTACCACATGGCAAGCTTAGATTCTTTAAATTAGGTGTGGGGTTGCATTTCTATTAATACCAAAACGAGATTCAGGTAAGTACAATAAAACACACAAGAGTAAGAAATTGTGGCTGTTTTCCTTTTCATCTTTGTGTATACGTCTGTGGTTGTGTTCGCAATAATCGTGTTCCAGCTGCAGTTCGTCACTTCCCAACCACTCTTCCCTTCCAGTCTAAGGTAAGCCCAATTTATATCTTTAATCGCACAGAATATGTTAATTGATGGAACAGTCGTATTGAAGACGCGGTGAATTGAGAGGGCCTAGGTTTATACGGCATTTGCGTGCGGACCCCAAGGAAATACGACGACTGGAGTGGTACGAGGGCGGCTAGGAAAATATGGTGATTGTGAGGGAGGCCGTGGGCGGAATCAACGGCATGGGAAATGCGGTGATCGGGTTTTTGGTTCATAACTTTGTGATATTTTGTGAACCTTTGTGCATGGAGATGGATTTCGTTCGTTCGTTCGTACTGGGTTTTTCTTTTTTCACTTTAAAATACGATCTGTGACCCGAGTTTAATGTTTTTTTTTCCCACGTTTACTGCTTTGTCTGCAATTGAGCGAATTTGCCCGTATCACAAACATCCCCACAAACCCCGGTTCCCCACAGGAACTGCAAATTTACTACCAAACACAGCCTTATTCACCAAAATACAGTCTTCCAGAATTTCAGTTTTTCCATCATTCTGTAGAATTCACCTTCCAGTAAGACATTTTTGATTTTTGTGTAGACTGGATTTTTTTGTCAGTAACAGTGTTGAGATGAATTTTACTAATATTGTATCGAGTTCCACGTTATATAAGAACATTTTTTTCATCATCCTCTATTTTTGTGCTCAGAAAAAAATATATATACCTCCGTTACCTGAAAATAACAAGAACTTGAAAAAATACTTTTGTTACCCATAAAAAGTGGTATTTTCTTTGAACAGAGATTATAAAGTACATAGATTTCTGAGTATTGGGGTAACTATATCATATTTAATTATCAGAACCAATCTATCAATTTTCGTCTCCACGCAGATAATCTTAGCTTATATCGATTTTCGTTTAGTATGTTATATGGCTTAGACTTCGTATTTTTTTATTTGCCCAATAAATATACCTTATTTATGAATCATTCCGTGGTTCTTAACGCTTTCTACTGAATCCACGCTCGTAAATTTCAGAAATATATATTGCTGTGAGGGCTCTCTGTGTGTATTTATTTGTTTGTGTGTCTTGTATGTGTGTGTGTGTCTGTGTGTGTGTGTGTGTGGTGTGTGTGTGTTGTGTTGTGGTGTGTGGTGTGTGTGTGTGTGTGTGGTGTGTGAAGAGAGAGAGAGAGAGGAGAGATAGATAGACGAGAGAGGAGAGAGTGTTTGAGAGAGTGAGTGTGAGTGTATGTATGTGTCCATGTCTAAGTCTGTATGCATGTCTTTATCTATCTAATAGTAGTAGAGTGCTGCTTTTGCCGCAGGATCCCGGGTTCGCGGCCCGGCCAGCCACTCTCAGTCGACTCAGGTGTGAGTACTGGCTTCATGCTGGGAATTCTCGCTGATATCAAACAGGCTCTAGACGGCAAGCTAACAGTATTATACACTGAGCGATACAATACGGCTATAGAGACTTGCTAATTCAGTGTTGGTGGGCAGTAACGCCTGGGCAAACAGAATGGCATTGGAGCAGTTGATTAAATCTTTGTTTTTTACAAACTGACAAAATAAATTGGTTTACTATTTTAAGGTACGATCAGACTATAAGTATAAATTTCACTGGAATCCAGCGATTTTCTGTGGGGTAGGAACCAATCCATCCATCCGTGGGATTCACATTTCGAAAAGGACCATCGGCTCTGTTTCAGCGGAATCGCGGGAATCAAAACAAACTCGCTATGGATCCCGCAATCTCCTCTCAAACTTTTCATATTCTCTCATGTTTTCATAGTTCAATTTTCTTCTAGGAGTGAGTAAATTGCTTCAGAATTCCATATTTCAAATATTCACGGGATCTGCTATTTCAACTTGATGTTGGCGGCTATGGTTTTGTTTATATTCGTCAGTCAAATGAGTGTCCATGGTCAATGTTTTTGTTTTAACTTTTTATTCGTATATTAGCTTATATTTGAATTTAAATACTGATGTAAAACAAAATATGAATGATTATGAATAATTTGAAATGTGTAATAATATTAATGCATTGAAATGAAAATTTATGCATACCATGCCAACTTGCCCATCGTCCATCGATGAACGAGTGGGTATCCACCGCATCGAATGTGTGGGCGAAAGTCCAGTAGATTGAGTCCATCGATGGGCAAATTCCATCAAAAATCGCTGGATTTCACGAATCTATGGGCAGTCTGACCATACCTTTAGGTTATACTCGTGAAATACATCTTTGTGTTTAATCTTGTTTCCAATGTGAAGCATACCAAACTAAAGGTGTTTGTTCACGTGTGTGAGGGGGTTGGGGCGCTGGGAATCCAGGTGGACCGTGGAACCCAAGGGGCGCCGGCCTGGAAAAGTTTGGGAACCATTGTGCACTGACGTCACTGGAATGGAACGGAATCGATCACAGCACCATGATCCTACGATGTAAACAAGGTACCGTTATGCCTTTTCTCTTTCTTTTTTGCTCTGATGTGACGAAACACCCTTTGTGGATTCAAAAGTAATATACGGAAGAATCTCAAAGTTTCCAGATAATTGGAAGACCGATTTTTTCCTTTTCTTTTTTAACACATTAAATTACCTGTTTCACGACCCACCACCTTAGTAAATGCATGCCATGACCTACGAATCCAAGCTCTAGATTTTCGACCCTTTTCTTAAGTTTGAAATTATCCTATCTCTATCCTATCCAGATTATTGAGTTGTCGTTTGGAATGGTTCATGGAAATTCTTACACTGTGATTACTGAGGTAGGCCTACAATCGAAATGAATCCAATTTTCGAAACATGAGTTCGATTTAATTTATGTCTCTGAGATGCGAAGGGGATAGTTTCTAAACAGTGAATCATCATCACCATCGCCATCATCATTATCATTGTTATTATTGTCATTATTATTGTTGTTGTAGTTGTTAGTTTTATCATTTATATTATTGTTGTTATTACTATCATCATCATTATCATTATCATCTTTATTATGTATTTTTTTCATTATGATTATTTTCATTATTAGTATCTTTATTATCATTATTGTCATCATTATTAATACTTTTATTATTTTTATCATTATCATTATCATGAACAGTAACATATTAATATCTGTTGTTGTTACTATTACTGTTGCCGTTACAGTTACGATTACTATTACTACTGCTCTTACTCTGTTATTATTACTTTTACTCATACTATAATTATTGCTATTGCTATTACTGATACTGTTACTATTACTTTCACCATTACTTCTGCTACTACGACAGGTACTGTTATTACACTTACTATTAGTGTTACTATTACTGTTGTTATTATTATTCTGTTATTGTTATTGTTACTATTGTTGTTGTTGACATCGTTATTACTATTATTATCATCATCACCATTATCGTTATCATTATAGCATTACTGTTATTATTATTGTTGTTATTAGTAATAGTATTATCAATATTATCATCATAATAAAGATTATAACCATTATCATTAGTATTATTATTGTTATCATTTTCATCATCATCATTACTACCCTTATTGCCGCTACTACTGGTGCTACCCGTGGAAATTACGCCAAGCAAAGCAATTAAGAGATACTTCTTTCTCTCTCTCTCGCCTTCTCTCCCCTTTTCTCTTTCCTTTACCTTTTCCTTTCCCGCTCTGTTACCCCCTCTCATTCCTAGATCTTCCTTGAATTCACTCCTTCCCTCCCACTTTCCTTCTCTTCCTCCTTCACCTCCCCCACTTCTTTCTATCCCACATCCCTTTCTCTCCCTCCCCCATCCCCCATTTCTTTCTGAGTCCCCTCTCCCTTCCCCTCCCTTGTCCCTTACCTATCCCCCTTCTCTTCTTTAAGGTCCCCTCCGTTTCCCTCCAATTCCCCACACCCATCTTCATTTACTCTTTATACCCCTCTCCCCTCCCTTCCTCCTTTCCTCTTTGTCTCCTTCCCCTCCCTTCCTCCTTTCTTCTTTAAGTCCCCCTTTTTTCTCCTTTCTCTTTCCCTTTCCTTCTTCAAGTCTCCTTTCTTGTGACCCTCCTTTCCCCCTTCTCCTTCCTTCTTCAAGTCTCCTTTCTTTTGACCCTCCTTTTACCCTTCTCCTTCCTTATTCAAGTCTCCTTTATTGTATCCCTTCTTTTCCCCTTCTTCCTTCTTCATGTCTCCTTTCTTGTGACCCTTCTTTTCCCCTTCTCCGGCCTTCTTCCTTAACACTCTTCCTTCAGATGGTCGTAGAAATCAGTAGTGTGCATATGAGGGTCTAATTACTTCAGTGCTGTGTACTTGCCTCGAAGAATGATTATAAAAAATATAACAATACTGATGATAAAAACATTAATGATAGGAATTGTAATGATTATAATAATAAAGTTGCTAATGAAAGGGTAATGATGATGATTATAATAACAATAAATATGATAGTAATGGATAATAGATATGGTGTTGTAAATATTGATATTAGCAATGATAATGATTAATAAATGATAAACAGTAATGATAATAATGATAATGATAATAGTAATGACTATAATGATAACAGCATTACTAATGGTAATGATTATATATCATTATTATAATTATCATTTGTATTACATTACATTTGTTATTACTATTATTATTAAATTAAAAATAATAATGATGATGATATAACGATAATAATAATGACAAAAAGGAATATAAAAACAATAATGTTTTTGATAATGATAAGGATAATAAT
>NW_020872666.1:61974-74300 GCF_003789085.1 Penaeus vannamei
TGATAATTTTTTTTTAATTAACTGAAATCAGTTTATTGCTACTATTTATTAAAACTAATCGCCTTATCATTACAAAATCATGAAATTATAAAAAATAATTGGGTTTATGAATTTAGTATATAAAGCAATGTTTAAAAAACAATTTATTTATTATTCATCACCCAATTGCCCATTATACAATGTTTTATGATAATTATCCTCAACTTACTACCCGTTATTAATACTACTGCTAATTTTTTTTTAATTTTTCAAATCGTTATCATTATCACTAAAATAATTACTATTATTATCATTACTATCATCACTATTATCATCATAATTACTAACATTATCGTTATGATTATTATTGTTATCATTATCATTATCAGCTCCTATCATTATTATCATTATCACTATCTTGATCACCATCAGTACCCTCATAATTAGGATTATTATCATTATCATAACCATTATCATCATTATCATTATTATTGTTCTTATTCTTATTGTTATTATCATTGTAACCACTGTTATTATTATCATCATTATCATTATCTTTATTATTATCATTATTATCATTATCATTATCTTTATTATCATCATTTTTATCATTATTCTTATTATTATCATTATTATGATTATTATTAATATCATTATCATTATCATAATAATAATCATTATTACTATTTTCATTATTATCATTGTCATTATATATAGTCACAAGAAAAATAAGAGACAATATCATTTGATAACAACAACAACAATAAAATGATCATGGTTATGTGAAGGTATTAATGAAAACTGGAACAGAAAATGATAATAATAATAATAAAAGCATAGAAAATGATTGTGATATTAAAGATGATGATACTCTTATACATATTTATAAAAAAAGGATAATACTGCTGATAATATTAATTACTTATAATGATGATGATGATAATAACAATAATAATTATTGTTATAATAATAATGATAATAATAATAATAATAATAATAATAATAATAATAATAATAGCGTTAACAATAAAAAAACAACATCAACAATATTAACAATGATAATAATGCTAATAATAATAACAATAATCATAATGATAATAATGATAATGAAAAATAATAATGATAATAGGAACAATAATAATGATAACAATAATGAAAATGCCATAGATAATTGTTATTATTATCATTATTATTATCATTATTGTTATAATATTGCCATACAACAACAATCATATATGATTGCAATAATAATGATAACATGATATAACAAAAATGATAGTGATGATTAAAAATAATCATATCATCATAATAATAATAATAATAATAATAATGATAATAAAATAATCATTAGTTATTGATGAATTAGTAGTAATTATAACAAAATTATAATATTTATACAGGGACCATTATGGTAACAATGATATAATATATATAATAATATAATAATAATACTAACACTAACGATAACAATAATGATATTAAATACGATAATTGCAATTGTGATAATAACAATAACAATGTAAACAATGATAACAAAAAAGTGATAATAGTAATAACAAAAATGATGATGATAATGATGAGGAAAAGTAATAATAATAACAATAGTGATAAGAATAGGAATAAGAATAATGATAATGATAATAACAAAAATAATATGATAAAAATAACAACATTGATAACAATAATATTAATAATGTTAATATTGTCATTGATAAAATAATTACAGTAATAATGATGATGATGATGATATTAACAGTTATAATGCTGCTTATAATAATAATAATAATAATAATAATAATAATAATAATAATAATGATAATAAGAATAATGATAATAGTAATAATAATAATAATAACAGTGATAATAATGATGATAATGATAATGATAATAAGAATAATGATAATAACAACAACAATAATAATTATAACAATTATCATAATGATGATAATAATAATAGTAATAATAGCAATAACAATAATATGATGTTATCATTGTAATGATAATGATAATAATGCTGCTGCTGATGATGATGATGATAATGATATGGTATTGGATGTTGATGATGATAATAATAATAATAATGATAATGATAACAATAATAATAATGATAATGATAATATCGATAACAAAAATGAAAATGATAATGATAATGCTAAAGAAAAAGATAATGATGATAATAATAATGATTATTACAATAACAAACCAATAACAATGGTAATGATAATAATAACAATAATAATGATAATAATAATAATAAAAATAATAATGATAATAATAATCATGATAATAATAATAATAATGATAATGGTAGTAACAATAATATTAGCAACAACAACATTGAGAATTATAACAGATCATAATAAAATGAAATATCAAAAAAACATTAATAATAAGAATAAAAAAATATAATAATAATAATCGGAACAACAACACTTATAACAAAAGCAACAATAACAATATGATTAGGAGGAAATAATGAAAATTAAGATGATAATAACAGACACAATAATAATAATGGTGCTAATGATGAAAATGAAAATACTTATAATAATAATGATAATAATCATCCTTATCATCATATCCTTAGTAATGATGATTATGATAATAATTATGAGACTACAAATAACATGAGCAATAATATTTATGATAATAATAATATACTATTAACAATAATGGTGTTAATAACAATAATGATAATGGTAAATAATAATGGTGATAATAGTAATAACTACTACAACGACAACAACAACAATAATGATAATGATAATAATTATGATGATGATGATAACAATAATGATAAAAAAAGCGATGGCGTTAAAGAATAATGATAATGATGATATCAATGACAACAACATCAATAATAGTGATGATGATTATCAAAATATTAATATGACAATAATAACACTAATAGTAACAATGACAACAGTAATATAAAAAATAATAAAAATAATGATAATGATAATGATGATAATAATAATAATAAAAAAAAATAATAATAATAATAATAATAATAATAATAATGATAATAATGATGATGGTAATAATGATAACAGAAATTGTGATAATGATGATAATAATAGCAATCATAATAATGATAATGATGATAATAATAGCAATCATAATAATGATAATAACAATAATAATAATCATAATAATAATGATGATGATGATAACAATAATAATAATAATATCAGGAATAACAATAATAATGATAATAATAACAATGATAATAACAATTATAATGGTAATGATGATAATAATGATTATAATCATAATGTTGAAAACAATAATAACGGTATTCATAACAGGAATGATACTATTACTAGTAATAATACTACTAATAATAAATATAATGATGATAATAATGATAATAATAAACATATTTATATTGATGGCAATGATACTAATAATGAAACAACAGCAACAATAATGAATATAACAATAATGATAATCACAATAATAATAATAAAATAACAATAATGATAATAACAATAATCATAATAACAAAAATTATATATATAATTATTATAATTATCCTCATGATGATCCTTATCGTCAACAGCAACAACAAAAACAATAATAATGATGACGATGATGATGATAGTGATAATAATAGTAACATGATTATAATGATAATAGCAACAATTATAATAAAATATTACTACTAATAATAGCAGAAATAATAACAACAATAATGATAATAACAAACATATATTCATATGGAAGAGAAGTGATATTATTAATAAATATTCATGAGAATGTTGTAAAAAAAAAAAAAAAAAAAAAAAAAAAAAAAAAAAAAAAAAAAAATCTACGGTATTGACATTATAATAAAAAAGCCCCAATGCACAAACTAAATTTATGAAAATGAGACAACAATTTCGAAATACAGCAGGATTTCGAAACTGTTGTCCATTTTTGGGAGTCTAATCTGTGCATTGTGGGTTTTTCTCTAATAGGAATAATGATAATGACAATAATGATATCAGTAATTACAATATCAATAAGGATGATTATCATTTCCATTTTAATGATACTAAAAAAACATAATGATGATAATAATAACAAGAATATAATAATAATAATGATACTAATACTAATAATGATAAAAAATAAAAATAATAATGGTAATAGCAATAATGATAACAATGATAATGATATCTATAATAACAACAACATCCATCCACTATAATGACAATAACAATAAAAAATGATAATGGCAATAGTAATAACAATAATGGTGATGGTGATAACAATAAAAGACTAATAATGTACTAGTACTGCTGTTACTACTACAACTACTACTATCAATGATGGTAATGATGATAATAATAATATTAATGATGATTGTGATGATACTAATAACCACGGATGATAATAATATTAACAATGGAGATAATAATACTGACAGTAATAATTATCACCATGATAGTACTGAGTAACAATACGGATAATAATATTAATAATAACAATAATAAAATGAAAATACTAATGGTAATAACAATAATAACTAATAATGATAATGATGATAATAATAATAATAATGATGATGATGTGATGATAATAATAATAACAATAATATTGATAGTAATAATAACAACAACAACAATAATAAGGGTGACAAAAGTGATAATAATAATAATAATAATATTATGATAATGATAATAATAATAGATGTATTTATATCCTGAAAAGTAATTTTACTACTAGAACCAGTACTACTACTACCAAAAATGATAATAATAGATAATAACGATGATAATAATTACTGATAATAATAATGATCATGACAATGACGAAACATCGATAACATAGATAATAAAAATGATTTGAAAGATAATGTATTGTGACTAATGCTAATTGTTAATGATTAATGATTACAAAAACAATGGTGCTGAAATAATTGGATATAGTGATAATAAAATAATAAAATGGAATCCTAATAATGTTGTAGTGATAATATTAATGATTCCAACAATAATGATGATAAATACTAATGTTAATGATGATATTAATGATTTTGATATATTATCAAAGATAACAGCAATAATGATAGTAATGATAATGATGATGATGATAATAATAATAATAATGATAATAATAATAATAATAATAATAATAAAATAAAATAATAACAAATACTACTACTACTAATAATAATGATAATGATGTGAAGATAATGATCATAATAATGATAACAAAATGATAATACTAATAATAACAGTAATAATAATAATAATAATAATAATGGTATTAACCTCTTTTAATTTTAACAACGCGAATTAAATTATACAAATGATTATTCATCTAGCCCTTTCTGGCATCTTTTTTGGCTCGTCCTCATTGGCGGTGACACCATTTAGCTCCGCCCCCTTCTCGCACCCGCAATCACTACGATATTTTATCACAAGTTTTTACAGAATGAGTAAAATGAATGGGAAAAGAAGCCAAGTTAATATTTGCAGTAAATGGTGGCAAATGGGCGGGGCTTAGCTTATAATGATAATATTAATAATGATAATGATGATAATAATAGTAATAATAACAATAATAAAAAAATTATGATAATGATAATATAATGATAACGATAAGTTATTAATATCATTTTCATCATCATTAAAATAATAACAGTAACAATGACAAAAATAATGATAGTGACAATAATGATAATAACAACAAGGATGATAATTATACCAATAATGATAACAATAACAGAAACAAATGCTACAATTTGCACTCTATATCTTAAAATTTTGACGAAACAAGCACTGAACATTGTTCATTATGACAAATATTGATAGAGAGGAATAAATGAAAATTTACTTCCTTGGCAGCACAAGTGATGTATGAAAAAAAAAAAAAAAAAAAGAGTTGTTCAAGAGTTGTTCTTTCTGTTCATTTCGTTCATGAAAGTCTAACCTATATGGAATAACAGGGCTACTTCATAATCCAATATTCTAGCCACGTATGAATTGAAAGATTAAATGAATACAAATATTCATAAATCGAGTACCATACCCATTAGTTAACATACCCCCAATGGATATGAATACCCTCTGTTAAGAACTATTGTCCTAAGCCAACTAATACCAATCATTTTACATTCTCTTTTGAAAACAGTAAGAATTAGTTTTCTTTATTCAGTCATAGATAGCTTAAAAATCAGTCTAAATCTTTAAAGATTGGAACAACGCTGTATCTTTTTATAACACGAATATCATCATTTCTTAAAACAACATTTAATCATGTAAAACCACCCCCATTTCTCCCTATTGGAATTTAAATCTTCCTTGCCTTCGTATCCAGCGTGAAATGAAAAATAATTAGTGTGATTAATCTTGTTGCTTAGTCTCTTTGCTAACAAGCTCCATCAGGATTGTATTACGAAGAGAGAATGCGTGTTGTGTTGATCGGAGAAAGCGTGGAGGTGTGTGTGTGTGTGTGTGTGTGTGTGTGTGTGTGTGTGTGTGTGTGTGTGTGTGTGTGTGTGTGGTGTGTGGTGTGTGTTGTGAGAGAGAGAGAGAGAGAGAGAGAGAGAGAGGAGAGAGAGAGAGGAGAGAGGAGAGAGGGAGAGGGAGAGGGAGAGAGGGAGAGGAGAGAGAGGAGAGGAGAGGGAGAGAGAGGGAGAGGGGAGAGGGAGAGAGAGAGAGAGAGAGAGAGAGAGAGAGAGAGAGAGAGAGAGAGAGAGAGAGAGAGAGAGAGAGAGAGGAGAGAGAGAGAGTGAGAGAGAGAGAGAGAGAGAGAGAGAGAGAGAGAGAGAGAGAGAGAGAGAGAGAGAGAGAGAGAGAGAGAGAGAGAGAGAGAGAGAGAGAGAGAGAGAGAGAGAGAGAGAGAGAGAGAGAGAGAGGAGAGAGAGAGAGAGAGAGAGATGAGAGAGAGAGAGAGAGAGAGAGAGAGAGAGAGAGAGAGAGAGAGAGAGAGAGAGAGAGAGAGAGAGAGAGAGAGAGAGAGAGAGAGTGAGAGAAGAGGAGAGAGAGGAGAGAGAGAGAGAGAGAGAGAGAAGAGAGAGAGAGAAGAGAGAGAGAGAGAGAGAGAGAGAGAGAGAGAGAGAGAGAGAGAGAGAGAGAGAGAGAGAGAGAGAGAGAGAGAGAGAGAGAGAGAGAGAGAGAGAGAGAGAGAGAGAGAGAGAGAGAGAGAGAGAGAGAGAGAGAGAGAGAGCGTGTCTAAGCCCTTACAATTAAAATACAGATAAAACAAACAAATCAAAATACAGATAAACAATACAAAACCAATAAAAACACGTACTGCTTAATGTGTTGCGAGAGGGACCTGTACAAGGCCAGCGTCTCCACCTTGTTACTCAGCTGCAGGACCTTCTCCATCTGCGTCTTGGTCTCGCCGTTCGTGCCCAAGTAGGCCATGACGAGGGCGTTCCAGATACTGTAGGGCGAGATGAGGAAGTTGCCCGAGTGGGGGACGAGCTCCTTGAACAACCTCAGACTGAACGGCAGGATGTAGCTGAGGTCGGCGAAGTTCGGGGGGATCATGTCGTCGAACTGTGAAATGCACTGGGGACTCACCCGCACCGCCAGGCCGAGCAGCGCCGCCACTAGCAACAACTTCATGGTTCTGCAACAGAAGGCCGCGACTATTATGATTTTTTATCATACTTTTATTATTACTTTGTATTATCCTTTTATTATTATTATTTTCATTTTTCTTGTGTAAAGAACATGAATCATGCTTCATTTTGCCTTAACTCCAAAGGATATATGTGGTGTTGGAAGCAAAGTTTATCCAATTCGATGAAGTCAAGAGCCATCAAGGTAAGAACCTCACAGAGACCTCAGTAGGACATCACGAAAAAAGAAAAGAAAGAAAAAAAGAATACTAAATCTTGCTAGGTAACTCATCACAATACACTTCACGCAAGCTCTCTCTCTGTATATAAGGCCTATCACGAGACATTCACGGGGACCCAAAGTGCCCGCTCATACGACCCCAGGGGAAGGGCCGTCGGGCGCAGTGAAGCCTCGGATGGCATCGAGAGGGCCCGACGGGGGCTCAGGGCAAGTTCTGATCGGTGGTCGCCACTCCCAGACGGGCTAAAAGGTCATCCATTAACCTTATAAGTGAGTCATTATGACCTTCCATTGACACTGTCCTCCTGCGACTTATTTCATTCATCCGCGCGATACACGATTCGGGTTTACTCGAAACATTTGTCGAATATTGAAAGTCTAGCATTGAATGTCACGGCCTAGGTCACTGTATCATTGTACTGCAAGATGAAACTAATTCAGTTACATACATTTGATATGCACACACACACACACACACACACACACACACACACACACACACACACACACACACACACACACACATACGCACACACACTTAACCTTCCCCACCCTTACACACAAACGCTTTTCTTCTTAACAGGGCTGGAATTCTGCAGAAATTCGTCTAAACGGAAACAGAAGACGACCGACGGATGGTGACGTCACAACGGAATTTTTTTTCCCGAAGGCCGTACTTTTGTTATATTGTATGACTAAAGATGTTTTGATGTTAAAAAGGGTTTAAAGCAACAATGAGATATTTTCCCATATTCAAATAAATTAAACATGAAAATTGCTGAAACCATCCTAGTATGAGCTGATATAATGTGGCAGACCGAACGTCATCGCGGCGGAAATTTCATCCGATATCACTTCAGCTGGTCACTTAGCTGAGCCACAGTCCCATAGAGTGACTTTAAACCTTCAGCCCTACAACACACTCACTATGAATAGTCGTGTACTTTTTAGATAAATCAAGTTTACGTGTTCAATGTCGCATTTTCTTAAGTTATACACCTAATACATTTTCTATAAAGAGGTGCGGGTGCAGTTTATGTTGTTGAATGTTATGTTACTGGCTTAGTAATGTATTTATTGCATATTGTTTTATGCAGTGCAATAAACAAGAAAGTAACGCAGGGAATCTTATAATCACCAGACTTTGAGCATACGCACTGTAATCTAATGTTTATCAGTTTATGATAGTATATGGTCCAATATTATTATTTATATCCATTTTCTTTATCCCCTGATGTTTATATACCAAAATGCTGCTACGGAAAAGCTGACAGCTATCAGTAACGCAATCAGTTTTGAATATATTCATCTATTAATTCTGTAGGATTTCTACTGATTCTGGTGTTTAAAGAATAAAAGACAGCCGGAATCCGTACCTATTCCAAAATAGCTTCAACTCGACTTTTTCAAAGAACATTTCCCGGCTCTATCCAATTTCAACCTATAGTGGCCATTAATCTTAGTTTTAAGAAATAACTACCGAGACTAATTGATCAAATGTTATATAAAAAAAAAATCACAAAATGATATAGTTTTCAAAAGACGAACCAGTAACTTGTTTCTGTAAACATTTGGTCTTGTTTCAGATACCTCAATGTGCGAAAACAAATCAGTTTGTATTCACGTCTATTTGTAAATAAAGTGTCCGAGATATATAAAAAACAAACAAACTTACACCTTCATTGAATAATGGTGTTTGTTAACGTACATGAATTTACTAAGAAGTAATTTTACTGACCTGTTTTCACTAAAATTGGCTTAATAAGCTTAACTGCTCGTCTTCTACTTCATTATATTTACTATTAGCATCATTATCATTATTACTTTTATTAGTATTACCATTATAGTTATTATTATTATTACTACTACTATTATTACTACCATTATTGTCATCATTAGTGTTATTAAAATTATTGTTATAATATTATTATTTATTATTATTATTATCATTACTATCATCAACGTTACTCTTATCCTTGTCACTTTTATTAATATCATTGTTATTATCATTCTTATTGGTAATGTTATTATTATAATTATCATTATTATTATCATTATCATCAGCAGCAGTGGAAGTATTAGTAATTGTAGTATTCCTCTAATAATATTTCTTCTTCCCCTTCTTACTGTTAGTATTATTATCTTCCTCTATCTCATCATCATAATTACTATTTTTATTATCATCATTATTATTATCATTATTGCTATCACTACTAATATCTTTACCATTATCATTATTATCAATATCATTACTACCATTACCATTTTTATCATCACCATTATCATTATTATTACTTTTATCATCATTATTATTATTACTGTTAATGGTATCACTGTCGTCATAACTGTTATTTGCTTTTATTATTGTCATCCATTATTATCATTATTGTTACTATTATTGTCATTGTTAACATTATCACTATCACTATGGATAATGTTAACATTGTTACCATTATTATTGTTTTCTTGTTGCTCACATCGTTATCATTAGTTATCATTATCACTATCATGATAATAACAGTGATAATGATAATGATAATAGCAATAATACTAGCAATTATGATAATGATAATAGCAACTATGATATAATTATAACAAAAATGCCAATAATAATAATAATAATAATAATAATAATAATAATAATGATAGTGATAACAATAACAAATTAATAACGATGATGATAATAATAATAACAATAATAATAATAAGTGACAATAATAATAGTAATGGTAATCATAGTAATAGAAGTGATAATAATAATCCTTATTATTGCTACCGTTACTTTTACCCCGTGGATATTGTTCCGGCACCGGATTTTATAAGTCTGGCTATTCGTCCGGCATACACGCGCACTAACTATTTGCGCGCAAATACACACTCGTGCTTGCGCATTAGCCTTGCATACACACTTTGGCGCTATTTTTGTGTTGTTCATTGTTCATGGCTAAGGGTCGATCATCGATTATGGATTCCTTCAAAGTTGGAACTGAATTTGCCAGTTTTGCTGATGTGAAGGACACCTTGACCAAATTTCAAGAGAGCACTTTCGCACAGTTTTAGGTCAAAGATTCAAGGACTGTTGCTGCAGCTTTGAAGCGTACTCCGGATAAGAAAGTGAAGCCAGAGTTGAAGTACTACTTAGTGTTTGCCTTCATCGGGAAATACGGCAATCGGGAGGGAGTCTGGGGGCGTAGCGCCCGGGTTAGGAGGGATTTTGGGTTCATACGGCGATCCCACTGGTAGTTCGTGCGTTTAAGATACGGTTTACTCGCTCGTTCGTTCCTGCAACACCGTGTCGAATCATCCGTGGCCGAACCTTTTTATCATCTGAAATACTATCATTGGATCGGATTTTCAATTTCCCACATTCTTTTGTTTTTAAAATGCATGGCATGAACGAAATCCCCCCCTCCCCCCAACCCCGATTCCCCACGGGATCCCCAACATTGTTGGTGGGAGCAAGGTCTACATAAGTACTTATATAGACCTTGGGTGGGAGTCGGTGACTTCGTATAGGCACGATATAATCACAGAATAGGGATGAAAAGCAAAGAAATGTCAAACTGTAGCAAACTTAGCATGTATGTCCACTCGGTCCTAATAATTAAAAATTTTTGATGATGTGCGTGAAATGACAAAGACAGAATTAATGACTGTGCGCAAGCGCGTGTATGCCGGACGAATAGCCAAAATGTTATAAAATCCGGTGCCGGAACAATATCCACGGCGTTACTTTTATCATCCTAATTATTGACATCATCATTATTTTATTACCAACATAATAATTATAAATATCTTTATTACCACTACATCATCACTTCCATTGACATGATCACTCTAATCAGAAACAGTTTTTCCCAGAAAAAAAATACTTACCAAGTTATAACTACGTCACAGACAAATATTAAAATCCACACGCTGGAGTTCATAGAGCAAGACATACACCTGAAAGATCGCTCACTCTCCCTTCACAGCCTCAGCGACTTGCAGCTCGCTAGACCCGATCAACGGCAACGCGCGGGAGGAAACGGGCGCACGACCTCGTCTTGGCGCGGCTCGTCGGGTTCTAACGGCTGCGCGGCGGGAGGGCGGGCGCGGTCGCGGGTCGCGCTGCCGGGAAGGCCTCGTCCAAGGAAAGCTTATGTGTATATGTATATATGTGTGTATGTATAAGCACACAAACACTTATATATGTGTGTATATATGTATATATATATCTATAGCTATCTATCTATCTATCTATCAGGGAAATGAAACACGGCAAATGAGAAGATGAGGCCTCTCCTCATTTGTAAACATGCAAGTATAAATATGAATCAGTGAAACGACCCTGGATCGAATGAAGTGGCTTGTTTGGCAATAAAGCCTGTTCAACATGTTCGAACGAGTTGAGTTAATGGCGGGAAGCGCGACAATCGTTTCAGATCACGCTTGAGAAAAACATGGAAAGACAATGAATAAAACGTATATGAAGAACACAAAATGCATCAGCTTGTATCTATATTGTATGGCAAATTGCACTAATACTATTTTCAATCCAAAATA